>JAKWJD010001761.1:63278376-63878376 GCA_027705065.1 Solanum peruvianum
ATACTATACTATATCCTACTTTATTATAAGCATATCTTTCGAATGATTGAAGCGTAACATTATGTAATAATATAAAATAATATAATTTATTTAAATATTATATTCGTTAAAATAATATAATACAATATATTATAAAAAAAATACTTAAGAGCCCTCGAAACAAAATGTAAAAGCAAAACAAAGTGTAAAAGCAAAAGTTTGAACTTTAATTTTTCAATTGTCTTTATAAGAATATACAAATAAGGTCCCCGTTGAAATTTTCTTTTCTGCGTGCTCTTGGAAATTTACAAACTAAATTTTTTCACCAATCTTCATGCTTAAGAAAAAGTAAGAAATATCTGCGAAAGAATATAAAAATTTCAAATTTCTTTATCGCTTTTAATTTTTTGATTGTCTGATTTATTACGAGAGTAATACATTATCTAATAAAAAAAAAATATTCATCTACATCAAAAAGAATGAATGCATTTTAAAATGGTCAGAAAATTTGACTAAAAATTTTAAAAATATATAATATTATTTTTATTTTAAAATAAATTAATATTTTTTTATTTTTAATTAAAAAGGTAAAAAGATTTCAATAAGATAAAATATCACTGTGTAAAAAAGTATGTTATTTTATCAATTTAGCTAATAAAGAATTATCCTGCGATATATATGATAGGAGACTTTTAAGTTGTTTATTTATATAAATATCACAGTGTAAAATGTATTTAAGTGTCTTGTTAATCGTAAAAGTAATACATTACCTGATAAAAGAGATGAATATTTAAGACGAAATAGAGGTATTCTAAAATGACTAGAATATTTGACAAGAATTTGATCAGAAATTTAAAAAAAATATAATATTTTTCTTAATTTAAAATAAATTAAAATACTTTTTTTTAATTAAAAAATATTAAATATAAAAAAATAAAAAGATTAAAAAAGATAAAATATCACGATGTGAAATATGTTATCTTATTTACCATTGTAGCTAAAAAAAGATTTTTCATGCTATACATATATATATGAAAGGAGATTTTTAAGTTTGTGTATATGTACAATTTATTTACTTATTTATTTTTGATATTTGTGCTGGCATTGACCGTTAATATCTTTTTTCTTGGCCTGAGGCGAAAGTACTAAAAATATTTGTAATTCAAAAAAATTTAAAGAAGCAAATCATTATAAACCACGCGCATTTCCACGCGCCGCTTCTCAGTTTTGCCATTCATCTTCTTATGCTCTGTATCCGTTTACACAAAAGGGGATTTTCCTTTTCAGATCTCTCCGAATGCTACAATGAGCCTCCGGCAACGTTCAACGCCGGCGGCGAGACAAGTTTCTATAGATGAAGAACCATATAACATCATTCCGATTCATAATCTTCTAGCTGACCATCCTTCTCTACGTTTCCCTGAGGTACGCGCTGCGGCGGCTGCTTTACGCTCTGTAGGTGACCTAAGGAGACCTCCATTTGCACCGTGGAAACCTCACTATGACCTGCTTGACTGGCTTGCGCTGTTCTTCGGGTTTCAGGATTCTAGTGTTCGTAACCAACGGGAACATATCGTGCTTCATCTTGCTAATGCTCAGATGCGTTTATCTCCGCCGCCGGACAATATTGACTCTCTTGACCCTGCTGTTCTCCGTCGGTTCCGACGTCAGCTTCTGAAGAATTACTCGTCGTGGTGCTCTTTTCTCGGTCTCAAATCTAATGTTTGGCTTTCCGACCGGCATAACTCATCGGACCACCGCCGTGAGTTACTTTATGTCTCGCTTTACCTTCTTATATGGGGTGAGTCAGCGAATCTACGTTTCGTTCCTGAATGTTTATGCTTTATTTTTCATAATATGGCTATGGAATTGAATAAGATTTTGGAGGATTACATTGATGAGAATACTGGTAGGCCATTTTTGCCATCGATATCTGGTGAAAATGCTTTTCTGAATCGGATCGTAACGCCAATTTACCAAACAATCCGAGCTGAGGCTGATAATAGTCGGAATGGTACTGCCCCACACTCTGCGTGGCGGAATTACGATGACATCAATGAGTATTTCTGGACTAAAAGGTGTTTTGATAAGTTGAAGTGGCCTATTGATATTGGGAGTACATTTTTTGTGACCACTAACAAGGGAAAGAAGGTTGGAAAGACAGGGTTTGTGGAGCAGAGATCATTTTTGAATTTGTATAGGAGTTTTGATAAGCTATGGATCATGCTGGCGTTGTTTTTGCAGGCTGCAATTATTGTAGCTTGGGAAGGGAAGCCGTATCCGTGGCAGGCTTTGGAGAGTAGGGAGGTTCAGGTGAGGGTGTTAACTATCTTCTTCACCTGGAGCAGTATGAGATTTCTGCAGTCGTTACTTGATGCAGGAATGCAATATCGTATCATCTCTAGGGAGACCCCGTGGCATGGGGTGAGAATGGTGTTGAAGAGTGTGGTTGCAGCTGCTTGGATTGTGGTCTTTGGTGCATTCTATGGGAGGATTTGGATCCAGAGGAATAGGGATGGGAATTGGAGCAGTGCTGCTAACAGGAGGGTGGTGAATTTTCTTGAGGTTGCTCTTGTTTTCATTGCTCCAGAACTGTTAGCCCTGGCACTCTTTGTTCTGCCATGGGTCAGGAATTTTCTGGAGAACACGAACTGGAGGATATTTTACCTGTTGTCCTGGTGGTTCCAGAGTCGAACGTTTGTGGGTCGTGGACTCAGGGAAGGCCTTGTTGATAACATTAAGTATTCCCTCTTTTGGGTGGTAGTGCTCGTGACCAAGTTTTCCTTCAGTTACTTCCTACAGATCAAACCTATGATCGTTCCAACAAGAGCACTGTTGCGCCTCAGGGATGTGAAGTACGAATGGCATGAATTCTTTAACCATAGCAACAGGTTCTCAGTAGGATTGCTTTGGCTTCCTGTTGTACTGATTTATCTTATGGATATTCAGATATGGTACTCAATCTACTCTTCTTTTGTTGGGGCAGCGGTTGGATTATTTGATCACTTGGGAGAGATTCGAAACATGCCACAGTTAAGGTTGAGATTCCAATTTTTTGCAAGTGCAATGCAGTTTAATCTGATGCCAGAAGAGCAGTTGTTGAATGCTCAAGGAACACTAAAAAGCAAGTTCAAGGACGCCATCCTCCGTTTGAAACTCAGATATGGGTTTGGTCGACCATTCAAAAAGCTTGAATCAAACCAGGTAGAGGCGAAAAAATTTGCCTTGATTTGGAATGAGATAATTACAACTTTCAGAGAAGAAGATATTCTGAATGACCGTGAGGTTGAGTTGTTGGAGCTGCCCCAGAACACATGGAAGGTTAGAGTGATTCGTTGGCCATGTTTGCTCCTCTGCAACGAGGTGCTGCTTGGTCTCAGCCAGGCAAAGGAGCTGGTGGATGCTCCTGATAAGTGGCTCTGGCATAAGATCAGCAAGTATGAGTACAGGCGATGTGCTGTTATTGAGGCTTATGACAGTACAAGGCATTTGCTGCTGGAAATTGTGAATTTGAACAGCGAGGAGCATTCCATCATAACAACTTTTTTTCAGCAGATTGATCAGTGGATTCAGCTGGAGAAGTTCACAAAATACTACAATCTGACTGCTCTGCCCCAGATCCGTGGAAAGTTGATTGCTCTTCTGGATCTATTACTTAAACCAAAAAAGGATGTTGACAAGATTGTGAATGTTCTCCAGGCCTTATATGAGGTTGCCACTCGGGATTTTCTGAAAGAGAAGATGACTGGAGATCAGCTGAGAGAGGAAGGCCTGGCTCTTCAGGCATCTGCAACTAGATTGCTTTTTGAGAATGTAGTTTCATTGCCTGATCCAGAGAATGAGACATTTTATCGGCAAGCTCGCCGCTTGAACACTATTCTTACATCTCGGGACTCTATGAGTAATATTCCGAGAAATCTTGAGGCGAGACGTCGACTTGCCTTCTTTAGCAATTCTCTATTTATGAATATGCCACATGCACCCCAAGTTGAGAAGATGATGGCTTTCAGTGTTTTGACACCTTACTACAATGAAGATGTACTGTACAACAAGGAACAACTCAGAACTGAGAATGAAGATGGGATTTCTACATTATATTACTTGCAGACTATTTATGCTGATGAGTGGGAAAATTTCTTGCAGCGAATGCGTAGAGAAGGAATGGTTGATGAGAAGAAAGAGTTATGGACTACAAAGCTAAGGGATCTTCGTCTTTGGGCATCATACAGAGGGCAGACTCTTACTCGCACGGTTAGGGGGATGATGTACTACTATCGAGCTCTCAAAATGCTGGCCTTTCTGGATTCTGCTTGTGAGATGGATATCAGAGAAGGATCAGTGGAACTTGGTTCTATGAGGCATGATGATAGCATTGGTGGTTTAAGTTCAGAAAGATCTCACTCTTCGAGGAGGTTGAGCAGAGCTGACAGTTCAGTGAGTATGTTGTTTAAAGGCCACGAGTATGGGACTGCTTTAATGAAATTCACATATGTGGTAGCTTGTCAGATATATGGGGCTCAGAAGGCCAAAAAAGATCCACATGCAGAGGAAATTTTGTATCTGATGAAAAATAATGAAGCTCTTCGTGTAGCTTATGTTGATGAGGTTCCCACAGGAAGGGATGAGAAGGATTATTATTCTGTGCTTGTGAAGTATGATCAAAAACTTGAAAGGGAAGTTGAGATCTATCGAGTTAAGTTGCCTGGTCCTTTGAAGCTTGGGGAGGGGAAACCAGAAAATCAAAACCATGCCTTTATCTTTACCCGTGGTGATGCAGTTCAGACTATCGACATGAACCAAGATAATTACTTTGAGGAGGCACTGAAAATGAGGAACTTGTTGGAAGAATTCAAACTCTACTATGGTATTCGCAAACCTACAATTCTTGGAGTTCGAGAACATATATTTACTGGTTCTGTGTCATCCCTTGCTTGGTTCATGTCAGCTCAGGAAATGAGTTTTGTAACCCTAGGACAGCGTGTATTAGCCAACCCCCTGAAAATCCGAATGCATTATGGACATCCAGATGTGTTTGACAGGTTTTGGTTTCTAACTAGAGGAGGAATAAGCAAGGCATCTAAAGTGATCAACATCAGCGAGGACATTTTTGCTGGCTTCAACTGTACATTACGAGGTGGCAATGTCACTCACCATGAGTATATACAAGTTGGCAAAGGAAGGGATGTTGGGTTGAATCAGATATCTATGTTTGAAGCCAAGGTTGCCAGTGGCAATGGAGAACAAGTTCTTAGCAGAGATGTCTATAGGTTGGGTCATAGGCTGGATTTCTTCAGAATGCTTTCTTTCTTTTATACAACTGTAGGATTCTTCTTCAATACAATGATGATTGTCCTCACTGTATATGCATTCTTATGGGGACGACTTTACCTGGCACTTAGTGGGGTTGAGGGTTCTGTTGCTGCAGATACCACCGACAACAACAGAGCACTTGGTGCCATACTGAACCAGCAATTTATCATCCAGCTGGGCCTTTTCACCGCATTACCAATGATTGTGGAGAACTCTCTCGAGCATGGTTTTCTTACATCTATCTGGGAATTTCTTACAATGATGCTCCAACTTTCATCTGTCTTTTACACATTCTCAATGGGAACTCGTGCTCATTACTTTGGTCGTACCATTCTCCATGGTGGTGCAAAATACCGGGCAACTGGGCGAGGTTTTGTCGTGCAGCACAAGTGTTTTGCTGAGAATTATCGGTTATATGCTCGTAGTCATTTTGTCAAGGCAATTGAACTTGGTCTGATACTTACAGTGTATGCTGCATACAGCCCTGTTGCTAAAGGAACTTTTACATATATAGCACTGACTATATCAAGTTGGTTCCTGGTGGTGTCATGGATCTTGGGGCCCTTTGTGTTTAATCCTTCTGGGTTTGATTGGCTAAAGACAGTGTATGATTTTGATGACTTCATGAACTGGATTTGGTACCGTGGTAGTGTTTTTGCAAAGTCAGACCAGAGCTGGGAGAAATGGTGGGAGGAGGAACAGGATCATTTAAGAACGACAGGTCTGTGGGGAAAGATACTGGAAATTATCCTAGACCTTCGCTTCTTCTTTTTCCAGTATGGCATTGTATATCATCTGGGTATTGCTGCTGGAAGCAAAAGCATTGCTGTTTACTTGCTTTCATGGATTTATGTGGTGGTGGCTCTTGGCTTTTTTAATATTACAGCTTATGCTCGGGAAAAGTATGCTGCACGGGAGCACATATACTTTCGTCTTGTGCAGCTCCTTGCTGTACTCTTTTTCATAGTTGTAATTGTTGCTTTACTGCAGTTCACAGCATTTAAATTTGGTGATCTCTTTGTCAGCCTGTTGGCTTTTGTTCCTACTGGTTGGGGTTTCATTTCAATCGCCCAAGTGTTACGTCCCTATTTGCAGAAGAGTATGATATGGGGAACTGTTGTGTCTGTGGCGCGACTATATGAGATAATGTTTGGGATTATTGTCATGGTACCTGTTGCAGTACTGTCTTGGTTGCCTGGTTTCCAACCAATGCAGACAAGGATCCTATTCAATGAAGCATTTAGTAGAGGTCTGCGGATATTCCAGATTGTGACAGGAAAAAAGCCTAAGAGTGACGTGTGATTTGAGGTAATCCTTTTCAACATTTAGGCATACAGAAATGTCGTATATAACTTTTATATCCTGCTGCAATGCATGTCTTTTGTGTGTTTCACATGTAGATGTTGTAGTTGTAAGATCACCTCTTTTGTTGATCATTCTTAGAGAACCTCACACATTTGCTATTAAAAGTAGATTGTTTCTACTGCTATGAACAGTTATTTAATTAATAATTCTGTCCCTTGTAATTTCTCTTCTTGTTGTCCGACTACAGCTTGCTTGCCCAGTTGTGGCATTTGATTAGTGCCGTTGAGTTCTTTCGTTTATTTTCCGTCTTCCTTTAATTTTTTATTTTTCTTTTGGGGTTGGGGGGTTGGGGGGGGGGGTTGGGGTAGGGTAGTAAATTGTTAAGAATTGAATATTTTACATGTATTAATTTGCAATGAAGCTAGTATATTGCCCACCTGCATCCGTTTGGTTTTACTTTCATGTCGTTTTAAGCCAATTATAAAGGATGAAAAGAATCAAAAATTTTACAAGTCATGGTTAACTTGGTTCTGCTACGAACTATACTCTCTTCTTGCACAAGACTCTCCCATTAATCGCTGGATTTCACATCTAAAAAATGATGATAGTTTCTATTCGTAGTCTACATATTCTATTATGGACTACTTCATAAGAAAAACATATCCTAATGTGGACTATAACCTATGTAAAACTCACAAGCTCTAGTTTGAGATCTATTTCTTGACTTTTGCTTTCTGATTTCCCTGAAGAGTTTCAATGAGGTTGATATAATATATAAAGTAGGATTACTCATGTTTATGTACTGGAGCTGAGGTTCTTAACGTCTGTTTTTTGCTTTGGATTGTTGAAGATTTTGGAAGATATGTAATAATATTCATAAGTTGCTATCTACGTGACAGTCTTCCTAAATTGGCCAATACACCATTGTTTTCGACTACCATTGAATTATATTCCTCTTCAACAAAAACTCTTCTGTCTGCATAACTCAGCTTATGACTAATCACTACTCTCTAGTGTACCTAATTATATATGAAGATACAATGTTTTCCACTTTATAGCAAAAATATTAACATCTTGGACTTGAAGGGGATATCTTGTTTTAGTAGGATGCTTCTATCAGTTAACATACCTCCTGTGGGCGTTGATCTTCTAATGCTACTTTCTAAAACTTCAGAAGCCAATTTGCAGGTCCAATTTCCATGGAAACTAGTGATCTTCTAGCTACCTATAGCTCCTAAAATAATTTTGTTCAATTAGCTAAAATGTCATCCCTTTTGTTACTTATCCTGGAATTTGTGTTTTTGATCATTCCTCGATTTCTGGAATTATTTATTGTATTACAACAATTCTCTTCTTTCCTCACTTTCAGGATTTACAGGAACATTAAGTATGAGTGCTCCATGTAGTCAATGTCCAATATACATGTGGAAATTAAGGCATGGTATGAAACCTTCTCAACTCTTTGATTTGTTGTTAAATATGGTCTAGTTTGGTTTTTGTCAGTTATTCAACTCTTTGTTCATTTTACCAACCATCTTGTTTGGAGCTTAATCATGCATACTGCTATTTTTGGTTTTAAATTAAATATCATAAAGTTTTAAAAAGTTTAATTAAGATAACTTTTTAGAAGTTACATATCAAAAATAACAGTAGAAGGTACTTTAAAGAGTCAACATTAGACTTTCACTTTCTTATGAGCCTTCTTAACTATCCTTCATATTTGAGGGTAGTGAAAGGGGAAATGGGGGAGGGGTTTACAATGTGGGGAATCTAAACCCTCATTAATAAGGTGGAAGTTTAGGTAGCCAACCAAATGAGCTTGATTATGTGTAAAAATCTGTTTGCTAGCACTAATTACGAAGATGACTCTTAAGTAGAGATAATAGGATAACATTTAGCTGCATGTTAAATTTCGAAATATTTTATTGCAAACCTTTTACTCGTTGTTCATGATCAATTTTGTTGAGAACTGATCTGGTTACTAAAATATCCAGAATAATTTGCTACATTCAAGATATCTCTGGAGTGTTCCCCCACTTCTCTTTTATTTTTTGATGACTGTAGTGTCCGGACCAACTTTCGCACACCTTGGCTAATTTCTTATCTCTGGAGTGTAGTAGTCAGAAGCCCAAATTTTTATTGGAAAAGCACAAGGGAAGTATATTCGAGTAAATAGTACGGCGACCAACCAACTCTTTGCTTGTTTATTCTAGAATCTTACAGTAATAGTGGGCTGAACTAGTGTCATTGAGAGAGAATCAATACTATTAGTTGGATTTTTGCTAATATCTGAACTGCAAAAGGTATAGTTCATAATGTAGCCATATAAGGAGACTGATGAAGCTTTAGTGTGAACCAATGTGGGATTTTCAACACCCCTCCTCTGTTAGAACTGGAAACTTGGAGCACTGATGACAATGTTGAGGGGGGTGGCCTACATTGGATAACTCAGTATTAGGGATAGCAGTGGTTCTGACTCCATGTTGATAAAACTGGAACTTGTACCTAACTCAACCCCAAAGCTAGCTCATAAGTTAAGTATTGTCCAGTGTAATGTACTCGAATGAACAAGAATCAAATGGGAAATTTATTAACCACCTCACCTCACTCACCAGAATGCCGACTTGATAATTTGTAACAACACCGAAGATAAGGGAAAGATTGGGAGAATAAGAGTAAGATGAAAGAAAGAGGAAGAATCAGAGGTGAAGAAGAAAGATGGAGAGAATTTTTTTTCAGATTTTTTGTTCTTTCTCACTTGTGGGACTCTCCATAATTACTGCACTTGAACCGAGGTCCTTCAAAAACAACCTCTCTAGCTCCATGAGGTAGGGGTGTAGGTTTGCATACACTTAAACTCTCCTTGGACCCTACTTGTGGAATTTCACTTTGACTGTTGTTGTGACTGGATAGTTGTAGTAATCTCTTTTTCAATTTATGCTCACTAAGCTTCCCTACTTTGATTTTCTTAACTAGCTATTTCCCTTATACATGACAATCCAAATCATATTAGTATATCAAAACCCATAACCTTTGACCAAGCGCGAGACTCTAAAGACACGTGCTGAGTTGTTATTTGCTTCTTTGTTTATATTAGCCTCTTGTTTTTGTTGAAAGATGTTTAAGTAGTTGTTTTGCTTCTGCAGGGATGAACATTAATGTGAAGTAGTAGATACAGTACAGAGTTTGAAGAGGCTAGGAGGTTAAATATTGTAGAGCTTGTATTGTGAATTATACTGTGCACTTGGATGGATTACCATTAGTTTGGTTGACGAGTTTTCATTCATCTTTTGTAATTGTTGTTGTATTCATATGTTTTATTGTCATACTAGTGCACAGATGAGGAGCGTTATCTTATATTATTGTAGAACCCCCACAGTTCATTTTTGTACGGTTTTTGTAGTTTCTACTGGGGAGCCACGTTCAAGTATAGTAGCAATTCCTTCTGGTATTAAATGATTTTATCAAATGTTTTTGAATTATTAGAGTCCTTCGTCCTTTTTCTAGATAGAAACCGCAGCCATTTGTCTAGGTTAATTTGTTTTAAATACACAATATCTTAACGGATATGGAATATACTAGCACTCTCCCTTGCCTCTCTACATATGTATGAATACATTTATCTAGTGTGGTTCATGTGTGTGCAGGATACACTGATTCTATCGTTTACCTCCTTTCTATTTTGGTCTCCTCTCTCCCCATGTATCTGTATTTCAGAGTGTATTAATGCTTGTATCCAGGTGTACCTGACTTGTTATATGGTATGTAATTATTAATTAGTAAGATAATGTGTAATTATTTTAGATTATCCGAAGAATTAATAAATAAATATTTGGATAATTAAGTAGGAATATCACTTAAATCATGATAACTTTATACATAACATAATTTTGGTAAATGGTGTGTTGATTTGACTTGCACATGTTTTGTGGCCTGTGGCCCCCCAGTTGGCCAAATGCCAAAAATCTCATTAAACTCTTGTACCGATCGTACTAGTAAGTCTTTATGATTTCACCAACTTTGCTGTATTAATAATAAGTTAGTTTCATTATTAATTAGAGGTTTTGAATTTACATTTTATATTCTATTAGAAGTATTATCCATCACCCTGAACGGTCCATATAATACGTGATGTAGTTGAGATTTTAATATAGGCTTCAAACATCGAACGATAAATTTTTTTTAAAAAAAGTCGTTATAATTTCATTTTCTTCACAGGTGTATTCACTTTAGGGGGGCCTCTTGTCTCGTTTGTATTTTTAAACAGATCAATAAGTTTGTTTGTTTGACTTTTTTTTTTTTGCATTGTTAGGATAGTCGATATCCTTATCAAACTTTAAAAAGTAGTACATACTTATTTGGAATAAGAAATGTTTATTTGGTGGACGGAGTTATTTGATATATGTTATCGCATAAAGTTGATACATATTTATAAATATTTGATTAATCGAAGTATACATATATGAATAAATACATGAAAAAATCAAGAGAATTCGAATCATTACATTTAATACTTCTCAATGATATGAGAAAACTTAAATATGACTATTGACATATTAAAAGAGAAGTTTTGGATTGTTTTATCGACTCTATTTTTTTTGTCACAAAGAAAAATATTCTCTTTCTCCATTTCCTACAAATCTAAGTAACCATTTTGCAAAAAAAAAAAAAAAAACTGAATCAAAAGGAAAAATAATGATAATTCTTATTTTGTAAATATTTTTTTATAATAAGTAATCGCAACGTGTTTCGACAAAAAATGCATAGAAGTAAACTTTAAAAATTGAATGTTATATAGTCAAAGACTATAAATTATTAACAGTAATATAGATCTGTCGGCAATGCATAATATAATATAAAAATTATAATGGGTCAAAACTGTGTATGAGTTGGTGGACTAGTGGGTTGCGCTTAGAAAAATCAATCCAAAAATTATATTATATATATATATAATTAAAATTATTTTAATATATCATTTTTTAAATTTTTTTTATATTTTAAATCTCTTAATAAAAAATTCAATTTTTCTTTAAAAAAAATGAATATCATTGTTGATCTTAGATCCCATCATCATTCCTGACTTATTTCATATTGAATTACTGATGCACGTCTTTTTTTTTAATAGATATTTATATTGTTTATTTTTTCAATCAATATTTAAACAAAAATATATTAAAAAAATCACATGTTGAAGATCTGATAATGAACACTAGAAAGAAAAAAAGAGTCAATTGGATAAAAGTCACATGATACGTTTAAATTTGAATTTATAAAATTACATCTCTTTTTAACTCACCATAAATTACCTTTATTCTAATAAGATCAATAGTTAGTGAGCACTAGTAATAATTTGCAATCTCTTTTAATGTTTATTTATATTAAAATTCGACTAATTTAAATTTATATTAAACAAAATCTATTTAAAAATAATAATTTTTTAAAATATTTTTTCCATACTTAAACTCGAAGTCGAGACCTCGACTAACATACGTGGAATGAACTTCTTGAAAGTAAAAAACGATTCACCAATTTCAATTTTATTTTTTTCTCCAAATTGTGCCTTAACATTTTCTTATTGCCACAATTTTCATGATTGTGTCACCCCTTCCAAAAAAAGAACTTGACAAAGATAGTCTTTTATGTTTGAAAAAAGTTCAAAATAGTCCCAAAAGTATAAATTTTAGTCCTTTAAATTTACTTAAAGTTAATACTATTGTTTTTTAATCATATTTTTAAAAAATTTCTACTAGTTAACTTTAACTCTAAATGAGAAAAAAAGAAATTTATCAAAGATTACAATATTTTATTTATTTCTGATATATAATGAAATTAATTCTATTAGTTAAATTTGCTATTTTCATGTTCGTAAATTCTGAATTTGATAAAACTTTCTTAATATTACTCATTTTTTAAAGAAAAAGTTCCACTATTTTCATCAAAATTAAGGAACAAAACATGTTAAATATTTGAAATGAATAAAATTGTTCAAACTATGCTTTAAAAAACTATACTACTTTGAATCTATCCAAACATAAGGTATCATTTTTGTCAATTTTTGTCTCCTTTTCCCACGTATGCGGGTCTCTCTTCTTGATAGTGACTAAAACAACATCCACAATAGTAATACTAATTAATTTGATTATTTACCGATACGATTGTTCCTTTTTTAATTATTGAGTTTGATTTTAAATATAAATTTTTTATAATAGAGAGAATTTTTGTTAAAAATAATCGAGTTTGAATATAAATATTTGAGTTTGAAAAAAATTGAGATACAATAAAATAGTGGTGTAATTCTCTGGGAAGTATATAAAAGATGTATCTTAACTGAACATCAACGACCCTTTTGTCTACTCCATTAACTCTTCTTCTTCTTCTTCTTCTTGTTATTTCTGCTTCAGTTTCAACTATGGAAGAATCTCTGTTGCCCGGAGAGAGTAGCAGCAACAGTTGGGGACGGATTCGGAATCGGAGGAGGGTTGGTTCCATGTTTGATCCCAGAGATGCTATTGCTCATGGATCTGCTTATCAAAAAGCTGCTGCTTTAGTTGATCTTGTATGACCCTCATCTCAACTGTTCATTTTTCTTACAAAATTTGGGGTAGGGGAGGGGAAATGGGAGTATATGGAGTCTGTCAACTAACTGAGCTACCAAGATTCCTATTGAAGATTTCAAAATTGTATGTTGAAACATAAGTTTTAACTTCAAATCAACCTGTTATATTGAGTTTCACTCTAAGACTGGTTTGTTTAGTTGTCTTTCTTTCCTTGTCTTAGTTGTGTAGTGAAATAAATTACTGACCCTTTCTTTGTCAATGTTTCTCATGAAGTAGAGATCTTGATAGGTAGTTTGGGAGTTGTTTTGAGAAATAGTGGAATGGTGATTTTGGTATTTTTAGTAGTTGAGTGGTTGAAAGATTGGATTTTTGATAATGGGGTTGTGTCTAGTAGTTGTATTCAAGAAAATAATGATACTATTATGAAAAAAGAAGGGAATTTTGGATGATCTGAGGTGAGATGAGGCACAGTAGAGAAGAAAAAGAGGGAAGACATCTTTTGTCTCCTTACTTTTGTGGCTTTGTTCTGTTTTAGCCACACTTTAATGCTTGCTGGTTATTGACTTTCACTTTTGACCTCCCTAAGACATATCTGTTTGTCTTAATTCTTGAATACGCAGTGAAATTTATCCTTTTTTTTTTTGTCAAAGCTTTAATAAAGTAGAGATTTTAATAGGTAATACTTATGCAAAATTGTGGAAAGATAGTGGAGTAGTAGTAATGTAATGTATGAGTACTGTAGTAGTGTTTGGGCTGTTGAAAGATTTGAATTTTGAAATCAGATGCGTAGAGTGGTAAAATGAGGGTAGTGTCTAATGATATTGGTACACCATTCCAAAAATAAGAAGGGAACTTTAGAAGATCTGAGCTGTGACGAGGCACCACTAACAGGTGTCTGCAACTTCCAAGGTAATTAATTTAGCTGCTGGAAATATTAAAGACTCAAAGAGAACTGAAAAATCTGGGCTTGTTCATTTTTCTATATATTGTGTGGTGAATATAGTGGGCAGACAACAAGAAAAAGAGAGAAGACATTGAGGAACTTAGTGACTTCTCGCAAAAGTTCATGCATAATGTTTTCTGACTGGACTTTTTTTATTTGTCTCTATTCTGGTGAAAGCGGAGGTCTTTTTTGTTTGGTCAAGAATTCCATGTCCAACATACTACATTGTGGCAAATTTTATTGAGAAATGACTTCCTCAAGGAAATAACTCTTCTTTTTTATTCTGTATACAAAATCTCTTCTTTTTCTTTCAGAAAGAAGTTAAAGCAGACAGTGTGATATAACCTTTATACTGAAGGACTATAGCTGAATGTCCTATTATGTTTGCCTTCAAACAATTACTTTCTTGTATCAATATAATAGGCCTGGATTTGACCTACAGGATTATCGGTTATAAAATGATCTAATCCATAATAGATTACAATATTTAGTTATTAGTAGAAAAGTCTTGAGAAAAATGGTTTGAAACGTGAAATAGGGATTAGTTTTTTGGATGATAAATGCTGAAATTTCAATGTTTTCCTTTTAGTAATTGTTTGGTGAGATATTAATCCTGGAAGTTACACATGCAGGCTGAAGATGGCGTTGGTCTACCTGAGGAAATTCTTGAGGGAACGAGCTTTGAAAAGGCAGCACAATTGTACTTCATGTTTACTCGTTTTGACTTCCTCTGGTCACTTAATTATCTTGCACTAGTACTTATAAACTTCTTTGAGGTTTGTACAGTTACCTTGCTGTCTATTCCAGTTTCAGTCCTTTGTTATTTTCCTGCATGTTACATTGACTCCATACTTCTTACTTGTTCGTTGAATTTAGAACTGGTAATTGTACTATCACTTATTTCCTGTTCATTTTGCTCAGAAACCATTGTGGTGCTCCAGGCATTTAGCTGAGTCATGCAATAATAGAGACTACTACTATCTAGGACAGCTGCCATTTTTGACTGGTGCTGAGTCCCTTATATATGAGGTAATCTGTGCGTGGCTGGTTTGTTTGTTAAATATATGAGGTTTTAATTGAAGTATGTGAGGAAGCTAAACTTTTAAGAAGAACCATCGATGATTCCTATTTGGCCTAATTAACGGTGAATTTTATTGTTTTGGATATTGCAAGTTTGATTATCGTGAAGAGCCTTAGGAGATTGTTGCCTCATAGTATATACAAAACTGATGCATGGTAATTTAAATTTAGTTTCTACAGGAAACAAGACAAATTGTACTAAAGACTGTTCTCGACTTCTCAGCAAATGTTGGCAAAAAACATATTTTTTGTTAACATTATGAGATCGAAAAAGGGGGAGAAGCTATTTTGATCAATTGTTCAACTCAAAATATGAGGAGAACTCTATAGATCAGTACAACTTTGCAGGATGGAATTTTTTGCAACACTCATAATATAACATTGTCAGAAGTAAACGATGCAATGACAAATATGAGGATTAGAAAAGCTGTCTGGTATTGAAGGTATCTTATAGAGGTTTGGAAGTGTCTTGGGGAGGTTGAAGTAGTTTGGCTGGTCAAGCTATTCAATTTTATACTAAGAAGTGGTAGAATAACCGATATCCAACAAGTGGAGAAGGAGTATCCTGATTCCAATATATAGGACATAAGAGATATTTAAAGTTGTGTGAACTATCAGGACATTGAAATTATGAACAAACAATAAGTTTTTGGGAAAATGTGATAAGAATGTAGAGCTAGGGACACTACAGAAGTGATAAAGAACCATTTTGGATTTATGCCTGGTAGATCTACAATAAAGGTCATATATTTGCTGCTAAAGATTGATGGAAGTTTATTGCATGAGGAAGAAAAATTTATAGATGGTGTTCATTGACCTAGTGAAAGAAAAGTTTTTTGGTGGATGATTGAAGAAAAAGGGAATTTATATATATATTAAATATATAAATGACATAAACAATATGCATGAAAGAGCCACCATGTATGAGAACAATATTAGGTGATACAAGAAGAGTTTTCTGTAACCGTGACTTTGAACACAGTTATATACCCTAGTTATGGATAAAGTAACGCTATATTCAATAAGGTTGATGTATACTAATTGCAGACAATTGACAAAACTAGCGAGGGCGGCGTCAAACCAAAAGCTTGAACTATGGAGATATACTTTACAGAGTAAA
This sequence comes from Solanum peruvianum, assembly GCA_027705065.1. Classification (NCBI taxonomy): domain Eukaryota; kingdom Viridiplantae; phylum Streptophyta; class Magnoliopsida; order Solanales; family Solanaceae; genus Solanum; species Solanum peruvianum. The sequence continues at coordinate 63,294,671 of JAKWJD010001761.1, forward strand.
AGTTTTAGGATAAAAGTAAGACTGAATATGTGCACTGCAAGTTTAGCAACATACAAGTGTGAAGCTGAGATGAGATTAGTCAGGATTGCAGTGATTAAGTGCAAACAGTTCGGGAACCTAGGCTCGATATTCCATGAAATGGTATGATGGTTGAATATGTTACACATTAAATCAAATAGAATGGTTGAAATAGAGAAGTGCTACCTGTTTTTCTAGTAGGATGCCTATTGAAGTAAAAGACAAGCTCCTACATAGACCAACAATGTTATATGGGAGTAATGAGACTCTAAAGTCCATCATATCTACAAGATGAGTGTCACAGATATGCGGTTGCTAATGTATGTTCATACAGAGTTAGACGCGATTAAAAATGATCTCATTTAGCAGAAGGTGCAAGAAGCAATGTACAGTCATGAGTTTGACAAGATTAAAAATGATCACATTTAGCAGAAGGTGCAAGAATCTTACATAGAAGATAAACCGAAAGAAAGGAATGGTAGACATTTTGAAGGCACTATTACTATTAAGAAAATTAGGATGAATTGTCTTAGCTTGTTCTTTTTTTGGTGTAAACAGAATATGTGGGGGAAGTAGGAGAGTTAGTATATTAAATTGGCAATGTATAATTGTATAGAGTTCTGGGAAGGGGTTTAAGCACCTTTTTGGTGCTTGTAAAGTATCCAACTTACCACTTTTTTTCTGGGGTGACTAAGTTTTTATTGAATAGAACTGTTACTTGTCTCAAAAACAAAAGAAGATAAATCAAAAGAAGTTGCTTGAGATGTCTTGGTCATGTCCTGCGTCTCCCTCCAACTGCATCTGTCTATATCTATGTAACTATCTGGTAGTGAAGGTGTTTGAAGGAAATGTGGTAAACCTAGAATTATATGAAAGGAAATTGTCTTGAAAGACCAAAAATCTCTTGGATCCCTACAGACCCAGCGAAAAGTTTCGCACAGTGGGATGAGAATCTATTCATGCAATATCAATTAGTTGGGGTTCATTTTAGTCATGTCAGGATGTTTACTTGAGGTCCAGGGTTGATGTGAGGTTTGTAGTCTTTGTCAAAATAATTTATGCCAGTTGAGAACTTTATACCAAATAAGCTTATTATTGTTAATTTCTATTGATTTGTAGTATTGTCATTATTGTTGTTATTATAGTTATAGTGAGATAGGCTTAATGGCGTGACATGGACAGTGCCATTTTGTATAGCCGACCTCAACTTGTTTTCAATTGAAACGTAGTTGCTGTTCTTGTTCATTCTTAAAACCATAGCTGCATTATTTTACATTAGAATTAAGCAGTGCTTACTTTGCTCATGAGGGTTTCTTGTTCTTATTCTTTACTGGCTTTACTAGGTTAATGTTAAAAGAGGAAAATTCTTTTTTCCAATAATGAATGATAGGGGCCAAATCTGGAAGCATAAACATTACTATCACATGTATGTAGTTAGCGAGGTAGCTTCAGAAGAGGAACTTCTGTAGTCATATGTGAAAAACACCAACAGTACCCCCAGAGTTTCTACTTAGCTGGGTAGGCTACCTTGGGCTTACTAACAGTTTTTTTTAAACTGTCTTCTGCAGGGTGTTACTCTTCTTCTTCTTGTTATACACATTTTATTTCCAATATCATATGAAGGCTTCCATCTCTACTGGAGAAGTCTTCTCAACAGACTGAAGGTAAATTTTGGTACCAGTCCTTTTGTGTTCTCTCATTATGAATGGTAATTTTTTATTTAAAAAAAAACATACATTTCCGTTCTTCCTTGTAAAAGATAAACTTTTTTGCGAAGATAGTCGTACTCTAACTTTAGTGCTTTTTTATTGCTGTTTTTCTTACTCTTCTCCCTAAAAGTAGAAGGTGAAATATCTGGTTGTGATATGTCAGATTCTGAAGTTGAAGAAAACAAAACATGGTAAGATGAATCATGCATACCAGGGAACTCATTTTTTTAAAAAATTCTCACAACAGTTAGCCGTGGGTGTCTGACAAAACAATTCCTCAAAGCAAAATCGAGAGTGACTTAGCACCTTCTTTAGATACAGAAATAAAGAGTACCAATTAATCATGAGGAAAGGCATCAAATTAAGCCTGCAGTTGGTCTCTTCCTCCTCTCTCCTTCCCCATTTTCCTCATATTCTAGATCAATCTCAAATATTGGTAAAAGTAACTCTTTTAGCACTAAATATTCTTGGAGGTTAGTTTGTGGAGTATATTAATATTTGAAAAAGAAAACAAAAATTATACGGTGGAAAAGATGGGGCCTTCTCTCATTATTGGAAAGAGAATAAGAAGCATCTGAGTAATCACCCAAGTGCATATTGCTGTTGGCTCTTTGTAGTGCTGGGGATCTACCAAAATATAGTAATAAGATGTTGCACCAAATTGGTTTGGGTATTTTACTTGACAAACTATGGATCATTGTTAACATATTTAGATTCTGAGGTGTCTGATTGATGATGGTCATATTCCACCATAGCATGACTTCTCATGCATTGCCTCTGGGCACGTTCTATTGTGGTATTCTTGCACATGGTGACAGAGCAAGGACATATTAGAGATGAGGATTTTTAAGAGCAGCACAATCTCCAATGCCTCATCCAACTCATCTTCTTAAGCATTTCCTATAGCTTTAGTTTTTGCTTTGGAAAGCACATCTGTGGAGAGCCATTCCTTATAGTAATCGACTTGTTTTATGACTAAAAAGAAATTGAGAAGGAAGAGAAAATGGTGGAATTATCCATTTCCTTTGGTTTGACAAAATCAAAGGGGAATGAAATTGGACAGCGGAAGAAAGTTCTCATTTTGGATTCTTTTTTTCTCTCATGTTGGGAGGAAAGAAAATGTAGAGCATAGGCGATTAAAATATTTTGTTATATAATATAATTTCTTATGTATATTTTAATTAACAGAAGCACTTTCCGTGTTTCCTCCTTGTACTTTAGTTGAATTCCTTTGTACACAGAAGGTAAGTTCCAACAAGAAGTTCTCTATAATGAACCCACTAAGTTTGTGTAGAAGCCATTCTTGTGCTTATGATTAAACTGTTATCTGTTCAAAACTAGCCTGCATAACTAGATTTTTCATAACGATTTTGAGGAATTTTTTTTGGGAAGGTTCGTTGGAACTGGTGAATCCTAGGTTGCTTAAAACTTTCATAGGAAGTGATAGTAAAATTTAGTTAATAACAATGTCGTTCTTGTTTGTCTTGATATTTCAGGTCGTTTTGCTGTTAATCTTGGTTGCGGATATTGTGGTCTACATTCTCTTTCTAGCAGACTTCTATTATCTTCCATTCCGTATTGCATCCTATCTCCGTGTGGTGTTCTTTATTTTGAATATTAGGTGCGTCATTGTAGAATCACTGCTCATTGATTTTCCAATTCTAGTCACTACCTCATTATTCATGTTTATGTTTTAACTTTCTTTTCCCAGACTTCTCCCTCCAAGTAGTGTCACAATTTTCTTTTCTAGTTGTCTTTTTCTCTTACTTGAAAATGTGAACATATAATCCTTACTGGGAATATGATTTTTATACGCATTATATGTGAAGGAATGTAAAGAAGTGAGTTTTTTGGCTCTTGTTTCCCCAAATATTAAGTCTTAGCATTTTCTTCTACTGCTGTTAATCAATTATATTTTCATGCTTATATTATTTCATTGTCCATAATGCTTTTGCACCCTACCCACCCTCACCAAGGAATGGTGGGCCTGATCTTTTGTGGTTCTGTGAAATTTCTGCCTTTTATCAACTTTTGAAATGAATGGAAGTGTCTAGATATGATTTTAAATTTAATCACTCTGTCCCCTCTCTCTCTGATCATGTTGGGTGAGCTTCAAATGTGTAAAGTATGTCTTGGATATGCACCTGACTTATAAAATTCGATTGTCTGCATAAGTTATAGTAATCACAACTATTCTTCTGAGAATGAGAATGCCCTCTAATTCAAATCATGTTTTAGTTATAATTTTTTTTAAAATTATGATGCTTTATATGGACTCATTCATGCTGATGCATATTCATAGTCATTTCCACTGTTTATCAGTGACATGTTAATAGTGCATATGATGTCAAGGACATCGATTGTATAGGAGAGACCACCCGCTTTAAATTGATGTAAACTATAGAACACCAGTTAGGTAAGAACATGAATTTTCCTAACCCCTACATATGCTGCTGCATTTGTTGGTGATTGTACAGTGGAAGCAAGTGGTGGTGGTTGATGATGATAATGGCTATGCAATGGAGTATAGTGGTGGAGGTGGTTGTTGTACGGTGGAGTCTGATGATGGAAGGTTGTGGAGGTAGTCACCGATAGTTGTGTGGTGGTGTCTGGTAATGGTGGTGATTGGTAGGGGGTAGTGGCAGGCTGCTGCTGCGGTAGTTAGCTGTGATAATAAATACAGTACTGATAAAAATGTAAACATTTCTAGGAATCTTTAAGTGAACATTTAATGATTTTAATACTATACAAGATTTGAATGTTTCGGACTTATGAAGAGATGATAAGTTGTTGTTCAAAGGAAAAACACACATGCACACACTTAATAGCTTGAGATCTGAATGATTCAGATGAAGCCTTCATTAACTGCAAATAAATGATGATGCCTAAGCAGTGTAATCCACTAGATGTTCCTTCTCTTGTTCTCCCTTTTTAAGGTTCAGAAAGATGGCAAGTTGGGTCCACATCCAGCACTTTATTCTTCTTGATTGACTTGGTTTGTGAGCTGTTGTTGCTAATCTGATCTTAATTTCATACTTTTGACAATAGGGAATTACGAGATAGCTTCTTCATCCTTGCAGGAATGTTTCGGACCTACCTTAATGTTGTGGTTAGTTATCCTTGTTTTTGAGGGTTAATGGTTATTTTCATAGCATAGCTTCAGACACAATATGCTGGATGATATGATAATCTAAAAATTTCGCACGTGAATATTATCATGGTACGTCCATTCTCCAACTATTGCTAACCCAAACCCTTCTTTTTTTGTCTATGTTCTTTTTCATCCTGTGCAGGCTTTAACTGCGTTATTTCTTCTATTCTCGAGCTGGTTAGGATATGTCTTCTTTGAAGACACACAGCAGGGGAAAACAATGTTTACTTCATATGGCACTACGCTGTACCAAATGTTTGTTTTATTCACCACATCAAACAACCCAGATGTCTGGATTCCTGCATACAAGTGAGTGCCTTGGAAAATTGTCTTTAGATCCCTTTAAATTAATTGCTATAATATCGTTGAAGTTTACCTAGCAGTAGAAGCTTTGTGTGTAAAAAAACAGGATTGGTTTTTTCCATTAAAATCTCTGAATTTTGGTTATGTTTTTGGCTACAATTAAAGATAGGTGTCTCTCACCTTCATAACAAGAGCACCATCTGAATACATTTTGCTCTTGTCGTCAAGCTTGCTTACTTAGTGTTTGCATTTATTTTCGTCTTGAAACCTGTAGTTTGTATTTTTCCTTTCAGGGAATCACGGTGGTATTGCTTGTTTTTTGTTCTGTACGTGCTATTGGGCGTTTACTTTGTTACCAACTTAGTTCTTGCTGTTGTATACGATAGCTTCAAAAGTGAGGTAAGGTCTTCCATTGTTTTGCTTCGAGCTATTGGAAATCATTGCCATCATGTCATTGTTTCCATAGCTCGTACTTTTCCTGTAGATTCTTCACTTTGCACGTATATATTTATAGATTTATTTTCTCTCTTTTGGTGTAGCTTGTAAAACAAGTAGCTGAAAAAGATCGTCGGAAGCTAAGGACTTTGAAGAAAGCATTTAGCTTGATTGATGACAGCGTGAGTCGATACTTCATAACTTGTTCTCCGATTAAGTTTCTGTGGTTTACATGTATTAAATATCCTTCTCTTCCTTCCTTTTACCCATGAAAGAGAAGCTTCTATCCTTGTTCTTCCTTTTCCCAAAGAGTGGCAGTAATTGCAGTCAATACAAATCTTCTCACTCTCAAATATCATGTAAGCATTCAGTATAGCATATGTAGTTGCCTGCCTTTCTGCTCCACAGATCAAATTTAGAGCAAATGTAATCTAGCTCCAAAACGAAGAGGGATTATGTTTTCTTGATAAAGTAATAATTCTATTAATGTGATGTGAATTTTCTTTTTCAGTATTAGAAGATAGATTATTTTGAGAACTAGAAAAAGGTAGTTGGTACAGTTCCACATGATTCCATTGGACAAACACCTTCTGGTACACTCATATGCAGAAACAGGTAGATCAACTGGCGAAGGTGTTTAAAAGACATAATAGAGTTTGATACTTTCTTCCTTGCTTCTCTTTCATGAATGAAGACAATAGGCTTTTAAGTATCTGTCTGTCCTATTTTAAGTGAACTAGCCTGGTACCAGTAACCAATATACAGGTTAGCCTGGCCAGGTGAGAAAGAGTTATTATTTTCAAGTTTTAGTAGATTCCGTGTTATGACATTCAAATTTTATGTTTCAACTTTCATGTGATTGTAGTTTAAACTCCTTTATATTTAATGAAATTTGTGGTTTTCCTTTTCTTCAAATTTTGGTATCCGCATTAATATTTTAAATTACAATTTACTATTAATAATTTTTACAGAAAAATATTTTTAACACAACAAAGTGGAAGTCGGACATGTAACTGTGTTGGGACCCAATTTTGTACGGGCTCTACCTATCTATATATAATTGGACCTATGCAGACCATTTTAAGTACTGGATTTGTTTGTCAATGGCCATTGTCCCATGGACCATTTAAAGCAGTAACTGGCCCAGCCTAGCCTGTGATCCATTTTAAGTGCTGGTCCGGCCCGTTTGAACATGAATAACTGTATGTAAGTATGCATAGGTAGAGAGAGAGAGAGAGAGAGAGAGAGAGAGAGAGCAACAGAGGGTGAAGGCAGAAAGAACTAATGGAAAAGGATTAAATACTTTCATAGATTTCTGTTGTATTCAAGAATTTAATTAAGTATTTTGATTTATGAACTTCTTCCCCCTACCTTACTATCTAGAGATATAATTTCAAAAGATCCACAAATTTGATCTTAAATATAAGATTCAAAATGGTTTTTGTGTGTCCTTAAACGTATTGGTTGACATTCCTTTTAAAGTTGTATTGTTTTGTCATTGGCAGAACACTGGGGTCCTCGACAAGAAGCAATGTATCCTTCTGTTTGAGGAACTTAACAAATACAGGTAAAGTTCATTCTCCACATGACCTTGCAATGCATTTCTGACACATAGAGGTTCTGCAGCTATGCTCCAGTTGTTTTCACTAATTGTCTTCTTTTTGTGGTGTGGATCTTACTGCCTTTCTTGAAACTGAAATTGACCTAGCAGTCACAACTTGAACTGGATAAAGCTGTTTTACAAAATCCAGATCAACATGCTGTCTGTAAAGTTTATTATTTTTTTGTTTGAAACTGGTTACATTTGTATCCAAGTCTACTTAGGTAGTACTGAAAAAACTATATTTACAAATAAGTAGAATGGAAGAAATTCTACCCCAAAGCTGAACCAAAATCTATATGGACCCTAATACTTCTATGATTGACTTAGTCTTCTTGGAATAGACATTCGTACACCAAAAACAGAACAACAAAATACACTTAAGCTTGACTTTCTGCATGTTGTCGTTCCTATTCTCAAAACATCTATGATTTCTCTGTTGGTATTGACTTATGTTATATAATTATATTTCTTGTCTCTTCCTGTTTTGAGATACTGCTTTGTTGGTATTGACTTATGTTATCTTCTCCTTGGCATCATAAATATGTCCTGCACTTTTTCTTTCACGTATATCTATCAAGGTTCCACAGTAGACACTGATACATAATCATTAAATGTCTTCAGGACATTGCCAAAAATATCAGGAGATGATTTTGAGTCAATATTCAATGAGCTGGATGATACTGGTGACTTTAAGGTACTTACGAATCCTATCAATACTTGGTGTCTTCTTGAAATTGGTGATGAAGTTGAATGACTTAGCACCAGAGCTTGATTTTAAACAATAAGCACATCTATCTTGTACCTTACCATTTCAAGTTTGTTAGATCTCTCGAGTCTAAAAACTTCAAGTTTCTCATATTTATTCGTGGAACCAGATGGATTGCCTGAATTATAGGAATCTGATCCTTTTCATGAATGAAATCTTCTCAGTCACTAAAAATTCCATCTTCATTTTTGTTTTCACTCTTCTCATGAATTCTCTGTGTCAAATGCAGATAAATTTGGAAGAATTTGCCGATCTGTGCACTGCAATCGGACTAAGATTTCAGAAGGAAGATTCAGTGAGTCCATTTACCCTTTCAATTACAGTTTGAAGGTTATACCAGAGAATCCTTCATGTTCTGTTTTCTATTGCAGCTGCCAATCTTTGAAGCATGTCCAAATTTCTATCATTCAGCAGCATCTGAGAAGTTGAGAGACTTCGTCCGTGGCGATACGTTTGAGTACATAATAGTGTCCGTTCTCCTGGTCAATCTTGTTGCTGTTATTATTGAAACCACGGTATGAATCAAACTCTGTACAATTTCTAGTTGGATTTTAGGATGCAAATGGATCATATTTCTATGCTTAAGGTAGCCCCAGTATATAGGTCTGTTAGTGGTTGTCTAATTTGAACTTATGAAGTGATATTAACTCCTTTTGGCATCTGATCTGTCAATTGTTGAAACATCATGTCTATGAAGTAAAATGAAATGGAGAATATACGTTATGATTAAATTACCAACCACTGATCCCATGACCAAGTCATAACTAGCAACTACCCAATGGTTAAAACTGTGATCTTGAATCAAGCTTAGTGTGGCATGACTGGCATCCTTCCCTTGTTATAAGGATGAGTACCTCCTGACTCCACCCAAACATGAGCTGAACATTGAACCTGAACAACCAAGGAACTTTTATCCTTTCTACTTTGTTTTCTATCTGGTGCTTTCAGTATTGTGTGGATGCAACAGCAAGGAGGTGGGGTTGTTCTTCTATGTCTGATTAGAATAACATAGTGCCACCAAACAATTTTCTGCCTAAGTACCTCAGAGAAACCTCCTCTTCCAAATCATTTATATTTGAAAGGACTGGCACATCTTACTGACCAACTGAGTTTTGAGGAAAGAATCAACATTCTCACCCAAAAATTAATAAATCAAGATCCTCATATGCTTGATGTTTCACTTATTTCTTCCTCCTCTTCCAAATCATTTATATTTGAAAGGACTGGCACATCTTACTGACCAACTGAGTTTTGAGGAAAGAATCAACATTCTCACCCAAAAATTAATAAATCAAGATCCTCATATGCTTGATGTTTCACTTATTTCTTACTTTCATGGATGTTAATGAGGAAATCTTTTGTTTGGATGGTGAATTTTGTGCTTTTACGTATAATAAAATACCTGAGATGAGGACTAACAACTGAAGAAATATCCCCCACTTTTCACATTGTTTTTGCTTACATCTTTTCTAAGTTCAGTATGAAGCTCACTGACTTGTTCTGTTGTTGGTGAATTCTAGCTCGATATACAGAACAACTCAGGTCAAACCTTTTGGCAGAAGGTGGAGTTCACATTTGGTAAGTCCCATGACGAATTTCAGGGCTTGGCACCAATATTTCTAGAAATTTGATATGTGCTGTTTTATTCATCTGATTTTGGTTCTAGGTTTGCCCCAATAGGTAGAAAGTCATCCAGATGGTTTTATGTTAGTGGTATCAGCTCTGGTTGCCGTTTGCATTAATATATCAACCATACCTACTAGAGGGTTAATTAGTTTAAGATAGAGAAGATATAAATATACGGCTTCTGAATTTTGTTGGTTGTATTTTGCATTTTTATTTGATATGTCAAATATTAAAACGTTTCCTTTGTCCTAGCAATTATCTCGGTTGAATTGGATTTCTTATTTAAGTTCTTGAGATTTGACTTTAATATTGTTAAATCAGTTCTTAACCGTGCACCACCTTTTGTATACAATAGGTACACCTAAAAATAGAGAAGTTACAGAAAGATATGGTTCTCTACTAGACACACCCAATATTCTATACAAATAGTAACCTCATGGTTTCGTCAAAAAGACATTAAAGTAGGAGGCTATTCCTCAGATGTAGAAACTCATCTTCTTTCCGTTCAAAAGTTTTCCTATTCCTTTCCCTCCATACGATTTACATAAGTGCCTATAGAGCAAAATCCCATGTCTGCTCTTCTGTCCTCTAAAGACCCCACTGAATAAGGCATCCTTCACAATACTCAAGTGATTCTTGAACTGACGAGCCATCCATTTAGTTCTCACCACAGATGTGACGTTACCTATCAATGTAGTAAGAGATGATTCACGTCCTCCCCTGAGTGCTTACACTTGAAGCACCAACTAGTTGATAGGTACAGGGAAAAACTGTAGGGTCCTAGGTTCAAGTTCCCATTACAATACTTAGATTTTTGTTCAGCCCCTTCAAATGGTCTCATAGCTCTCTCCAAAGAACCCACATTATGGCTCATGGATGTTCACTAAGAGAGGAATTCAACTATGCTCCAAATGTTACCTATGTGGTGAATAGGCAGAGACAATTAGCCTTTTTTTGTACATTGTAAATGGGCAGATCAGTTATGGAATTGATTTTATCAACCTAAGGAAAATTAAGTAGGTGATGCCCGGAGGCAGGAAGCATTAAGAAGGTGTTAAAATGATATAACAAGAAAAGGAGGGTTAAGTGGAAGATTATCCCAGCATATATTTGGTGGTTTGTTTGGGGAGAAAGGAATCATAGATGTTTTAAGGACAAGCAATGCAACATCCAGAAGTTCATTCTTAAGCCTTTTTTTTTTGGTGTAAACGGGAAAAGTTAATACAAACTGAAGATACTTTTGGTGTTTTAGATAGTCTGTAAGTAGCAAAGTAGATTGGATCCCTTGTTGTAATTAAGCCTTACTTTTGAGGGGCTATACAGTTTTGTGTAGTATACCTGTTGATATTTATATAACTATTACCATTATTTAATATTAAAAAAAAGGCTTATGGATGTTCCTTTTTTTTTTTATGTCTCACTTAAGATGCCTGAAAAATGTTTAACCCAACTGAAAATACCAAGCTAGATTAGCAACAATATTCACTTGTTATGCAGTCTCTTGTTGGTTCTGAACCTCTTTAGATTCATGTAGCCAAAAGCAGTTTTACGCTCTTTTGACCATCAAATAATCCTACTGATAACTAGCAAAAGTTAAGCCGTTCTCGTCCTGCTTAGAGCTTGGTAAAAAAATGAAATTTCTCTTCAAGGCATAAAGACACTAGGGGAAAGGGCAAGGGTATTGATATTAAATAATTTGATACTTTGTGTTCTCATCCTTAGACTTGGCAGTTGTCTTCTACAGTCAATTTATGTGTAATGACCTTGTATACTTTAAGTAATTTGTATGGAAATTTAAATTTCTTATCCTATCATAATAATGGTGCCTCTTTTGACATCAAGCATTGTTCTTCACAACTGTCATCTTAAAATTGTGGTGTTGTGCATACTCTTTGGGTTGAGCATATTTGGGATTTTACCATTTTCTATTTTGTTGCACAGGCTGGCTGTATGTTATCGAGATGGCACTAAAAGTGTACACTTACGGTTTTGAGAACTATTGGAGGGATGGTCAAAATCAATTTGATTTTATCGTCACTTGGGTCATTGGTAGGTTTCAAAAGTTTTGAAGCCTGAATTCTCTTGATTAAATTTTATATCAAGTACTGTGTTGGCACTTGGATTGACATTTCAAATTGTTTGGCTCATAATTGTATTTCAGATCTCTCTCTTTATATTCAATTTATAACATATGTAAGGCTGTATCTGAAAGTGTCATTTGAAATACGCTATATTACCTCACCTTTTTTTGATAACGCGTGTAGTTTTTTTAAGTCCCATGTTAGTTTAGGGAATGGACTGTGATTATGGTCCTGGACAATCCTCAATTCACGGGTTAGTTTTTGAGGGCTGAGTTGCGCCCAGGGTCCATTTTCTTCTCATGGTATCAGAGCAAGACCATTGGTCCCTATTGTTGTGTTACACAATTTTGGACCCCTTAAGCCTTAATCCACCCTCCAGTTGAGTCCTGAGCATTTGGGAGTGTTAAGTCCCACATTGGTTGAGGGAACAGTTGTGGTTTTGGTCTTGGGTAATCCTCGCCGCATGAGTTCGTTTTTGCGGTTGAGTTAGGCCCAAAAGTCATATCTTCAGAGATATTAAGAGTAATGATAGAGGTCAAGAAATAAGGAATCCTCTGAAGATACGTCCAATTCCATGATTTCACTTCATTTATCAGAGGTGGTTGTTTGTCTTTTGTCTAAAATATGGTGCACTACTGCCTATATTTTTTCTTGGTGTTTAAGAGTGATCTTTTTTTCTAATAATAATGTGAACCTAGTCAACAGTGCTACTGCTTGTCAAGTTCTTTGCATTAATTGACACTTCTCACTTTTCTGCACATAGTGAGATAGCTATTTTTCTGCACTTACTGGATTCAACTGATTTAACGGATGAATTCGATTTTCACAGTTATTGGAGAAACAGCTACTTTTGTAGCCCCTGATGATCTGACCTTTTTGTCCAATGGAGAATGGTAAAGGCCTCTAAATTATTTTGCTCTTGCAATTCTGCCAAATTGTCTGCTCTTGTTTCTGGCAATTCTTGAGTACTTCAATTATTTTGCTAAATATATTACCATGTACAAGTAAAAGACTTTTTGGAGGCAAGAAAAGATGCTTGGCTCCATGATTTTTTTTCTGTTTTTCTTCCTCGAAAGGATGGATTTTTTCTATCTGCTGTGTTCTGACTTCTGGATGCTATTCTTGAAGTGAGGCGTTAATAAGATTTAGATATTATAGCTAGAGAATGATTAGAAAAATTCTTAATTATCCTTTTGTGGCTTGTATGACCTTTGCTTATAATGATGATGAACCTGGATTGACCATAATACATTATCTGCTTTTTATGGTCTCCAAAAGGATGATAAGTGGTCAAAATATATCAAGTGAATATGTTTGTAAATTCATACAAATCTAGATTTGTTGTACTTGAAAAAGAAATCACATAGAATATTCACTTAGAATGCATCTGTAAGAGAATGAGGAACCCCTTATTGGGAGTATGGTTTCTTACTTAGAATGCGTCTGTAAGAAAATGAGAAACCCATTATTGGGTGCTTAGAGTTTTCTCAGTGTCTTCTCTTTCTGATGTTTTACAATTTAGCACTCCATTCTTATGGATAGACTAAATGCTTCTGTGTCTATGGTGCTTTCAGGATTCGTTATCTTCTTATCGCAAGAATGTTACGGTTAATGAGACTCTTGCTGCACGTAGAGCGATATCGTGCTTTTGTTGCCACATTTTTGACCCTCATACCAAGTCTGATGCCGTACTTGGGGACCATATTCTGCATCTTGTGCTTTTATTGCTCTCTTGGTTTACAGGTATATTTGACCTTTTGTTGTTGCTATTAGCCTATTACTATGCTGATAACTCCATTAAGATTTTATTCCTCTCATCGTCTGAACTCTGTTTTTAATATTTGTGAAGTTCTCTTTGTCATTAAATTTATTTTTCTCTCTGTTAGATTGCCTTTGCCTGTAGGTCTTAGTCAATATGGCATCATACAAGAATCTGAAATAGCTTTTACTCATCATTTTCTTTATCGATGTTGAAGTATTGTCTGTCTACTCTTTTCCTATCCTTTTTCTTCCTTTTCACCCTTAGTTACTTTTTTAACTTCTGCAGATCTTTGGGGGAATTGTCAACGCTGGAAACCCCAATTTAGCCCAAACTGAGCTTTCTGATAATGAGTATCCTTTTGTCAACATTCTACAGGACAATAAAGGACAAGGAGACAATCTTTTTGTCATTTCACAATAATCTTCTTGGGAGAAACAATTTTATCATTGAATATCAAGATCCATATTTTATTGTTGCATATTCTTGTAGTGTTCCCTCTTGGAAGTCGATCAACTTTGTTTTCTTGACAATCCAAGCTATTTGCTTTTTAACTTCAATGACTATCCAAGTGGCATGGTCACAGTTTTCAACATATTGGTGATGGGAAATTGGCAAGTGTGGATGCAGGTATCGTGATTTTAGGATTTTCTCAATTACCATTATATCTGCTTTGAAGAACTATCTTTTATATGTATGGTCATCTTTTATGATGCATATTCTTCATGGATCTGTCATGTATTTTTCTTACCTTTAAAGGAAAACTTAAACGAACCCATAGGCCACCTTCAAAATAGGTTCGGGGGATGATGACTTTGGTGACTGGAGCCTAGCCTAATCCTTAAGTGGCTGCACTATTTGTAATTTTGTTGTGTTTCCTCAGTTCTGTGATACGTCTTTACAGAGTGTAAAATGAATTCCTTTGAAGAAAGATTCACCTAGACAATTGAGATGAAATTGTGGCTTTATGAAATGAGAATCCTAGAGACAAAAAACTAACACCCATGTGCATTCACTTATAGAGAGAAAACATATTTGTAAGAGGTTTACAGTGTAAACATCAATTGGATTAGGATTTTCTATGGTTCTGGAGTACTGGCAATAACAACAGCGTAATCCCACAAGTGGGGTCTGGGAAGGGTGGTGTGCATGCAGCCTTACCCATATTTGTTGAAGGTTGAGATATTGTTTTGATAGACCCTTGGCTCAAGTAAAGCCTATCAAAAATCAAGTATTTATAGCAACTATAGTAGTGAATAAGCCATGCTGGAAACAATTAAGAAGAGAACAAATAGCAATAACAAATAATCAAGTATTTTAGCATGTATCTGACCCTATTCTTGGTAGACCTTTACAGACACTTTAAAATCTGGTTCATGAACTCTATAATCAGGTTACGTATGCGGGGAGATATTGTATATACACAATATCCTGGACAACTATGTAATGGTTTTCAAAAGTTGTACGCTAATCTAAGACTATTCAACAATTAGGATAATGCTCAGATTCTTTCATAATGTTTATATGAACAAGAACATATACAGAAGATATTTCTGTTATTCAAGAATATTTCCTCAGCTTTGAGATTGTAATTATTATGTATGAGGTAATTAACGATTTTGAGAGAGGAGAGTATTTCTTTTTGTCTACTTAATGTGTGCACACCAAACAGATGGAAGTCAAAGACACTTGGCTAGATGTTTGAGTGGTTTGTGCCATGCAAATACTATTGATTATCCTTCTGTATGTGGTTTAAATATCAATGTTCTATCAATATCACAAATCTTGTTTCTTTTATTTTTTGTATTCTGTAAGTTATTTGTTTGGTTATCTTGGTGCTTTTTTGAGGGTTAACCTGTACGTTTAACCTGTACGTGCTCAAACGGGACTTTCTTTACAAGTATAAATTATGTGAGGATTCAATGAATGTTGAGAACTTATTAATAACTTTGAGTAACATGTAGTAAGATCTTAGTTGTTACAAGTTGTTGCATCCTTCATGCATTCTGCTTTAATGTGCTAATGTAAAGAGTATCGAGATGATTAATGCCATTTTGACAGTTTCGACCTACCTGCTTTCCTAACATGGGTGGTCTGAATAGCTGATAATAATTGCCTAAACATTTCAGAGCTACAAGGAACTAACGGGAACTGCCTGGACTTATGTCTACTTCGTCAGCTTCTATCTTATCTCAGTTTTGTGGCTGTTGAATTTGGTAAGTATCCATGTCTACTTTTTGCAAAACCTGGGCTCTAGAAGTGGAAGGGATTTAGTTCCTTTACAGTATGTTACATCTGAGAAGATATCAATTAAATATGTTTACACATTACAAAGTCATGTCAGACATCTCAACTAAGCAATTTAAAGTTGATCTACCCCTCGTTTTAAAAAAGTGGCCCAGAAATACCCTTTTGTCTAAGAGAAGTGAAAAAATGGTTTTAAATATTATTATTTTTTTAAAATAATAATAATCAATGTAGGGGTATACTTTAGAAACTTTAAATTACAGAAGTTGTAATACTGCATCTTTTTAATTGATCTTATCATTACTTTTCTTGTATTTGAACACTTTCTTCTATCCTATGTGTTTATACTCAGTATAGCCCTATAGCAAAGACCAGTGCTAAAACGACAAACAAACACTTCATCAATAAATGATAATTGATAAACGATTACTTAACCTTTGCTTGGACTCTTTTCAGATTGTAGCATTTGTCTTGGAAGCTTTCCAAGCAGAAATGGATCTAGAGGCTGCAGCAAACTGTGCGGATGGTGATGACAAGGTTAGTTTATGAGCCTGCATCAGCTGGTTCTCATGCAGCGAGTCTATTATTACTAGCGTATTCATTTGCAGACAGAAACATCTTGGCAGACTCTAGCGAGTTGTTGGAGTTCTTCGTTTCATCATAGAAATGCTATTTATTATTTACACTCGTGAAATTTATAGCCAGTGAAGTTCAGAAAGAGACAAATTCCTTCATGATCTACCAGCCTTGGTCACTCTTCAAAAAAGAATAAACAGAACATTTTATTCAAATCATTGACAAAAATATCACTGCTAACTGATGTAGCACATGGAAATGACTCCAACAAATGTCACGAACCTAAACTCCGAGTATAATTTGTTTCTTTTTCCCTACTGTAAACCCTGTTTATTTACCTTCCCTCACTTCCTCCTATTTTTAAATCCCTCGGCATTCAAATCTGCATTTACACAAAACAGCACTTATCAGAACATACATAATAGTATTCTAACCTTTTTCATCACTCTATAATCCTTAAAACAGTTCTAGACTTTACGTCTTTCTACTAGCCTACCCTCTGTTTGATCCTTTAGTCTTGAACCAAGTCCTCATTAAACGAACCAAGTGGTACTAATCTTGGAGATCTACATCTCTTTTTTCCGTTACTTAGCAGTTAACAGTGTCGTCTTTGTTAATAATATGTACTCATGTGAACCTGAATTCTTTTTGTGTAATTCAGGAGTCAAGAAGTGAGCGGAGACGTAATGTTGGGTAAGTTTGATTGACTAATGTTGAAATATGGGAAAAACTTTATCTGACTGGCAACTTCTTTCATTACACAGCACTAAGACTCGGAGCCAGCGAGTAGATTTCCTCCTCCATCACATGCTGAGTTCTGAACTAACAGAATGCTCCCATGACGATCCATAAGTTTACTCCTCCTTTTCTTCATGCTGGTAACTTTCATCAACATTTCTGATTGTAAATTTGATAGAAACGATTAATCTGTCGACTCTGTAACTGTTAATTTTTTCCTTTAATCTCAGCTTTATGCAGTCCTGTGAACATCAGAAGTTGAGTTATTTTGGTGGTGAAGCCAAATTGCAATGTACATTTCCAACTAGTTATGAGTATGTATCGCGAATTGTTATGTGTTGTGTATAAATTCCATCGAGCCTACGACAAGATTATAGCTTGTTCCACTCCATTCCTAGATGTTATTTATCAGCATCACACGCTGCTGTATTACTCAGATATTGTACGATGATTTGTTTGTAGTTTTTTCACTCTGCTTCTCAAACATTTAAATGAAAACATGAGGAATGGATTTAAACAATTTTTCATTTACAGTTATATCTTTCATCTCTACATCTCGGGCAGTCTGGTGTACTAAACTAAACTTTCGCTATACATGGGGTTCGAGGAAGGAGATTTTGAATTAAATTAGGCCCCAAAATATAATGTTATCGAGATTGATATATTACTATCAACAGAAATATACATTGCCAAATTGTTACTACCAAGTTTAATTGTTATCTTATTTCTAATAATTCAGTTTTCTATTGAGAATATTTTTTCAATATCTCAAATATGTAATATGTGTTTACTTTATACAACTAGTTTTAAAATATTATACTTCGTAGCTATAGATAAAGTTTTATAACAAATATCTCTCTTTTTTATCGTTTTGATGAAAGATGCAGACTTGCTGTTGCGTTGATCCAGGGTAAACATCCATGGCCTCTCGCTATTGGAAAGAAATTTAAAGAATATACAGCTAAGGCACACTGAGTGCAAATCACAAAAATGTATGATGTAAAATTATTTGAAAAAACTCAAGAGCAGTATTGGAAAGAAATAGACACAGTTATGTTCTCTGGAATATTAAGATATTATGATCAATTCTCTATAAAAGTATATGTCCAGAATAAGCTCTAGATCCCTTCTGCGATTTAATTTCCACTTACAATAAGCCAACTTCCTACTACAGCAGCACAAAGACATACGGTTTTATCTTAGATTAAAAAAATTAGAGCTATTATGTACACGAAATTGTGAGTGGAGGGGGAATTAAGCAGTCGAAAATGGACCCATTCTGCAAGCGCAACATGTGATTTTCATAATGAAAAGGTGTAATTTAGTTGATCAATCCTTGTAGGTTTAGGCGCGAAACCGGTCACAATCATTGGCACCATTCTTAGTGAAAAGGGATATAAGACCATTCTTCATTCTGGATACTGATTCTCTGAATGATGCTGAGCTCTTCTCTGCAGTTGCACTAAGATCCTGGACTATTCCGTTGACCACTGAACCAACTGGAGCTCCTTCTATATATGCCTTGCATGCAGAGAGAATGTCTACAGCATGGCAACGGAAATGACCTTTGACAAGGTCTTCAAAATGCTGCATGCAAAATAAACAATTAGTTAAAAAGTATCAATCTATCGTAATAAAGAAAACTACTTCACAAGTAGCCTCAAGATAAAGATGCATACTTAAAAAGAGTTCTCAAGATTAGTTATTTGCACCATTATCCATTATCACTCCAACTGCAAAACTAGTTGAAGAAATTGCTCAACTATATAGTTAAAATGTTTTGATAATCCATTTGTTTTAAATTATGTTTGCTTGGATAAACATGAGCAAGAGTAGAATAAGTTTTGTTTTCAACTTTATAGCTTTTCCATTGGAATATAGCTATTTAAGTAGTCGAAAGAAATTATGCCACCACGTCCAACCTTGTTTCCGAAACCAGATACTGTCTGCACTTGGTTCCCAATGTTGAGGAACCTAAGCAGAAAAAATTCAACTAACAATAACAAATTGAAACATCACTTACTAAGACGCAGCCACAGAGCTAACTTTACCAACTTCTTTTCACCCGTATGTACCTAACACTGAGAACTGCCCTTACCTTCTTCCTATATTACTTTACTGACTATATGCAAGCAGAAAAATTACAGACAACAAAACAACATAAGATGCAAACTGATATTTAGGATGAAATAGGTTTTAGATCGCTTTTTCCCAGATAAACCTGTGTTACCAGTATTGCAGACAGATTAAATGTGACACCAATAAACAAAAAGAATGAAAAGGACGGCATTAAATTACAATAAACAACTAAATTAGTCATTAAGAAGTCGGCGAAATCTCAGGAGATCCAGAAATTCAACAGAAAAGACATTCTTGGACTACAGTTGGAGTACAATTGGATGTTACTTTTCAACAGAATTATTAATGAAGTAGAAGTTAAGAAAATGATCCAACATCATACCTTTGGTGGCCTCCTCAACGTGTATGTCATTGTTTTCAAAGATAGAACAAATACATCTTCATTGTAAGAGTTAGATCTCCTCTGTCCCTCAGGTCCAGCATATGAAGCTTCATATCCAGGCTCATTAAAGAAAGGCTTTGAATTCAAAATTAGAGCTTGTATGGAAACCAAGACTTGCAGCATGGTCGATGAATTGGGCATCCACCTCTCGTTACCTTTACCAGTCCAAGTGTTCAGAAGACTGAGACAGACTTTTCCACAATCATACAAGTTGGGATTCAGTCTCAAACCACCAGAATAGTAGTAAACCATCTAATGAAAAGGGAAAATATGTAAATAAATATATTTATAATTCCATGCTACAAAATAAAGAAAAAAAACAAGACTCCAATACATACTGGTGGAACATCAGGGTAATTTTGAGGGAACAGGACATCAAAGACAAAGAGACCATCATGGTATGGAGTGCCTTGTGGCCCAATGATGACAGCCCTAAGGAGATCCATCCTTGCTTCGCAGACCCTTACATATATTGTATCTGAAGGAGAGAGAGAGAGAGTGAGTTCAACATAAATCCTCAAACGGGTCAGATAGATTTACAGCAGTCTACCAATGAGGGGACATTCCATAGAATCAAATTCACACAAAATTCCCTATTATTCCAGATAAAATGTACAACATGTCCCTAACAGGATAGAGTCCAAAATTTAGCAGCGGATAAGGGAGTTGAGGTGGGGGAAACCAGATGGGGAGCAAGAATCGCTATTTACTTGTGACAAAACAATGCGTCAAAATATAAATTGTAGTGGATGTCATCAGAAACAACACATATCTTTTCATGAATCACACATATCACATGAGTCAATTGCTGCATTTACCATTATAGCCAGCATAAGAAGGTTAAGAAGGCTAGACTGAGAAAAATACCACTTTCACGAGACTTCTACAGCAAGAAAAAATTGTCACATAAACCAAGATTTGAAATACGAAACCAACAGATAAAAAAATGAAGTCACTAACAGCATCTGACTCACCAGGTAAATCATTTTCCAATATTTTCCACTCATCCTGAACTTTCTTACTCCACGCCTTAGGTGGCTGTTAAAAAAGTAACAGCACAGGTCACATTCATGATTTAACAAACAACCAAATTAGCAGAAAATGACCTGCAAAGCACAAGAAATTCCCTTACAAGTTACCTGTTGTCCCTTGACGCCCAAGTTACTGTAATGATGATCTGAGAAGTCCTCTACCACATCAAAATGCTTAAAACTTTGATACTTTTTCATGACTTCATCTTCAGTTACCTCTTCCTTCCCACAGGAATTTGATCCTCCAGACACCAGAGAACTGCTTGAAGCAGGGACCTGAGCAAAGCTACTACTTGCATGCTCAGAAAGTGTAGGATTCAATGTCTGAGCACCTGCTAGATGACTTGAAGAGCTAGCTTGGGAAGACACTTTTGAACTAGGAGCAGGTTCATTTAACCAAGAAACTGTTGCCTCAACACCAGCGGGCAAATCAACATTATCAAATTGTGCTTGCATACTCAAGTAATCACATTCATCTTCCTCATCATCATAATACATATAGTCGTCGTCATCATCATCATAGTTTGACATATCATCACAATCATCCAACCCATCATCTCCGTCATTCTCATCCTCATGAAATGTAATGTCTAAATTGGAACTGTTCTTATTGCCAGAGTCGGTAGATCCAGGTGTGGAACCAGCTACAGTATCTGGATTATCCTCAGTCATAACCTCCTGTAAGTTAAAACAAACCATATATGTAAAGCAAATGAAAATGACCTTCGGATATTCAAATCGTAAACATTCTGAAGCATAGAAATCATCAATTACTGCATGCACAATTTCAAAATCACTTTCTATAACCCTAATCCCCTGCCCATGCCCAGGAGTATAATCTAACGAGGATAGAATGTTCGCAAACCTTACCCCATTCTTATAGACAACAATTTCCAAAATTCATTTCTTCAATTCAACATGATTCACAATCACAATTCTTCGATGATCATACTTTAATACTAAACAACAACATTTATAGAAACAACACTAAAAATGCAACTCTTACCAAAGTTTGCGATCAATTATACACAACGATTAATCCAACCAAAATCCTATCATAAAGCAATCGTGATCAATCATCAATCAAAAAAACACAAAAAATGAGGAATTCAAAATACCTTGTTGTCTTTAACCTTCACAGAACCATCATGAGCAGAAATTTCTTCGATTTCAACGTCCATTGCAGCGCAGCGATTTCAATTTTTTCACAAAAAATTTCTCAGTGATGTCAAAAACCCTAACAAACACACTATCACTATGAACTATTCGGGTTTTAGAGAGAGCGATATTTTTGTTGCCTTATGAAATACGTTTCTAATCGTACGCTAGAAGGAACACGCTCTGTATAATACGCTAATATATCATGACACGTGTTAGGTTTTCATTGGGTAAGAGAATTTTATTTACCAATAGGAACATTAACTTCCGGTGGTCTGCTGCTGCACTAGATAATTATTAGAGTTGACTTGTAGACTAAACCAAATAGTATTATTCCTACTGAGACACTTTCGGTCTTATTATCATTTCTTTTCAGCGATAGCGTTTATTTATTTTTTATAAAAATTTGTAAATAATCTTGATGCTGATATAAAATTGAGATTATTTATAAAAAAAATTAAAATTTATAATCAAATTCTAACTCACACTGAGACGGAAAAATATAAATAAAACAAAAAAGTTCGTGTCTAGACAAGCAAGTATAGGGTCATTTGGAGGGGTCTACAATTCAAAAGCGATTATGACTTTTTTAAAGAAAAAAAAAACGTCTTTCCTTTTATTAAAAATTTGATTGAAATATTATGGAAATTTCTTTATTTTCATTGCATTTGAACATGGAGTTGTTAGGTCACAAGTTTTTGAATTGTTATTGGAGTATCATTTAAGCTTATTTTTAATAAAAGCGATTTTATATTTTAAAATAAAATTAATTGAAGACTTATGATTAAAAATGAAAGATTACTTATTATTTTCGGACAAACCTTATTGGATGAAATATTATAATTGTACTGAGAAAATTAGATTTTTTTTTATAAATAGTCAATTGAATTGACGATTTATTTTTCTAATCACATACATAAATTATACACAAACAATACATAATTATGTGTATATTGTATATATGAAACATATACATTATATACTATTTATTGATTATTTTAAATTTAAACAGGTAGTTTACCAGCTATTTTCTTTAGTTCTTCATCATTATTTTTTCGAGAATTATGGTTTAGGTTGCACACGTTAAATATCTCATTGGCCATGAAAATTGCGTGGAATAAAAGAGTATTATTTCTTTTATTCAATTTATATAATATCATTTCTGTTTTGTTCGTTTAAATTATTAACTTATAATTAGATAATTATATATGCGTTATTTTTTAAAAATCATTATATTCTTAAATATTGTACCAAATCAAATAGTATCACATAAAATGAAGGGTAAATGACATAAATATACTATATTATGAAAATATTTACTATCTATGTCAACATATTTTTTCTAACTAAATATAACATTTATTTTGAATTAAAAATTATATAGTTATCTCCTTTTTCTTAACTTTTTTTCCTCTCTTCTTTTCACTCTTTTGCGTCTTGTCTCTTTCTTTCTTATCTCTTTTGCTTTTTCGTCTCTTTCTCTCTCTTTTTTTTATTTATTTTTTGTTATTCTTCTAATTCTTCGTCTCTTTCTCTAGATTTATTTATGTTCCTCCTCTTTTTCTTTTCTTTTTATTCTTCTTCTTCTTTGAGTTTTTCATCTAAATAACCATCCTCAGATCAATTTATGCCCATATATACTATTTTTATCCAAAAATAAGATGCAATGAGGAATAGAAAGATCAAAAACTTATATAAAATTACATTTTTAAGCAAAATTTTCAAATCATTAAAATTACAGAAGCAAGATCTCACCATTGATGGTCATTATAAAGTTTCAAAGTTTGAATTCATCATTTGAATTTTATTAATTTGTGATTAGTTTGGATAGGTAGTCCTACACATAATTGAAAATGTCGTTTGTAATTTATATCTCAATTTTAAGAGGATTTGGTTAAGTTTGTAATTGATTTTAGGATAAATATTTAACTTAAAATTCGAAAAAAGTGAAGTTTATGGAACTATATCATAATTATATTAAAATTATATTAAATGTGTTTCATAATTGTATTAAAATCATGAACAATACATATTACAAACTTCACTCCTTTTTAATAGTGATATCAACCAAAATAATTTATGTAAAAACTTGTTATACATATATAACATATGTGTAATACATATTTCAAACATCACTCATGTTCTTATAGATTCAAATCAAAGTAATTTATAAGACACTTATAATACATAATTTGCTTGTTTAATTTATTATTAATACAAGTTATTCAATTTATGAATCACATAGTGCTCTTTCGTTGGCTACATTTTGCATTCATGTTTAATTCGCTTCTAATTCAACTTTAATATGAGTGTAATACATTTTTAATTCAAGTTTAATTCATTTGACAATTTATTATGTCACTTCACTTATTACGATTAAATTACTTATCTAATTAATTATTGATACAAGTTTTATGTAATTTACGAATAAAAAAGTATTTAAAATAAGTATTTATTTTTTAAAAGAGATCCACTCAACATGAATTGTGGACAATGAGATCACAACATGAAAACTTGCAAAATTGTTAGATCTTATGATAAATAATAAAGAATAAGGAATAAAATATTTTTTAACATTTTGTTTTAGAAGTTGATTAGTTCATTATAAGGATTATCATTTTTTGTATTCTAGTTAAGTATTAACACATTTCTAATATTATATATGAATTGTTAAAAAATATTCTAGTTGTATATCACTATAAAACGTGTGTTAAAAATGCTATGTATAATTCATTTGTATTACATACAAATTATAAGTGGTGAGAAAAAAGTATTAAATGTGTACTAAAAATAGTTATAATTCATTTTTATGACATATGTAAGTTTTAAGAAAATTTTAAACTGAAGCTTGCATTATGAATTAGTGTTGTCTTACAAATGTATTAAAGTTATTTTAATTTTTTTTTACATAAGTATTGCTAAAAGTTAACAAAAATGATAATAAATTAAAAATATACTTAAAAATGATAATTATTAAATAAAAGACCATTATTTATGTAATTTTTCCTAAACTGAATTTGTATATCTCCATTAACATAAATTAAGGATTTTTTTTATCAATGTTTTTCTTTTAATAGATTTAAGTGGGAAAAAATTAAAAGTATTTCTAGAACTCCAAAATTGAATTTTTATAGTCAATAGTCAAAACTCAAACATAATTTCCATTATCCAATATCTACAAAAAGTTATAAAAAAAATTAGCGCGGTAAATATTTGGCGCCAAATTTCCCTCCAAAAGTATTTCCCTCCGTTTCAATTACTATACTTGCTATAAATTGAGAAGAAAATTAGCACTAAAATTCATCAAATCTCAATTCAAAGCTCATTCTTCATTTGATAAATTAGGTTTTACAGCATGGTGGTAGCCCTAGAACCTGGAAGATTCTACGGCAGCAGCCTCCCTAGACCTAGATTCTACAAGCCCAACGAACAACGAGTAGATCCACCACGTTCCGTCCTCGATCCATTAATGTCATGGGCGGAGGAAGCTCACTGGTCCATGGGTGGTGTTAGTTTGACGCGTCACCGTCTTCAGGGCCGAATTGAAGGAAACATCGAGAAGTTACGTGCAGAGCGTGAGAAAACACCGGAAAAGGATTCTACGGTGGCTCCGTGTACGGAGAGTAGCCCACCTATGCCTCCTGCTCCGTATGTGTTGAAGAGGAAAAGGAGGTTGGTTGATGAATCCGAGGATGATTTGGTGAGAAAGCTTGAGTTCGAGGAGAGGGATGTGGAAGAAGGTGTTGCTGGGAGGACGAGAAGCCGGAGGAATGAAGATGTTGATGCGGCTAATCAGGTAAAATCTAAGAATGAAAAGATTATGAAGAAGAAGAGTCTGAAGAAAGTTGAATCAGTGAAGAGAACTTCGCCTAGATTGTTAAAGCGCCGGTCGCCTTGAAAGTGTTTGATCATGTGTCTCAGTGAGTGAGATGTTGTTTGTTGAAGTACAGTGATATAGTTTGCTTTCAGTTTTACTTTATTGAATCATGCTGTTAGTGCAATCTAGTTGATATTTAGATCCTGATAAGAAAAATTTATGTGTTTTTTGTCTTCTTGAATGATCTGTTACATGATACTATATGGTTGCATTTATCGTAGCTAAATGTTTCATTGTTGTTGATTTTGCTGTTTCTGATCAATCATACTGGATATGGTCATTTGCTCTTCATAATTGCTCGTTGTTTGGTATCTATATTTAAATTTTGACTATTCTGAATATGTGCTGCGTGCGCTATGTATTAAGTAACAATAACAAATAATATGATAGTCGATAAAATCGAAATGTTATGTAAGCAAATTCCAAAATGCACACTTACCAATAACATATCTCCAGCTGTCATCTACCTTCTTCTCCCGTGAATCTAGGGTTACAATCCTTCACTACTCTGCCATTCCCAAATCTCAGATCTCAAAAATTTTCTCGATACTCTCAATTCATCTATACAAAAATACAAATGATCTCTGTTATTTTGCTCAATTTCACATCTAACTAGCTAAAACATATCCTTCTCTGATATCAATTTTTGTGAATGGGATCATCTGGGTTCTTCATAATCTGCATTCTTCATTCGCTAATAGCGACTACTTGTGGTGTTCTGATAATGTTTTATCTGAACGAAGTATCTGTTCTCGGACATGGAATCGAAACAGCGAGAAAGCTACTGGGATCAACACCGCATGATCAATTGTTGATAAAAACTTCTGATTCATTCGTTGGATTGCTGTTATGTGTAATTGGGTTATTGTTATTCATGGTGTCGTTTGTTAAGGACAGGGAGTTTCAGAGCTTTTTCGCTAAAGGTTGTATCTTTCTTCATATATCAATGGCGTTATGGAGAGTGTATTTCGAAAGGAAAGTTGAGGATTTAGCTTATGATTGGCCTAGACAACTTGTTGGTGATTTTGTTCTTGCACTTTCTTGGGTGTTTTTTCTTGTTAGTTCATGGAGGGACAAGTATGATTAGTTGAAATTTTGATATTAAGCTGGATGATACGAAAGGGTGCAGAATGAACAATGATTCTACATTTCCGTAAGAGGTTATTTTAACGCTCAAATCCTTGATTTTTCAGTCATATGACAATAGTTTTATCAGTTACGACTTCCTTAAAAGAGAAGTTTAACTCTACTACTTTGATGCTTTCGAGTTTTAACTCACTTTTTCTTGTAAATCTCAATGGAATGATACATTTGCAGCTTTTGTTCATTGTTTTCTTTTCTAAACTTTTGTTAGTTTTAAGATATTTTCAAAAAGTAATGTTTTGATGGGAAAGATATCTATAACCTCCACATAATTAACACACTAACCAATGGGTTAAATACTTATTCATTCTTAATTAGAGATTCAAATTTATATTCTCGGGTCACAAAATCGTCTTTGTTACAGAGCGTTTCACCTTCGAAAAAATTTTCGACATAAATCTGAATTTAATCAAGTATGTTCGATAAATTTTTTATACTGATATAAAAGTTGGACCAAGATTAATGTACATAAAATGTTGTGTTAAAAGATGGCTTGTGAAATGCAGCAGCAAAGAATCTTGGACCACACACAGACTTCAGTTTCAAAATAGTATTCGCTTCATTCCATTTTATGTAGCATTTTTAGTATTTCGAGATTCAAACAAGTCTATTTTTTACTGTAAATTTTTCATAAATACTTTTACATTTTGAATTATCAATTATTGTGACTTATAGTACTCTTTATGTAATTTACAAATATATAAATTTTATCTCAAAAAATTTGAAAATTTCATACATAAATATTCGATCAAAGTTAAATTGTTAGACTCTAAAAAAACAAAAAGTGTCAAATAAAATATGATAGAGGGAGTAATAAATGTTACCCATTTTTGGACCCCTACCCAAACAAGAAAAGCATTTAAAAAAATTATTATTCCCTCTGTCCCTATTTAATTGTTCATATTTTTTTTTATATCTGTCCCTATTTACTTATTCATTTTAACAAATCAAAAAAGAATAATAATTTTTTTTCTAATATGTCCTTATTTAATTCTAGAAAATTTCTAGTACTACTAAGTTGTAATGTATGTCTTTTGAAATAAAAAAATGTATTTATTATACTTGATGAGTTACATAATCTTTTAAGTTAAGGATAAAATTGTAATTAACCTATGATAATAATTAAAATGTTAATACGTGTGTTACTTCTAAATTGGACAACTAAATAGAGACCAAATATGTTTGTGTCCATTCCTGCCATTAATTTATCTCTGCACTATCCGTAGGTGATTTATGCCTTTCATAGTGACAGCCTAGCATGCATAAATAACATTCTACTATTAAGAAAAATCGCATTCCATCTTAAAAAAGTAGTCTCGTTAAATATAAATTATATATATTTAAATTATTCTTAAAAATATATTATCTTAGATATAAAATAATAATATAAATTAATGCAACATGTATGCAAGTAATTAAATAATTCAATAGTAAGTAAATCGTTGAAGTCGAAAAATTCACAAGCACGATGATTAAAACCTTATATTTTAGTCAACTAGACATTATTAAATATACTTAATTAGATATCGTGTAACAACATCAAATTTTATCACTAATTTATGGGATATCTTTTAATTGATTAAACATTAATATACCTAATCATTAATCAAATATCACATACCAACATCAAATTTTATCACTAATTTATGCACTAAATCTACTAATCTCCTTAATATAAAAGAATTTTTATTTTTACACATAGTTAGAAGGTAAAAATAATTCCCTTTCATTTTAGGATATCAGAAGCGGAATAGCTTAGAATAACGATTATATTTTCGTGTAATTAACTTATAAGCCACAAGTTAAACAACAACGATAATATATTGAGTAAAGTATCACTAGGTGGGGTTTGAAAGATACACAAATTTTATTTTTGTCTGATTTCTCATTTGGTGTTGGATATCTACATTGTAGTACGATTACATTCAGATTTGTATCATAAAGTCTCACATTGGGAGTAATATGCTTTTTAACAAAGACAACTTCGTATTAATGGAGCTCAAAACTATATCTCTAGTTAAGAATGAAGAAGTATTCATTGACATACGCAAACCTTATAAATATCTCGAAAAGATATAAATATTATTTCCGAGATACATTCAGCTCAAATGTGTCAAAATCCAAGTAAAAAAAAGAAAAAGAAAATAACAACAAATCAAAAGTTCAAAACATGAAAAATAATTTCGTATTAAAACAAGTTGACTACATCAAAATTTATTATATCGTGCGTGAACACGAGAGAAAAATGAAACGCGGAATACTTTCTGCATCGAGCTTTTGCGTAACACCACGCAGTATAACAAGCGCGTTTGTATGTTGTTAGGGTAAAAATAAAAGCATTCTAATATTATCCTTTTGTTTTACCAGGAAAAAAACAGAGCAGAGAAGAAAAAATTAGAAACCCATTGAGGAAAAATCAAAGTCCAAAAAGGCCATCAAATCGATACCCAAATAAATGGCACAAATCGAAGAAACTGAATCAATAATCTCATCCATATTCTTCATCAAAATCATGAGCAAAAGAAGAACATGGGTTTTCCTATTCATCTCTGTTTACGCAATTTTGCTATCGATCTCATGGAATTTTCTCAAATCAGTACTTTCATGGTACGAATCGACTATTTCAGCTAATTCCTCAATTTCTTATTCTGGGTGGCCTGCTTTGTATGCATCTGTGTTATTAGGTGTTGCTTTTGGGGTTCTTTCAATGGTAGCAGCTTTATCTGTAGCTTTACCAGCTACTTTAGTAACTTGGATTACAATTTTGGTTTTGTTAACTTTTGCTGGAAAACCCAGAAGGGATTTGGTGTTACAGGGCAAGAAATTAACTCTTGATATTACTCGATTTGTTATTAAGATTCTGATTAAAGAAGGGAATGTTGTTGCTGCTCTTTGTGCTGTTCTTGCTTATTTTTTTCTTGTTATATCAAGTAATAAACAACTACAAAATGGTCTCGTCGATGATCATTGATCGTGGTGTTCGAGTTAGCTTGCGTACGATAGTACAAGTAACTCTATTCATCAAGGATAAAACAGACGAGATGGTACGTGGTTGGGCAAATAGGAAAATTGTAATTGTGATTTCTTTTTTAATTAGTTTGTGTATAATGAGATTTTTTTTTTTTTAATTTTTGGTTAGTTTAGATTTAGGGTTTGAAAAGCTCAATTAGAAGATGTTTATCTAACAATATGTATGTTATAATGTTAAATGGGATTCTATTTTGTAGCTATTAGCAATTTTGTTATTTTTGTCTTAATTTAAGAAATTCTTTTTGTTTAGATTTATGATATAAAACAAATTATATCAAGGAGTTTATGTAATTATAGTTTATATCACATTGAGGTTCAGTAAAATAATATATATATATATATATATACACAAACTTGCCAAACAACTTCGTATTAATAATAATAATAGGTTATTAGTTATTATTTTTTAACAAATATTGAATATTATTTGTAGAAAAAATAAATATTTCATAAAAAATAAAGAAATTATTAATTTATTTTTGGCATATTTGGAATATTATATCTCATGAAAAGTAATTTAAAATACAAATAATTATATTATCAATTAAAAACTAGAAGAAATCAATTATATAAAAGTTATTAACAATTTAAACTTAAGACACCATTTAATTTTTGCTTTAGATCACTAATATACTTGGAGTCGCTCTGCCTTTTAAACACAAAAAAGAGAAAGTACTTGTAATGTGGAGGAAGTACACTCAAGCACAAAACAAGAAAGTCTTGTGAGCTTACTTATAGAAGTTGTGTAATAAAGTGAAGATAGGTGTAACAACCTCGTTCGATTTCATATTAGTTGTTCACTTATATTTTTTTGTTTCTTAAAATTTCGTTTGAAAGTTTAAAAATTTATTTATATTTTCAAAAAGAATTATTAAATAATTAATATAAAACGAAGAAAATAATATTAACTTATGACTTGACCATTAAAAAAAAAATTCAAACTTTATCTTTATTGGATTTTGGAGTGTGTTTTAGTAGGATTTTGAGTGAATGAACAAGGAATGCATGTGTTTAAAAAGATGCAAAATCTTACTAATACATAAATTAATTAACAATAAAATATGAATAAAGTGCCTTCTTTTTCATATTTTTGTTCCCAATAAATAATTGAGTGTTCGAAGAAAAGGTCAGTTTATTTTTTACTATAAATATTGAATGCGGACTCATCAAGCAATGTGTATTTGATTTGGACCACCTGCAAATTGTACACTATTCAAGGATCCATATATTTATTTTCGATTTTCACGTTGTTATTTAACTGAAGCATATTATTTATTTATTTGTACGTGTAATTTATTTTAAATATTTTCACATATTTACCATATATTGTATATTCACAAGCGAAATATATAAACACCGTAACTTTTATAGCAGACAGAACTCTAGCTATGGAGCATAATTATCAAAAATATAGCTATAGAGCCTTATGATATTTATTATGTTTGTGATTTCTCAAATTTAATTTCTTTTTATTAAATGAACTTCAATTATATACTATTGAAGTTTAGGTAAAAATAACTAAAATCCAAATGACACAACTATCATTGGGTCATTTCTAAACTTAAGTTGTAAAATTTCTATTTGTTGAGTTAGACATTTAGTCCAAAGAGGATGGGCTTAATCTTGGGCTTGAATGTTGGGCCTCTCTATACTTTAATGGGCTTCATTGACATGCTGGCCCAGGTAACTACTCCACAAAAGTAGAATCAAGAACAATATTTCAGCCAATAATTTGGAGATAAAATACAAGATTATTTTATCCATCGTTTGATTATGTGTATTATTAGTCCCAAAATCATTTTTCACATCATTATACATATACAAACGACGAAATACCTTATTTCATGAGATATCGCAATTTATCGGATAACTTTATTTATCTCGTTCTCATACCAAACAACCTCTAAGGATTTGTTTAATAGGAAAATATGTTATCACTAGATTAATAATGAATGGTTTATAATTTAAGCTATTTCTTATTGGACTTTATTATATACATATATATATATATAAATTATTTGGAAGATATTAACTAGAAGACTACAAATAGTTAAGACCCTACTAGAGACAATACCAATCTGGCATAGTCCCTGCCACCCTGGAAAGATTATTTAATAAATTAATATTATTTTAAGTCATGAATAGTTGAAATCTTAAATCAAGACAATATTAGATGAATTATATGAACCATCGTGTATCATAATTGTTGGGTTTTATTTGCCCTGATTTCTTACCATAAATAGGTTTTTCTTTTAGAAAAAGGTTTTGAATTGACTAATCCTTTTTTTGGTAGGAAAAGGTTTAGGACTCTATAAATAGAGGCATGTTCCTTCTAACTTAATTAACATTCACAATGTAGTCTTAAGGGCTTTGAGAGTTTTGGTTAGGGGGAGAATTTATGGGTCACAAGCTTGATACGTTATCACTTGTGTGAACCTCCATGTATTCTGAGTGAATTGGTTGAGGTTGTTTCTCTCTGTATTTTGTACTCTCATGTTTATAGTGGATTGCTCATCTCCTTTGTGGACGTAGGTCGATTGACCGAACCACGTTAAATCTTTGTGTCTTTTGATGTATTTCTCGTTGTCTTCTTACTCGTGGTCTTTCGAGGTTTGCTTTGCTAGCTTCCGCGTTTACACCTGCTTATTTTCGGTCCTAACAATAATCAGCT
Organism: Solanum peruvianum; assembly: GCA_027705065.1. NCBI lineage: Eukaryota > Viridiplantae > Streptophyta > Magnoliopsida > Solanales > Solanaceae > Solanum > Solanum peruvianum. The sequence goes on from JAKWJD010001761.1 coordinate 63,327,114, forward strand.
AATAAAATCATAATTTATCAATCCATTTATATTTATACAGGTAATAACTTGCTTAGTTTATAGTATATAAGAGTGAAAAAAAATTATTAGGTACTCAAACGAGCTTTGAATTTAAAATTAAAAAAAAAGTTAATCAGATTAGATTATGACATGTTTTTAAGCTCGCAGTGCATATAATGTTTTAACGGATTAATAGCTCACCCATTTATTAACTTAATCGGTTTTGATATTTTCAAATTCAGTTCAGTCCACTCATTTGATACTCCTTATACGAACTACCTAAATAAAAATTCTTATTAAGGTTATGAAAATGAGGAAGTTTCTTCTTGATTATGACTTTGTAGAATGATCATTAACATCTTAGTTAGATGGATATTAAGAGGATTAATCATATGTAAGCCTAGTATTCCTTTTTTCAGCTAAGATTAGATTAAAGCCAATGGACCCTTTATTTTATTTTCTATTTGGACTTGTTTTATATGGAATGTCTAAACAGATTATTGAAGACATCAAATCATAATAAAAACATTTATAATATATTTTGAATTCAGGTAGTTAAATAAAATATTTTGAATAATTTAAGAGGTTATCGATATGTTTAACTTTTTATTTAAAAATATCATTATTTTTTCCTAGAGGACCATGATCCCTCGTGAGCAATACCTTACAATTTATTGTCGGTGGCTTTTGCATTATTGTTCATTAATACTATTTTATTAGTATATGTTATACAATTATATAAAAATCATTATATCTTAATTCTATATATAGAAAATAATAAACTATTTTTTTTAATGAATTGAATAAAAAATTTTATGTAAGATTTTTCTTCTATTCAAAAAATAATCGGATAATATTTATTCTAAACTTACGATATCTATTCATCCAATGACATGTTAATAAATTTAGTAATGAGTGCTGGTGTTATTCTCACATAGACGGATTCAAATTTTGTATATTATGAATTTGAGTTTGTAATTCTATCGCACTCATTTGATTTACTAGATTTTGACATCTGTCATTTGTATTTAATTAGCAATTTTTTAACATTTTTTTAAAAAATAGAATCAAAAATTATATGTTGATCGATCCATAGTTGAAGTTGTACAAGATTTTCACTAAAAGGAATAAGACAAATAATGCTTGCATTTTATATTTGAAACGTCAAAGCGAATTTCAAACTTTATTCTTATGTTTAAGAGAATTAAAATCTCTATATATATAATGTAATGTTTTAATGAAAGAATTTCGATGAATATGACCATTGCGAGATCCTAGATCTGAACCTGACTTTTGTTGTTAAATTTTTTCATTTTTTTTCCTTTTTAAAGATCATATGGAATGAGGCTGATACAACATATTTAAAAAAGTAAATAAAGTCTATATAATTTCACTATAATTAATAGGCAATAAGTGTTAAGTCGTAAAAATAATCAATAATATGTGTATTAGATAAATTATCTATATTATATTTTTTACGATGCAAATTTTTCTCCAAAACTCTTTCAACGCGAAAATAAAAATATTTTATTCATTAACTAAACATGCTTCTAAAGAGAATGACAAAGTAGTCTTTATGGTCAAAATTCCATATTTTTAAAGCATAGTGTATAAAAGAACAGCGTGATTGACTCCTTAAATCTAAATTAGTCACAATTATTGACCACAACCAAAGAAAAAAAAAGAAAAAAAAAAGAGGAACTGTCTATATTAGTCAAAATAATTAAAACATTAAAATAGAAAACATTTATAACCTAAATTTGAATTTAACAATATCATATGATTTTTTGTTATCATAGGATCTAGACAACTTATTATTAATGTCAACAAGGGGACCTTAATCATAAATTAAGTGGATTTGTTTATTCCCGTGAATAGAATGCTTTTATGATGAAATAATTATTGTCGGACAATATAATAGTAATAATGATACTTTAGATAGTAAGTTGGACAATAATTAATTTTTGGGTTGGCAATTTTATGACCTTTTGTAGAAAGAAAGAATCAAAAGTCCGGAGGTTAAAAGGATGAAAAATATTAACAAAATTTTAAAATGGTATATGATTTTTTTTTAAAATCAAAATGGCTAAATCGTTCACGAAGTAGAGATTTTGTCCGTTGGAAAAAGTAAAATCGCTGCAATAGCAGCGATTTGTTAAATTCGATTTTTTTTTAAAAAAAATTAAAACAAATCGCTGCGATTTTTATTTTTAATTAAAAAATTTAATTAAATATCGTTGTTATTTGATTTTAAAAAAATAAAAAGAAAATTTGATTTAATTTTTTTTAAAAAAAGAAAAAATAATTTTTTTAAAAAAATTGAACTTAAAGTCGCTGCCTTAGCAGCGACATATTAAAAATATTATAAAAAAATTATTTTGGAAATCGCTCCTTTGGGAGCGATTTTGTTTTGTTTTTTTTTTAAAAAAAAAATTCAAATTTAACATACTTTTTTTCGGCGGATAAAATCGCTACTTAATGAGTGATTTTGCTGTTTTGATTTTAAAAAATTTTTATATACCGTTTTAAAATTTTTATTAACATTTTTTTACCCTTTAGGCTCTGAACTTGAAGAATCAATATGTACTCTTTTTTTATTGAGTGTATATGAAGTGGAAACAAGATCCTAACTATATAAATTACATACTTTCGTTTGTATCGAACATATTCTTAATTTAAAATAAATAATATTGATTATACCATATTAAGATATATAATTTATCAATAATTAAGTTGTAATAGATAAAGAATATGTAGTCAATATCTTAGAGTATTATTTTCATTTTGGAGAAAAATTGTTGAGTAATAAGGGTGATTATGTAATTTTTATGTTGGTATAAATAAAATTATTTAATTACCTAAAAATATATATAATTGACCAAAAGGCTAATTGGTTATGCATTCACGAAATGCCTAAATATTATAGGCAATTGTTACATTTGAACTTTGGATTAAAACAATATATTATGATTATCAAACTATATATGATATATCCATTTGAACCATATAGACAATGATTGACTATAATTTAACACTTAAAAAGTTACTTGGAAACCTATTAATTAAGGATTTATCGATGGTCATATTCAGTTTTATTTTTATATTTTTACATCGTAATATTTTTTATAAATTATTGATCGTATTCTTAAGAATTTATAGTTAGATAGGTATAACTTTGATTTTCTAACAGCAAAAAAAGTAAAAATGAGTCTATTTGAAAGATTAGACGTGCAATTAAATGTTAATCAATTACTTCATTGAGTGGATTAATGAGTACTAACCTTTTACCAAATTGTTGTTCAACATCGTTAATTTCTAATTTATTAGTTAAACACATCATTTGATTATTTTAAGTCCGACAAAATCTTAAACAAAGTTGGTAAATATCCATAATTTGGATTAATTAGGTAAGTGTTTTGACGTGTTTAATTAACTTGTGATCTGTTGTATTCTTTAATTCCCATTTTAAGGTCAAATTTCTTTTTCTAGTGATAATAACATCTTTCCCAAGTTTATTTCATCTGTTTTCTTTATCGTGTAGATTTTTTAATAGCGGACGGAGTCAACATTTTTATTGAGAAGTTCAAAACATAAAAAATAAAACACATGAAGAAGTTGAATGGAGTTCAACATCTGCTACATATATATAATATATAAAAAAGATAATTTTAATCACGTATAAATAATATAATTTTTTTTTTTACAAAGTAAATTAATTGTGCCCCTATTTCAATCAGTCAATGTGCATTACTTCACATTGCTATTTTCTTATAATTCTAACATATATGCTTTTGATTCATGGATTTTATCGAAAATAATTTTTATATTCAATAAAAATAATGATAAAATTTGTATGTAAATTTTGTTTCTTATAGAATTACACTAGATATATTTGTGAAAAAAGAAAATATGTATGATTTTTGAAATAGTTAATAGATTATGAAAAAATAAATTAGAAGAATATATTGGAGTATAAAAGTAGGGTTTCAATAAATGTCTCCTTTATTTGTGGACCATTTCCATTTTTTAATTCAAAGTAATTAATACAAATACGTAAAAGCTCCAGAAAAATCGGCAAGAAAATGGGCTTGATTGGTGTTGTTAATTAATTAAAATGGACGTAACCTAATTATTTGACTACTAATAGTGAACATGTTCCTAAGTATTGTATTTCTCAACAAACCATACTAATTAGTCATATGGTTAGTTGATAGATTAAGGTAAAAATATATCAATTTATTATTATTATTTTGTTCATTTCAGTGTTTTCTTAAATGATCGAGTTGAGTTTCAACGAGAGTTCTGAAGGTAAATCGTATCAAAATGTTTTGATGGGCAAATAAAAGATGTGAATCGGCAGGTTGTACGTCCAAAACTTTGAGGCATAATTTCTAAGTGTAAATACTCTAGCCCTCGAACATAAAATAATAAGCCTTAGATTTCGAATTGTTTTTATTATTTTAATTTTTTTATTTTTAAGTTGTATTTTGTTTTATTGGTTTAATCATAATTATTCTTTACACTATCATTTTTGTTTGCAATATCATTTTATATATATATATATATATATATATATATATATATATATATATATATATATATATATATATATATATATATAAAATAGAGATTTCATAATACTAAAATCATGAAGCAAGTTAATTTTTTTTTTGTCATTGCTCTTGCACTTGTCATCATGTTAATTTGAAATATGTAAATAATAATCAATTTAAATACTCTCTTCGTTTAAAAAATATTGTCTTTATTTCCTTTTTAAGTTTGTTTAAAAAAGAATGATTGATTCTATTTTTTAGTAACACTTTAATTTTAATTTTCCACGTGGCATGTTTAGACCACAAGATTAAAGGACATTTTGGTACATTTGATATAGCTTTAATTTAAAATCATAAGATTAAACAAATTTCTTTCTTTCCTTCCTTAAACTCCGTTTTAAATCAAACTAGATTATCTTTTTTAAAACGAAGAAGTATTAGGTAAGGATGAGATAAATTAGTAGAAGTGAAGATCAATGATGAAATGGATGAAGATTTCATTTTAAAAATCATCTTCATTGCTATTATTATTATTATAATTATTTGTGTTGTTACTTTTCTATAATATGAGTAATAATTATAATATCATGCTTTACATTATTGGTGATTTATTAGTAGAATTATTGCAAATATTATTTTTGCTTGTTTTCATAGGTTAAGATTATTAATTGAAGATATATAAGATATACACCTCGTAGATCTATGAAACTTATAATCTTATTATTTGTGTTATACTTTTCTAAAATAGGAGTAATAATTATAAGGGAAATTTTTCAAAATGTCAATATTTTAGCATTTAAGAGGACTCATTAGCAACAATTTCAATATTTAGTAAAAATGTCATTTTAGTTTGTTATGTATCTTATTTATTTTTTTATTATTTATTTTTATTTAAAGAATATAATTATTTAATAACAAAAAGGAGAAAATTAATGGGGGAATATTTCAAAAAAAGGCAAGCATCCTTAATTTTCTCATCAGTTACATTTTCAAATAAAATTTAAATTTTGTTTTTTTTTCTCTAGAATTTTTATCTTTTTAAAATTATATTCATTCCAATAAGTATGTCGAATTTATCTATATAATCATTTAAGAAATATATTTGTATTTTCATATATTTTTCCATATATAGTTATTTTTTTCTTCAAAGATCCTGTATGTATTCATTTCAATATGTATTTTATTTGTATTTCTATTTATTCTAGTTTTTATTTAGAATTTTGTATAATAATATATAAAATACAAAAAAATTAGTATGATGAAAAAGTGAATGAAATATAAAATTGAAAAGAAATAATTGAATATTTAGTGTACTCATTCTTAAATAAAATATATAACTAGTTGACATACTTTAGAATAAATACAAATTAGAAAAAAATGTCAAATTCAGTTGACATACCTTTATTAGTTTGTATTCATTCCAATATGTATGTCAGTAGCTATTTAAGAAATACATTTGTATTCGTATATATTTTTCACTGTGTATTTATTTTTCTTTTCAAAATCTTGTTTCCTTTTCTAAGTCGTATTCATTCCAATATGTCTATTATTTGTATTTGTATTCGAATACAAATAAACTAATAGAAAGTTGTTCTTCTTATAAATAAAATACATAACTAGTTGACATACATTTGCATCAATACAAATTAGGGACAAATACAAGATTCATAAGCCATGCAACATGAAATTTTTAATAAATACAAATATTGATAGTATACATAGTGATTTGAATACAAATTAAGAAAGCATACCAAATTCTAAAAAAGAACTATAAATACAAAACAAACTAATAGAAAATTGTTCGACAACTATCCGATCTTCGTTGTCTTTTTCAAAATCCTCACGAGTAGACAAAGATTCTACATTTGCGTTCTAAATTTGAGGAAGATTTTGCACACCAATGACTCTTGTAAATGTTCTTACCCTCTTTCTTCCCTCATTTTAGCAGCGGATCATACATTATAGACTATTTCTTAAGTAATAAATAAATTAAAGGATGAAAAATCACCAGAAATTGGTTGATTAAGATGAATACCTCTAGTAAGCCTCTTGCCATTGGAGAGTAAATCATAACGGAAATTGAAAAATACAAGCAACATTTTTTTAAGATTTAAACAAAAATAAAATTAGAAAACAAATCTGGAAATAGGATAAAGATTAAAGATACCTTAATCAAAGTGATTCTTGTTGATTCAATTTTGGATTAAAAAAACAACCAAAATATATGGCAAAAAAACATTTGCAACTTGAATGTTGGAGGAAAATCAGAAAAGATAACCATGAGAGAGAAAAAAATTAAATGGGAGAGAGAATTAACAATTTGAAAAGATAAATATGAGAGAGAATGATTTTTTTAAAAAAGGATATATAGAATTAATTGAAAAAAAGAGATAAAATATGAAGAAAATTGGGACACATAAATTTTTTAAAATAATGACATTTTTGACATTATTGCTAATATTTATAAAATATGGATATTTTTACTAAATATGTTATTTATTTTGACTAGTTTACTAATTTTTCCTAATTATAATATCATTCTTTATATCATGATTTATAAGTAGAATTATTGCAAACTTTATTTTTACTTGTTTTCATAGGTGTAAGATTATAAACAGAAGATATATAAGATATATACCTCGTAAATCCATGAAACTTACAATGTTATGCTTTGAGACTTCTTTCTTGCCTCATTTCACCTTGCCGCCACCCTCCCCTACCTTTTTAATATTTGTTCGTTCACACTACATGATATTTTCTTTGTTTTTATATTTAATTCAAAAATAATTAATACTTTTTTAATTATAGTGTTTGAACTCGATTAAGTTTACGAGATACATATCATATCTCATTTAAGTCCAAAAAATCAATATTAAATAACTTTATATATTAAAATAATAATAAAAAAATTATCCAATATTTTATTTCGCGATTCAATATCATGAACCCACCGCCAATGATGTGGATTAAAAATGAAGAAACTATAAAAAGGTTGGTCAGTTCTCACATGGGTAATGAAATTTTAGAAATCTTAGAAGCCATTTTTGTCAGTTAATTTATGAACATTTAATCAAATAATATGCTAAAGATAAAAACTTTAATTACAGTACTATCTTTGCTACTGGTTAAATTAACAACCACTCACAAGTTGAGTAGCCACATGACCAAAGAATATAAAATGACAAAAAATAATAATAATAATTTTATAATATATAGTATAGATAAAAAAGCTTAAATCAAACAATGGCCTAAAGTATGAAACTATTGATTCTTTGAAAAAAAAATAGTAGAGAAGCTAAGAAAATCAAGATTTCAGATCTAATTAAAGCATTATTGAAAACCAACATTCCACCTCACTGTCATCTTCTTCTTGTTCTTCAATTCATTCACCTTATTTTCTCAAATTATGATGATGTTGTTGACAGGTTACATGTTAGGTGTACCATTTTTTTTTGGTTAAATATATAAATGCCAACATATAGAAGCCATTAGAAGACAAACCCCAGTTCAAATTTTCAATTCTTGATTTTTTTGGCTCCACTTGAAGTAAATTTCCTAAAGTGGATCTGATTCTTGTTTCAAATCATGTGGGGTTTCTAATATTGGTGTAGAAAAGAGATCTAAGGTGTAAAAAACCCCAAATTTTCATCAAAATCTTAGATTTAGAGGTTAAAGTTAGTATTTTTATGGTTGTTGAACTTCAAAAGGATTCTTGAATACTAGTGGGGTTGTTGTTTTAGTGGTGATGGTTAAATCATCTATGAACAGAATGTTAGCAGGAAATGGTTTGTTTTATCCAATTATTGGGTTTGCATCATTTATTGCTTTTCTGTATTTGTCATTTGGGGATTTATGGGTTAATTACAGTAAAGAAATAAACCTCAGTTTTGTTGAGAGGAATGGAACTCAGTTCTTTGTTGATGGTAAAGTTTTTTACATCAATGGATGGAATTCTTACTGGTTAATGGACCATGCTGCTGATTATAATACTCGACCGCGAATTCGAACAATGCTTCAAGCTGGTGCTAAGATGGGACTTACTGTATGTAGAACTTGGGCTTTCAATGATGCTGGTTATAATGCTTTACAGATTTCACCTGGAAAATTTGATGAAAAAGTATTCAGGGTAAGAAATTTTTTAGTGTTGTTTGGATTAGTTATGTCATCTACTTTAGTACTAACCCTATTTAGAGTAATTATTCCATAATTGTTATTTTAGTTAGTAATGATCTCTTGTATGTAAAGTATGTATGTGCTCTAATTATGACTCATTTAAGTTAGATATGGAATTGATTTAGTTACCTAATCTGGGGTAGGATTGCTTTAATCTTTACACAAAAGGTATATCCAATCTAGGATATGATTGCTTTAATCTTTACTCAAAATCTACCTCCAATCTGGGATATGATTGCTTAGGACATGAGTGTTGTCTAGTTTTGAGATTTTATCTTCGAATATTTGTTTGACCATAAAATTTGATTTTCAAGTTTGCGGCACAGACCAGTTTTTGGGACTTCCATTCACAAGACTTCAAATTTTTTCAAGTTCTAACTTCAAAATCTATAGGTAAACGGGAGCTTAGTTTCATAATTATACATCTATCCAGTAGTTTTTTCTGGTTCATAGACTCTTGTTGCTTTCTGGATCTACTCCTTATCAAGTAGCTTACTTCCAGCTCTTCTTGTTAAAAATTATCTATATAGTTTATATTTTCAGCCTCTGGATTCTTTTGTTTAATATAGAGATCGTTGTTGTAGGCGTTAGATCATGTTATAGCAGAAGCCAGAAGAAATGGGATCAGGCTGATACTCAGTTTGGTTAATAATCTGCAAGCATATGGTGGGAAGACTCAGTATGTAAAGTGGGCGTGGGAAGAAGGTGTTGCTTTAAGCGCTTCCAACGATTCTTTCTTCTATGATCCATCCATTCGTCGTTATTTCAAAAGTTATGTCAAGGTAATTTTCCTTTGAAATGGTTATACATGGATAACCTTGTGCTCCACAAGTGTATGTTTCAAATGCAGAAATTTTTATTTGGAGGATGGTAATTGGTAACAAGATACAACATCCATCCATCCGCCTTTATTTCAAAAATTTCTTTTATCTCTGTTCAAGAAGTTATTCGATCCACGAGTTTGCATACTGTTTTCCATTCAAGACATCACTATACAGGCCTTGGGAAAATTTATCAATTCCACAAATGTGAACTTCTATTTTCTATTAGAGAAACTATTATCGAGGCAAGTCATTTGTTCGCCTTTGTTTTAATTAACTCATACTAGGACTTCTGAATTTTGATCTCTAACTGAGATAGACCTTAAATCCTATAGCTCAGATGTAAGTTGCGAACTCATTTTCTTTTCCGCCTTCCACAAAATTCTGATGTGGAGACGCATGGTAAATTGGAAGGCTGTGGGGATCCTCAGTTGTCATTTCCTAGGCAGAATGAATATCCACAAATGTTGCAGAAACGTTTTGTCTTATGAATGAAATGAATTATATCCATATTCCTGAATCTTATAATCTTCTTTGTTTGTCCACAAAAAGATGCATTTGCTTTCTCATCTTTGTTTGTCCACAAAGAGATGCATTTATTTTGAGGATTACGACATTCTTAAATTTTAGACCATACCACGAGCCAAACTTTCGTTGGCTCTTTTGTCTGCACTCACAGACGACATCCTGGAGTTGATATCAAAGCTACTTTCTTCGCTAAAGTACTGACCTAAGTCATCATTCTGTTTCTTCTTTCCAGACAGTTCTAACCAGGAGGAACATATACACTGGTATAGAATACAGGGATGATCCAACCATCTTTGCATGGGAGCTAATTAATGAACCTCGTTGCATGACCGATCCTTCTGGTGATACACTCCAGGTAACTTCTAAACTTGACTTCATTTAATAGTTAAATGTTTGAACAACAGAGCAGTCCATTGTTTAGTGAGACAGTTATGCAGTTCATTTCCTCGACCTAATCTCTGCAGTTCGATTGGATTTTTCTTGAGAACAAATCATCCAATTATGTCATGAGTAGTATTTGTCCTGAGCTTATGAGGCCTCACTTAGACGTCCATAATTAGGTACTTCTCCGTGCAAAACAGATTGACACCTTTTTGTATTGGAAATCATTTAATCGGTTGTAACACTTGTCAGAAGAATTCGTATTCATTCCCTAATCCCTCTTAGACATACCAACATTTGCCATACAAATTTCCGAGGGTGTGGTCTTTTTCTTCCTTAAGTAAGTTTTCAGGAAATCATTTCTGGAAGAGCAGATTCTGCTTACTTGAATGTTTACGTGGGTTTGCATTAACAGCGTTATGCCAATTTTCAGGACTGGATAGAAGAGATGTCAACGTTCGTGAAGTCAATTGACAGGAAACATCTGCTAACAGTGGGTCTTGAAGGATTCTATGGTCCTAAAAGTCCCAAAAAAACAACTGCCAATCCAGAAATTTGGGCTGCTGATCTTGGATCAGATTTTGTCCGCAACTCTATACTTTCAACCGTTGATTTTGCCTCCGTACATGTGTACCCAGATCATTGGTAAGTAACTTCGGAGTAGTGCTACTAAGAAACCACATAGTGCCACTTATCAACTCATCAAGGTTTAACTACGAGCATATTGTAGGACTTCTCTTGGAATTTTAGTTGAATGGCATCCGTCTACAGCTGTTCTTTTTTCTTTTTCTGTATCTGTCACTTCAAAACAGATCTGATGTATATGAGACTCTTTTTTCTCCGTAGGTTTCACCACAAAAACTTTGAAGAAATGTTGAAATTTGCGGCCAAATGGATGCTTTCACACATTGAAGACGGTGACAAGGAACTTAAAAAGCCCGTATTATTCACTGAATTTGGTTTATCAAATGATAACGATGATTTTGAACCAGCTCAACGTGACAGATTCCTCAAAATGGTTCTTGATGTCATATACAAGTCTGCAAAAAGGAACAAGTCAGGTGCAGGATCATTCTTCTGGCAGTTCCTTGTTGAAAAAATGGAACGTTTCAATGACGAATATGGAGTTGTTCCATGGGAGAGTCCATCAACATATCGATTAATTACAGAACAGTCGTGCAGACTGGCCAAAGTTCAGGGATTACATTCCACACAAATTGAAAACGTAAACAATTTTTGTGCCTCGAGGAAGACCTAATATACGTAAAAGTTTACATATTTCTATCATATTTCTCAAATTCATTGGAAGTGAAGAACTGTAGGATATAGGTTTACTCCCTTGTATTATTTGTCAAAGTTATAGATGTGTACAATTTTTCATCAAATGAAACATATATGCAAATTATTCCTCCACTGCTTCTCACTTTCTCTGTATAATGGTATCGTTCCGAGCCAGCTTATGCACTCTTCGACTATCTCATACTCACTAGTTGTGTTATTATAAGCGTTTCCTTATAGGAACGTATGTAAATTTGATCAATTACTCTTCGTCCTTTTGTCTTATGCAGACAAAGAAGAAATAATCTAGTAAGTATATTTTTTTTGGTTTTTGGTAAGATTTGAACTGGTTTATTAACTTTTTGATCACACTACAGTGACATTTACATTTTATTTGGACCATTGTTACTCATTGTTTTATAATGTATTGTATTGTACTCTATTATATTGTATATTTCCTCAAATTTTAGGGGCATTTGAAAATAAAAAATGTGAAAGTTTAAAAAGAAATAATTTTGGAAAAGAGTTGAAAAATTGTACTCCTTGAAACTAGAATTATGTTTGGAAATAAATATAACTTAGAAAATATTGAATTATTGCAAGTTGAATTTCGAAAATTATAACAATGGCATGTCCAAATTATTTCAGTAATAATGAGAAAGAATCTTAACCTCCTCTATGAACTTTTGACATTTGATAGAATTGTAAAAATTATTGGGTATCTTACGTAAATATACTAAAATAAAATATATTTATCAATTATAGCAATGACATTTTTTTTCACTAGATCATTTTTATTTTATTTATAATACATATTATAAAAAAACAATTTATTATTTACATATAATATGAGTTTTATTGATAGATAATACATTTATAATACGTTTATAATATAATATGTCAATATCTTACCAAACAAGCATAATAATATATTTTTCAGAATACTTATAATACGTATATATTGCATACATAATTCACTTTAATAGATATTACAAATTTAATATATTATTACTATAAATGATAATAAATGAAAATCATCGCTGAAATCAATAATTATTTATTAAAATGTATCAATCTGCATAATAACGGGCAACTTTCACATATAGCAAATAAAAAATTCATATTTGTATGCTATAGCAAAGTTTGCATAATTGTGCTCTATAGCAAACATAGAAACTGTATAATTCGCTATACATATACAGTTGAAGCAAATTGTATAAAACGAAGAAAGAGAAAGACACCTGAACAGAGAACTGTATAAAAATGAAGTGTATAAAATGAATTGTATTATTATCAGTGTATAGAACGATTATATACAATTTGAATTTGTATAAAATGAGAAAGAGAGAAAGATAAAAGATACTTGACAAGGAATATACAATTGAATCGAATTGTATAAAACGAGAAAGAGAGAAAGACAAAAGAAACTAGGCAGGGGAGTATTTTTATTGTATAATTATAAGTGTATACGATGAAAATATATGTACTTGCATGTGTATATACAATTTTCTCACGCTTTATACAAACAGAAATGTAATTTATATATTTCACTCCTATTTGTATATGTGAGAAAGGCGAGGGTGGCGAGCGAAATCTTGGAGAGTGGCGAGCGAGATTTGGAAGAGGGGAGAGAGGGGAACAAAAATATATGTATTTATACAATTTTCTCTGCTTTATACAATTAGAAACAATTTTTATACACTTGTGTTTGGATAAAAAGTGAGAAAGCGAGCGAGAGATTGGAGGAGAGTCGCGAAAGAGATATTTGGGAGAGAGGCGCCTGACAATTTTTTGCAAACGTTTGCTATGGAGCACAATTAAATGAAACCTAGCCACTCTATTTATTTTAGGTTATTAGTTTGCTATTATATATAATTTTCCCATTTTTTTTTTATGATAGATGTGGTGGCAGATATTCGTAAAATAAATCAAGGTGTGAAAAAGCTGGCCCGAACATCTATATTTGAGAATGTATGTATTGATAAATCCAAGTTTTAGGTCAAATTAGAGTTTAAACCGATAAAGCCAGCCCAACTATCAAGTTTTAGGTTAAATGGGTAAAGCCCAATTATAAGGGTAATTTAGTAAATTCCATTGTTAAAACCCTAATTTGTCTGCTATATAATGACGCTTCACCCTCTGAATTCTCAATCACGCAGTGAGTTCGCCTCTATAAAATCATGGACCTCAATTTTCTGGGATTTAATTTTCTTCTATGTTCTTATAGCATTATATGAGCAATATGTTCTAGTTTTTATTTTTCAGTTTTTGTTTGTAAAAATAAGCAGAGATTGTGTGTATCGGCTTTGTGCTATTATTATGCGCTTTGCACGAAAGTGTTTTCTGCAAAATTAATATTTTTTGGGGAAGATGGGCAGTTGTGTTTCATCTCTTTCACTGGAAATTTTCAACAATCATTTTCCCCACATTTTTTGTTTTAAATTATTGATTTTCATATATTTTATTTATTTAAATCTGAAATTTTATGTCAAATTAATTTCGGAATATGTAATTTTGGGTTTTGCCTTGGAAGAACTCATGTTTTACTCAATTGCTAAAACATAATTCAAATTAGTTATGAAGATTACCAGCTTTTGAGATTGTTTTCGAAAATTTATTTGGTTATAATTCTTACATCAAAGTAAGAATACTATGAATATAAATTAATAAAATACATACTCAAAACACAATTTCAAATTTTTTTTATCACATCATCTCAAGTATTACGACTATAATATTTGTTAATTTTATTGAATTTAATGTTTTAAAAGATGTACTAGATATTAAACACTATTTAATATTATTGAACAATTATATTTATTGTAGTAAATATTTTTCGTTGGAATGTTCTATTGAATAATTGTATTTATACCTTTTTTTCAAGTTTGTAGATATTTGACTTTAAAAATAAAACATAGATATACATTGTGTTATGCTAGAACAAATATGCATCAATATTTGTGATATAAAAACGAATTTATTTTATTTGTAGTTTTAAATTGTTTTACTATTTCCTTTAATTTATAATGGAAACATCACAAATTTAAAATTACTACTAAAAAAATTGCAATTTTATATGAGACGGAATATTTATATACAAATAATATTTTAATGATTTTTGATATATGAATTCAATATGTCAACTCTATTAATCTTAAGAGTAAGAGAAAAATTTAGTCTATGAACGTTGATTCAATCAATAACATTGAACCAAACAATTAGTAATCACCTTAAAAAAATAAAAATAATTCAAGTAAAGCTTTATATGATTTCATATTCAATAAAAAATACAGGTAATAAAAAATAATTTTTTTCTGATAGAAATTATAGCATTATTCGTTTCATATGTAGATTCAGTTAGTAATCATCTTAGAGCCTAATTAAAAAAAAATTGTACTTCTTTTATCTTCCATTGAATTTATGGAAGAACGATAGATTGTCAATAAGGCTTCTAAAAAAATATCAAATATTAATAATTAAAAGTGTAAATGTAAATAATTTAAGTTGAATTTTAATACGATTTCATATTATTATAAAATATATGGAAATTGTATATTTTTTCTATGTATTGTTACGTGTCTATTTGACTTTTAATGCTGTCAACAAAATTAAATGCGTAAAACGACTTTAGGTTACACTAAAATAAATGCAAATATGGAGTTAGTTGATTGTGATATGACTTTACGTTGTGTCGACCAAATATTTTTGACAATAAAATATGAAATTTTGTTTTATGAATTTAATTTTTTATAATAAATGACTCTTTGCTGTCGTGTTTTATGGCCATAAGATTTTTTTTAAAAAAAAATCGTTTTGCGGGGATAATGAGAAAGACATCGTTAATGTAGTATGATATGTGTATAATTTTCTTTAGATATTAGGTAAATTATTATTATTATCGTTTGAAAAAAATATGTATTTTAATCGATTAAGTATGAAAAAATTTTAAAATATTTTTTGACATGTAAAAGATGTAATTTTATTTTTATCTAAATCTTTCTTTTTTTGGTAGAGATAAGTGTCAAAATACACCTAAGCTATTCATTTTTTTTGAGTTTCATATCTACACTATTGAGAGTGTGAGTTTCATACGTAGACAATAACTTTTTAGTTTGAGAAATACACCTTGGTGTGTGTAAAAACATTGATACATGACATTCAACGTAGATAAAATATTTACCTAGATATAAATTAAATAATAAAATATAAATATTAATTAAAAATTAAAATTTTACCATCCATATAAAAAATTAAATTATTTTTCTTATCTCACTCCACCACCTGCTCTACGTATTCCCCTCTCCCTCCCCCTCCCCCCCCCACAACCTCAATCCTTTTTTTAAAAAGAAAGTCATTTATAAAATATTTTTAAAAATTTCATACTTCATCCTCCCCCTCCCTCCAAAAAAAACAAACAAACCACCCATTCATCCCCTCCCCCACCCCCTATTTTATTTAAAAAATAAAATAAAAATCTACTCCATCCGATTTAATCCTTCGCTCATACTTTTTTATTTTTTTACATTTTTCATCATTTTGTGCACATTTATATTTTTAGAAAAAAATTTCACTAGTCTACCGAATATAACATAAATAACTAAAAAAATTTAAAAAGTCTTGTGGCGGCAAGCAAAAATATTTACGATATGAAACACTGAAATTTTTTTTGAAAGCATATGGTTAAGTGGGATGGTAGAATTATTTTTTTAAGAAAATAAAATAATATATAAATTCGTTTTTGAGGAAGGGGAAGAGATGAAGTAAAAAAACGAAATAGTTTTGTAAAAGAAATTTAAACAAAATAAAAAAGTTAAAAAAATGTTGGGGGGTGGGGGTGGGGTTTTTGGGGGGGGGTGAGAGTAAGTGATGGTATGAGATAAGAAAAATATTTTACATTTTCTTTTATAAAAAAAAATATTAATTTTTTATAATAGTTTTTAAATTTTTAATTTAACTAATACTAATATTTTTTTTTTATCAAGATTAATTTTTTTTGTCTATGTGAAATGTGATGTGGAATTTCTTTAAAATAAAAGAGAGAGTGTATCACAAATACCATGATGAGAGTGTTATAAAATAGAGTGATGTGTTTCTTAAACTAAAAAATAATAGTTTAGGTATGAAACTCAAAAAAAATATAATTTAGATCTGTTTTTGACACTTGTCTCTTTTTGGTATTACAAATCCTCAAATTATAACTCTTCATTATCTCACGATTCTTTATTTGTTTCTACATAATTGGTGAAATTCTCTGACGTAATCTTTATATTTTTAGAATGATATAAATTGTAATTAGAAAAAGAAAAATTTAAATATAAAATTATATTAACTTTGAACGTGTCTATCGACAATAATGAATTCCATCCTAATTCTTTTCGTATACTCATAATTGTCATATTCGTCATTTAACTTATTATTTAAATTTATTTACATTACCTCGTTTATTTTTTTATTAATATAACATAATTCGATAGAATAGATATCTTAAAAGTCAAATTATATTAAGAGACTTTAACTTTCATGTTCCTAATCATTCGATTTTATTCAACTTGACATGCAATAATAATTCTTAACCAATAATATAGGCTATAGCCAATTATTTATTTATTTTTTCTTGGGACATTGTTCATTTTAGGTAGATATTACTATTTTTTAACACTTAGGCAATTTACTAACATTAGTTTAGTAATATAGGCTTTTGAAAAACAATCACATCTTTTAATATCTTAGGAAGAATACATCAATTAAAATACTATATTATTAATCTTCTAAGTAAATTATTCACATTTTATTTCATGCATATATTATTTTAAAATATTCTTAATAGAATTTCTAATTTTGATACTATTTTCATGAATTAAGTAGTTTCTCATATTTTAAATTTCTTAAATGAAAATTCTGCAATTCATTGCGTACTCATTTAAAACGTATTATCTTATCTAATCCGTTATAAGAAAAGTCAATTCAAAGATACATTATGTAGTGTTTTGAAAGGAGAGCAATACCTAATTAAGCATACTAATACAGCAAGAGATGTTGCTTTAATTGAACAAATTAATTAAGAAACCAAGTTTCTATCCATAATTATGTGCAATGAAAGTGATATTTGCTATTATAAATATTTATCTAGCAAAATACAAGACCAAGTCAATCACTCATATGATGTAACCTTTTATTAATTTATATATACTTTTCCCCTTATAAAAGATATCGTTTAATAAACCAATAATTAAACTTCGGTGACCATATTGATAACTCGAAAAATCAATCCTCTTAATATCTTTTAAATTTAAATCAATAGTTAAACTTCGGTGACCATATTGATAACTCGAAAAATCAATCCTCTTAATATCTTTTAAATTGAATATGTCTGTGCGAGTTTACATATTCTTTGTGATTTACATGCTATTATATTGTGGGATAAAATTTTTGGCTCACCGTAAAATATTTAATCTGCCGGCATTTTTTTTCCATATTATTATATTTACCAAAATTAGATATAAATATTGAACTTTTTGTCTAAAGTCCATCCACTTGACTATATTTTGGAAATTATCTCCTTCAATATTCTTTGTTCTTATCGATTTTATTGTTGTATTAATTTAAATTTACAATAATAATAGTAAAATTGAATGTGACACCTTTGTCTTATTTTCATTAGTCAACCAATAATTATTCAATCTTAATCTATTACAAGAAGAATAATTAATCAAAGTTTTCTTTTTTTCTTAAAGAAAATTTAATTTAGCGTTTAATATCAGTACTATTGACTTTGAAGTTTGAGGATTGACTAAATCACTAGTGGTAATAAAGTTTTCTTTTTTCCTTTTGCTTCTCATATTAATGTTTAATTTTGAATTAATCAAAATTCATATTGAAAAAGTCACATTTTAATGATAATAAAAAAAACTCATATTGGTTTTGAATTAATTAATTCAAATTCATACTAGAAAAATCAATCTTTTATTTAGCTTTCAATATTATATTGATTTTGAAGGTTGGTTAATCAAAATTAAAAGTGATTCTGTTATTAATATTCCATATAATTATCTTCTTTAAGGGTGTGTCTGGTATTATAAAAACTACTTATTTCTATATATAAATTAATTGTTCAAATTCTATAAATTATCTACCTAAAAATTATATATAATTTTCTTTAAGATAATATTTTATACTGAGCTTGATTGCTCGAAGTGGTAGGACACAATTTGAATTTTAGACTGTAAAGGGAGATCTGAACCATGGGGTGGCCGTTGGAGTGAAGGGTGGAGTGTCAGGTTGACGGGAAACAATAATTACATATCATTTATGAAATTTTGTTTTCTTTCGAAAAATGTGTAACTCTCTAATGACTTATTCACATACTTTAAAAAAAATTTAATGAATCACTTTCGACTGAGGATTAAATATAATAATTACTAGCTAAGAGATTTTAATTTGGCCACAATCAATATATACTAATTTTGTAAATTCAACAAGCTGCTGTTCATGCATAAATATGATTTGTGGATATTCTTCATCTTATATTAGTTAATTTATTTAAAATAGTCCATCTAATAAATAAATAAATTAGAATTTTCCCAATAAAACACAAAAGTCAAAGAATCTTGTTAGGAGTTGGAATCCTTAATTAAATCAATAAGATCAGATCGACTTAATTAATTATGTACTTAAGTATTGTTATTAAACTGATTTTGTACAAGGTGCCAGATTTTAAACAACTTTATATTTAATCAATTAGTTAAATGATCATTTAGACTATTATTTATTCTATTAATTATTGGCTCAGAGAATGAATGTGATCAAACAACCATATTAGACTGTTATTTATTTTTTAATCGAACAAGCTATGTTCACGTATGAACATTAATTATTAAATATTCTTTAATGATACTATAGTTTTAAAATTTTAAAATTTCTCGTTAAAAAGGAAACATCTTAATGATTTTTCAAAGACAAATTATCTTTTTCACAAAAAATTTAATAATTAACCTAAATAGTCGTCTTAACAAAAATAACCATCATATAATATATACAATTCACAAGGAGAAAAAAAAGGAAAAAAATCAAAAAGAATTATAATGAAGCGATAACTTATTTTTTAAAATTATTCAAATATCTCAAATTCAAATCTGGTTGAGGTGATATGTATCTTCATTTCTACTACTCCAATTTAAGTCACTTAGCCATTTTTGCATGGACAGCCTATTTTCTTTAAATTTAATTATAAAAAATACACGTCTCAAATTTAACATATTATTTAATTAATTATAAATAAATATCATTTAATCATTTTATATCGTTCTATAAGTGGCCCATTATAAAAAGAAAAAATAAATCTCATATATCAAAAGTCAAAAGAAGCTTCTTTCCAATCACTACCTAATTAATTGTCTATAGAATGTCATCAACAAAACCCTACAAGAGTGAGACCAAGTCTTTAATACAATTTTTAATCAAAACAAAAATAATGAACAAGTCTTCCATACAAAGAATGATATCAATAAAACCAACTAAATTATATTTTGAGGTCTTAAAACTATCATATCTTAAAACTGGTAGCAAATAAAGTATATAAAAATAATATTGAATAAAATATTTTAATTATGATAAAATTAGTTTTTATTTATTACTTAATTTGGTATATTAATATAAGGATAATTTTTCCTAACTATACTTATTCATGTATTAATAGCTATTATATTGCTCATAATTTACACATTCTAATATCAAATAGGATGCATACCATGTATTACAATTATTAAACAGAGAATATGTTTGGTATGAACGAAATTGTATTAGATCAATAATTTTATCAAGCAAAAGATTTAAATAATATCATGTCTAATTCATGTATTAGAATTTTCAATTCATTCTACCGAACGAACTTCAGTAAAAAAAAATGATATTTATATATTAACTATAAAGTCTAGCTATATTCGCAAAAGTTTTATGTACAACATTTTAGTGTAATCTCGATTCTATTGTTCAATTTTATTTTTCTTCCTTCTTTACTACATATTTTTTAAGGAAAAAAAATATTCAATTCTTTATTCCTTCTCCATTTTTGGGCCATTTGATTGTTTTTCTACTTTAATAAAATTTAATGTTATTTTCCTTTTTTTTTTTCTCTAAGGTACAGGGTACCTATTGCAAATGTATTACTCTAAAGTAAATATTACTTTTTCGTCACAATTTATATTGTAAATTTTTTGAATTTTATTTTTTTATTATGTTCTTTTAATATTTTAAGTTATCAATTATTATAAATTTAATACTTTTATACATAGATAAAAAAATCAAAAAGTTATTTTAAAAAATTAAAATTCAAATAGTGTCAAGTAAATTACTATCATGGACTAATGTTTTTAGTTAAGCCTTCAAATACTAGAAAAAGAAAAAGGGAAAAATGAGTTTTGACCAAAAAAAGAAAAAAAAAAAGTGTAACAGTTACAGTAAGAGAAAAGTTCTGTGCTTTTGCCGGCCCCTTATTCTCTACTTATCTGTTTCTTTGATTATTTTTTTCCTCCCTTTCATTTTATATAGTTCAAAATTCTGTTGTTTTTATTCTTATCTTCTGCTTATTTTCTCCCATTATAAGCGTGTTGAACAGTCAACTTGCAGCCTAGCAGCTTTTTAAATTTCTTTTTATAATGCAATGACCATGTTTTTTGGTTTTCTCAGCACCTGCACACAGAATTTCTAGAGATCAAGCCGTTTAAATTTGCTGTTGAGGGATTTTGGGGTTTTGTTAGATATTGTGGAATCTTGATTTGTTGTAACTCATAACTGAATTGTGGTGAAAATTGGGGTTTATTGATTGGAATTGTGTGTAAAGTTGGAGTCTTTTTTGGTTTTGTTTGTTGATGTATCAAGGATTTGTTGTGGGGTTTGGATTCTTGGTGTTTGATTGTTGTTTTTATGGTAAAAAGGTGGAGTCTTTTGGTGGTGTAGTTGGTGAATCAAAGGGTTTATAGAAATTGGATTCATAGTTCTTTTTCTGGTATAAAGTTGGAATCTTTTTGGTGGTGTAGTAAATGAATCAAAGGGTTTATAGAAATTGGATTCTTGGTGTTTGATACTTGATAGTTGTTCTTTTTTCTGAAGTTGTAATCTTTTGGAGTTGTAGTTACTGCATCAAGTGTTTATGGTTTGTTGGTTGTTCTTTATGTAGTTGAATTTTGGAATGGAAATTTGGAGTTGTATTTGAGTGGCTGTTCTACTGAATTAGGTTGTTTTGACTTTGGGATTCCATGGTTATGGGGAAAAGATCGATTTTTGCCAAGGCTGATCTCTGGGGTTTGTAGTTTTGCAACAGCAGGGGAAGGTTTTCGGTTGGGTTTTCGTTGATTGATTATGGGTGGTGTTTGTGGAAAACCTTCCTCGCCCGTGCAGAATAGGCGGGATAGACAGAAGAGGAGTGAATTTACTAAAGGGACAACTGTGGCATCACGCCCACTACGAGCTGTTTCTTCAAAGAGAGAGGAAAGTTTCAGGGTGAAAGACAAGTTGGTAACTGGTGATGTGAAGCTTGGTTTGGTAGATAGGAAGTCTAATGGATCAAGAAAGGTCCGGGATGATCATTATGAACAGATAAAGGAAAAGCTTGGACTCATTGTGAATGGTTGTCCTGTAAACGGAGTCGTCCCAAAAGCCTTGGAAGGGGAGCTGATTGCTGCAGGATGGCCTTCTTGGCTTAGTTCAGTGGCTGGTGAAGCTATTAATGGATGGCTTCCTCGCAAAGTTGATACTTTCGAGAAATTAGACAAGGTACAATTCTGTAGGCATTCTTTATGGGTGATTAATTTGTCAATTTAGATTGGACAGCAATCAAAATTGTATTTTATAAGGCTCATAATCATAGTAATTAATTCTACCTCCCTTTCATTTTATATGGTGGTGTTTGATTTTGTTTTAATATTTTTTTAATTGGGGGTAGGAGAAGAGGAAATGGGGAAGGGGATTGCAAGGTAGAGAATGAAACTCTCACCAACAAGGTGAAGGTTCACGTAGTCAACTATCAATCCTGAGCTAATAATATTCCCCGTGGTGTTTAATTTTGTCGCAGTTTAAAATTTTAATTGACTTGTGCATTATACTAGTGACAGTGGAAAAATGTTCAAGTAATTTAGTTTGATAGAGAAAACATTCAATAGAAAGTTTGAAATTTGATCTATTAAAGAAGGTTATATCGAATGAGATATGTAGTTCAACTTTTCTATGCACTTTAACTCATACACGCAAAAGTACTATATGCACTTACGAATTTTTGAAAGTTACGGAAGGTATATGTAACAACAAATCCAGTATTATCCCACAGGTGGGTCTGGGGAGGGTAGTGTGTAGACTGACCTTACCCTTAACTATAATGTTTTGATTTAGAAATTAGTGTAAAATATATCATATTTATTTGTGATTCCTGTGGCAATATTTCCCTCCCTTTTCTATTTCCTCTAAGGGGTGTTAATTTTCTTTTCCAATGTGTTCAAAAGTTGTTAATTAAGTTAATTTTCTTTGCTAATATTTTCAAAAGTTGTGAGTTAAGGTTTTATGGTTATTGTCTGATAGATTCTTGTTTCTGCAGATTGGCCAAGGGACTTATAGTAGTGTATACAAGGCTCGTGACCTAATTAACAATAAACTAGTTGCACTCAAAAGAGTGCGGTTTGATAATATGGATATTGAAAGTGTCAAATTTATGGCAAGGGAGATAGTCATTTTGCGTAAGCTTGATCATCCGAATATTATCAAATTGGAAGGCTTGGTTGCATCACGATCATCTTGCAGTTTGTACCTTGTTTTTGAGTACATGGAACATGATCTCACTGGATTGGCATCTCTTCCTGATAACAGATTTACCGAACCACAGGTGCTTTTCTTGGCATCCTTCATTATGCTTTATTTTGTAGTTTTATACTAATGACTTAGCCATCTCAGCTTTTTAATCAATTAAGGAGCTTATTTCTGACTTTTTTATTTTGTCTTTTATAGATGAAATGCTATATGCATCAACTTCTTAGTGGACTTGATCATTGCCATAGTCGGGGTGTTTTGCATAGGGACATTAAAGGTTCAAATCTTCTGATCGACAATAACGGTATCTTGAAGATTGCAGATTTTGGCTTAGCAACCTTTTTTGATCCACACCAAAGTGTTCCTTTGACAAGCCGTGTTGTGACTCTTTGGTATCGACCACCCGAGCTCTTACTTGGAGCAAGTCACTACGGAGTCGCTGTAGATTTGTGGAGTACTGGCTGCATACTTGGAGAATTATATGCTGGCAAGCCCATTATGCCTGGAAGAACAGAGGTATAAAACAGATTATCAATATACTTTTTTAATAACTTGTCCATGATACTCATTGCTAATATTATTTCCCCCCTCCTCCATTTTGGAGATGTTACTACAATTTGAGAAGTAAATAAGCATCTAGGATTTAAAAATGAAGAAGGTGGAGTTCACAAGCAGGAGTAGATCTCAGAACTAAATTTTGGGGTACACTCGGTTTGTTTAACATGACTAGTGGACTTGTAATTTTCCAATTAGATTAAAGGTTTATATTGACCTTTGCTGAGTCGCCAACTTGTTCTTACACTGTAATAATAGTCGTTTCTTGTTTTGATGTCAAATACTGGAGCCAAAGAGAAAAGTTTGTTCTATTTACGAAATAAATCCATTTTGGGGGTAAGGAAAATGTAAAGGTTGTAATTTGCACCTAAGGGTCAATGAAGTGGGTTGAGAACCATGAAGTCTCACTTTCAAATCCCAACAGAGACAAAAAGCACAAGGTGATTTCTTACCATCTGTCCCAACTTTGGTGGACTTAGTCAAGGTGCGCAAAAAGCTGGCCCAAACACCAAGGTTATAAAAAAGAATAGAACAAAGTAAAAAAATCTTAAGGTTGTAATTCAGAACCGGGCACCACTTTCTAAAATAAAATACTGTACAAAACAACTCAAAACCTACTATTACATTGGCCAATATGATTGGATTGCATCTTACAGTCAAATATCACCACATCCAGTTGACTGCCTCCATGATCTTATCATCTTCATTATTTCCTATTTCATTTCATATTCTCTTCTCTGTTTTATGTTGATTTTGCCAAAAGAGGTGCTGTTAGTTCATTATTGTGTTCGCCTCCTTTAAGGTTGTCCTTCATTGTTAAGATGCCCGAGGTATTAATTTTCTTGTGTTTTGGTGACTGATGGTGAGATCTTGGAGATAGCTTATGAAGCTGCAACTTAGACATTTACCTATTTGTGCAACCTTAATTTTATGACGTACTTCTTACTTTTTCGTGCTCAAATTCTCGCCAGCTGAAAATTTCTCTCTCTTCTTTTTGATTGAGATTATACCTAATTAAGTTTTCCTGGGTGTTTCTCCTGTGTTGGGATTTTAATTTTTACATCTTAGATAAATGAACTTTTTTCTCCTTGTAGGTGGAACAGCTGCATAAGATTTTTAAGCTTTGTGGTTCACCATCAGAGAATTATTGGAAAAAAGAAAAATTACATCATTCAACAGCATTTAAACCATTACTTCCTTACAGACGGCGTCTTGGGGAAACATTTAAGGATTTTCCTCCATCTGCTGTGAGGTTGATGGACACATTACTTTCTATAGATCCTGAACTTAGGGGAACAGCTGTCAGTGCTCTGGAGAGTGAGGTAAATTTGGCATTTCTTTGTCCGTCTGTTTCTGCCATCTATCTTAGTTTGATGCTTGTAGTTTAGTTGGTAAAAAATGGTCAAACAAAACTGAAGGCTGAATCTTGCATGCCTATGGTCGAACGACATGCAGGTTTGAGTCGTAATAGTTACAAACATCAAAGAGGAGAATTGGAGCCAATTTGTTTCTAGGAGTATCTTTGCGATTATTTTGATCTCTGTTCTATTTAGCACAATATAATATTATATTGTTGCTTCTGAAATTGTATCTGATAAGTCTGCACTAGGTGATATCTCGAACAGATCTGTATATATAAACAAATACGGATGCTATCATTGAATTATTTTGGAGATATTAGATCTTTTTGGGACAGACTAAAAAGAAAAGTGTGACACAAAATGGGATGCATGGAGTACCTCACTAGCTTTTATGTCGAAAATTTGAAATTTGAATAAGTGGTATAGTTCAGGGTAGTTGGAGGTATCATGTTTCATTTCAATGTAATATTCTGGAATAATTGTCTCATTTTGCCCGTCCGAGTCATTCAGTGTCATATCTTTATTTAAAGGTTAATGCCATTAATATTTGCATAATATAGTTGCACAACCATTTTCCTGATTAACAAAGTTGTAACCATACAGTTCTTCACCACAAAGCCATTGCCTTGTGATCCTTCAAGTTTGCCAAAGTACCCTCCCAGCAAGGAAATTGATGCAAAACTGCGGGATGAAGAAGCTCGACGGTAAATAATTTCTAGATATCCACATTTCCTGTGAGGAACTAGAACTTTGTTACTTTTTCTTTACTTTAGTCTCTCTCGTAATGTGAGCTAATGTTTTTCAGTTATATATCGAGAAGCTTCTTCGTCGTTTTTTAAAAATGTGTAGAAGTTTGCAACAGTTATATTTTCCAGTGGCACTTCCTTTGTTGCTTTTCTAGCTTGCTTGCACAGAGGAACTAGAACTTTATTCGTTTTTGCATAACTTTGGTCTTTGTCGTAATGTGAGCTAATGTTTTTCAATTATATTGAGAAGCTTCTTCGTCGTTTTAATTATGTGTACAAGTGTTCAAATAGTTGTTTCATTTGCGTGAAACAAGATTTTCCATATTAAGCGCTGGAGGATATGTGATAATAGTTGCCTGAATTGTTTCTGCAGACAAGGAGCTGCAGGAGTGAAGAACCATTTTGATGAAGGGCATATGAGAGGATCAAAAGAACCTCGAGCAGTTCCAGCACCTGATGCTAATGCCGAGTTGGCGAGGTCAATTCAGGTACTTATGTAGGGCCTGATTGTTTTAGTATCCATGTTGATGCATGTTTACATGAAGTCAGATCCTAAAGACCAAAGAAAACCAGATAGTCACGATTCTTCAATTTTTCCTGTTCTAATTCAAGAGGTTAGTTAGATGGTTACGATTCTGCCATGAATTGTGAAGTTCTTCCACCTTCAAGCTGAACTACAGTTACCCAAAAAATGTTTTGTGGAGAAAAGGAATATTGAGAATTCATATAGTCGACACCTATTACGGTAGATTTGAGACATAGTAATTGATGATGGTGGAAAATGAAATGTGTAAAGATCCTCTTTGTTGACGTAAAACTTAGCCTTTTCTTGATAAAGATGCACCCATAGCCATATTTGTCTGCAAATGCTTTTGCTTGTACTCAAGTTATCAATTATATGATCCATAAACTGTTTGGTTCGTTTCAATTAATACTCGTACCTTGTAACAGAGGAGGCAGAGCAGTTCAAATCCTAAGAGCCGATCTGAGCACTTCTATCCCTCTAAAGAAGCTCCTTGCGGTTTTCCAATTGATCGACATAAACCATTACAACCAAGCGAAGAAAAAGGCGGAAATCACCTGGAGAATCATTCAGAGAGATTTTCTCATTCAGGACCTCTAGCTCCAGGATTTGGGTGGGCAAAATCCGGGAAGAAATATGATCATGATATTTCTGTTGGTTCCAATAGAGCCGACTTATCCAAGTTTTCTACTTTAGTAGCATCTAGGTCAGTTATCACTGGTGATGCTCGAGATCGGTTTGTTGCTTCACAGCTAGAATCTGGCCGTCAAGTAGAAAGACCAGTACAATTGCTTGACGAACATCCAAGGAAGCAGGATTGGAAGCGTCAGATGCAAAACCATGCTAGTTCTCGTCAACTTGACAATGGAAGGGCTAGTATTAAAGAACAACATCTGGTAAGTATTATAAACATCATAACTCGTCAAATTTTTAGTGTGTATAGATTATTGAGACAATTTCGTTTTTGCCATATTTCACGTACAAGATGATTTAGAACAAGCTACTAAAACTCACGCCTCAAGTATAGATAAACTTACTCACTATGGTACCAAAAATGTTTGCTTACATAGCCGACCCTTGATTGTTTCCTATTTGGTTTAACCATCTAGTATTCGGAACTAACTGGTATGACTAAGTTCAGATGTGCACTGCGTAAGATCCATTTAAGGGGAAAACACTCTTTCAATGGAATTTCTACATTCCTGGACTTGAACACGGAACCTTTTGTTAAAGGGTTGAGGGATCCCATCCACCTCGCGATGGTCCCCTACGTATATACATTCAGTTATAACATTTTGGTTCCACATTTGCTTTCTTGTTATGGAATTCTGGGATTCTTATCTAGTTCTTTATTTTTTTGGTCTATGTAGCATGGCCATGCCCATGGTCACAAGGGAAACTCAATCCATTTCTCAGGTCCACTACTTGTTCAACCAAATAAAGTGGATCAAATGCTTAAAGAGCACGATCGTCGTATCCAGGAAGCTGCACGACGAGCAAGGCTCGAGAAGGCAAGAGCAGGCAAAGGCCAAGCTCAAGGGATGCCAAGAACAACCAATTCTTTTTACGTTACTAGTCTGGGATCGCGGTAGTTTGAGAATTATATATACAGATCTATGTACAGTTCTTGAAGTAATTGTTATTGTTATTTATAGGAAATTCAGTTAAGATGAATATAGCCAAAATAATTATGTGGTCTTTTACAAGAATAGGTAAAACTTGTTTATGCAAACATTTTTTCTTCTTTTTAGTCATTTGCTTCAATTAAATTGACGGCCTTTTATCTTCAATGGAACAAAATTGATAAAAATGATATTACTGACAATAACACATTCAATGGAATTTCACAAATGGAGTACGTAGATATTAGAGAGTTAGGCTTCATTAAGGTCTGAATTTGAACGCATGTCAGGATCTGAATGCTTGTTTGAAATGTGAAATTAGGTCTTATGCCTAATTTATAGGCTGAAAGATAAGTTCAAATAAAAAAGTATTGCCCAAGCCGTATAAGGAGTCCACCCATCTCATTGATCATCGATGTGAGACTTTTGTCATTCTTTAACACCTCATACTTCACCTCACGCACAGTGCTTAGCATATGGTAGGTGGACAATTTTGATTTTGGGGGCCCCAACATCGGGTGAGACGGGCCCTGCTATGATACCATGTGAAATAGGTCTTAGGCTAACTCACATCCCAAAAGCTAGCTCAAAGGGAGGAGGATTGCTCAAACCTTATATGGAGTCCACCCATCTCATTAACCACCGAGTGTGGACTTTTGTCATTCTTTAACACCTGACCTCACGCCTAGTGTTTAGCATCTGGTGTGTGAGTTATGCCTAAAATCTAGTTTCACATGGTATTAGAGGAGGACCCGTCTCACCCGATGTTGAGGCCCCCAGAATCAAAATTGCCCACGAAGCAAATGCTAAGCACTGAGCGTAAGGTAGGGTGTTAAAGAATGACAAAAGTCCCACATTGACGGTTATTGAGATGGGTGGACTCCTTATAAGGCTTGGACAATCCTCCTTCCTTTGAGCTAGCATTTGGGGTGTGAGTTAGCTGAATATTTAGATGTAGTTTCTATGTCTGAACATTAAATCATTATATAATAATTTTTTTTAAAAAAATAGAAATTAAACACTATATCAAGAATTGTTATAATCCCAACCAAGAATACCTCTTTCAAAAAGTAGTTTCAAGAATAAAATTATAACCTACCTCCTAAAAAGACAATTAATTTGTTTTCTCAAGAAACAAAGTTAGCTTCTTCTCAAGAAGTTTTGACAACAAACGAATTGTGACAAGAAGAGCTCTTCATAAATATCATTGCACTCAAAAATATTGTATTTATTAAAAATGTTATATAAATACTTGTAAAACATTATGAAAACTTACTTATTTAAAAGCAAAAAAAATATTTTGGTTGGAAAATGAGAGGAAGAAACTTGAAACTTGTCCAAAAGGGAAGCAAGGAAGAAAGAGAATCTGATATGAAAGAACTCTTAAGACTCTGTTATAGATTTGATTCATTCAGACTCATTAAGACCATGATTAAGAGTTTTTTTTAATAAAGAAACATATGGACTTAATCGAATAAATTTTAACAATTAAAATTCAGACCTAAAAATCAAACGCACTTAATGAGCTAAATATAAATGATTAAGATTCAAATCTCCATTAAGTGCAAACAAATGAAACGTTAGCATGCCAACCTTTGCCTCGAGGTACGAAATCAGAATCCAAAACAGGTAAAAAACATTAAGGATACAGTGTGGATTAAAGAACTCGAGGTAATTAATTGTGAACTCGATCTCAAAGTAGAATTAGAGAACTTGAAGTAATAAATGGTGAAAAAGAACACTTTATTAACATTCATGTGAAATCAACAAAATAAAATAAAATAAATAGAACTTTAATTAAATAATAAAAATCATATATATTAAATATGTAGCTTCATGGTCCAACAGTAGAATATTAACATGTGACATTACATAACCATGTTTAATCCGTTCAATTCTGGACTAATGCAATTTGCGAAACTCTCATTAGACTAAAGATTTGAAAGTGACGTGTTCGATCCTTATTCAACGTGTGTTTCTTTTGCTTTTCTCGATATAGTTTTATTTATTTCCCCATTTTTATAATATTAGGAATTACATTTGTGTATCATTATAATACAAAATACTCAATCAACTATATACATACATATATATAGTATAAATATAAGTGTTCGTACGAATTCAATATATGTTACTTTTCAGTTTCAATTTAGGTGATACAAATGAATTTAAAGAGTTAACTTACTTTTTATTACGTGTTTTTTTTTGAAAATATTTTAAGTTGTTAATTTGTTGCGATTTTATATCATTTTCAAAAAAATAAATGTTATTTTTCATGTTCAAATTTATGTGACACATGAAATTAGGAGAGTGAACTAAATTTCTTATATGATTTTAAAGTATTTTCACTTGTTAAATATTGTGATTTACAGTATTGTTTATCCAACTTTCAATAGTATATGTTGTTCCATTTATTCAAATTCACTTGGCATTGATAGAATTGCAAGAAATATTTTAAGTTGTTATTTTGATTTATAGCATTTTTAATGTCATTCTAAATATATAATGAAATATTTTAAGTTGTTTTTAATAGTTGTGTATTTGTGGCTTCTTATTAGATAGTAACATATTTTAAGTTGTTAATTATTATAATTTATAATGTATTTTATATAATTGTCAAACTTATAATAAAATATTTTAACTTGTTAATTAAAATGATTTATAGTATCTTAATCGGTATTTTTGAATAAATGATAAATTAAAAAGAAAAATAAGACAAATAAATTTAAATTAAAAGGACAATAATAAATTTTGAAAAATATTTAAGTACGTAACATTTTTCTGATAGCACATAAATCCAACAAGTTCACTTACCATTAAAAACAATTTCAATGTGGATTTATGATCAAATAAATTCAATATTCAAATTTCTTTCTCACTCTAAAGACAAAAGCTTTTCATTTCTTAATTATATATTTTATTGAATACAATATTATAAATGAAGTAATTAACATTTTCAAAAGTTCATTTACCACGAAATGAAAGTGAAAGAAGTTCTGATACATAAATTAGCTATATGTTCGTGTAAAAATCGAATCAATCGATAAATTAAATTGAAAAATATATTATTGATTTTATAGTTATTGGGTTAACAGATTCTTAATAATTTTATTAAGAAAAAGTTATCGGGTTATAGGTTCGATTTTAATTTTTTAGATAAATTAATAATCAATTAAGACAATAGTAATTTGCTATTTTATCTGTACATAATTATTAAATGTTAAGTTCAATATTTTACTAATTACTGTTTTTGCCTTTAGTCTTCAATTTTTAAGCTCACGGCTTCATATTATACAAAATATCAAAATCTAAAGTAAATATTCTATTGTTTTTATTTCTTTGGACTTGTATGATTATTTTTTTCATGTTACTTATTACTATTTCTATTTTATAATCATTTATAATTTTACATAATTGTCTTGCTGTGTCAAATTATTGAAGAAGTCATTTTTTGTTTTACAAACATTTTTTTATTGGTGAAATTGAAAAAATCGAATCACTAAGAATCAAAATTAATAAATCGAAAACCAACAAAAAAAATATCTTAATAATTTAGTTATTGATTAGCGTATTTCAAAACTGAATTGATAAATTAAATCGATAACATATAAAATTGAACCGAATCAATCGATGCATAATGATTAACCCATAACAATAAAAATACATATATTATTTTGGCTAGGAAAGAGGCATGTCACAAACACCTGCTTTCCCAGATGCTTATATGTAGTAGAATAAAATAAATATATACTTGTTTAGTTTCAGATCATGTGAAAATTTTCACTTTTTAATTTGTTGCAAAAGAAATAAATGACAACCTCCTAAATTTATCAATAATTTTATTAATTTGACACAATTTTTTCTTTTTTATTCTCATAGGTAAGTTTTTATAAAAACATATATCAAGAAAATTGAAATATTTGTATATAAGTACGGGTATAGATGAGTCATTTTCATAATGAGAAGTATATCAGCTCTAAGTGACAAAATTGAGGGGTATATCAGACTTTTTTTCCTTGATTGAATATACTAATACGACGAAAGCATCTGGAGTCAAAATTATAATCCGTATAATCCCAAGGGCTACAAATTAAAGGTTGAAACATACGATAAAAAAGGGTTACGTTGCTCAAATTGTAAGTACTCCTAACTCTAAAATTATTAAGTTCAAGTCACCAAGATAGTAAATCTCCCGAGAAAACAAAAGGATTGTGGCACTACCAAATAGGTTTTCTTCACCATGAATCAATGAGAAAATTATGTTTTAAAACACTGTTTCCTGTCATTTCCGATTGTACCAACGAAAGAAACAAATTCTTACTTAAATAATACTTTTTTTTATAAAAAAAAAATTGTGAAAATGTTGCTATTTTTTTCATTCTTTATTGATTCAATTAAAATATTTATTAAAATAACTATCAAACATCTTTTTAAGTAATAAATTTCAATGAAATAATAGTAATTTTACAGTTGTGTGAATTGAATCACCAAGATTCATAAAATGAACGGAATCTTAAGGAATCTCCGTAAAAGAAAAGAATAATAATGTTTTTAAAGCTTCATTATAACTTTTATTTATATATAAATAATTAAGAAGATAAGATCCAAGTGTTTCCAACTCATCACTTATTACTTAATCCTAATTAACATGCTTATAATTATCCAATTAGTACACTTAAACCACTTAGCAAACTCATGAGTGAGTAAGTTTGTTATAAGGTTTGCATACACACTATTCTATAATCTGTTCAAACTCTAATAGTGAAATTATACGAAATATGTTATTGATGATGTTTGTTATAATTTAAACACTCATAGTAGGATTCAATTAGATTTGAACTCGCTTCAAAACAAATCATCGAAAAAATAATATTTTCTCTAACAAAAATAAATTCATGTACTCAAAACTTAAATTCAAAATCTTTTTACGTATTACTCCACTACCATCCTTATTGACATGTTGCAATTTCTTTATATCATAGATGATGTGTACTTTAACTGAAAACTTGTCTAATAAAACTACAAAATCAGCATTAGATTATAAAAGAAAAGGGCTAAATATGCACGATATAAAGAATTTTACATCATAAAATATTTACATATTTCGTACAATATCAGAAAGTGATAAATAGTTAGGTATTAATTGAGATGTTCGACATGAAGGTAAATCATCAAGGGTGTATTCCACGTTAATTTTAGGGAAAAAGGATAAATATATGCTCGAACTATTTTAAATGAAATGCAGATACCCTCTGTCATACTTTAGGGACATTGGTGTCCCTGCCGTTCAAAAACTAGAGCATATATAACCTTTATACTAACGGACATACACGTATCATAATCTTATTCATCGATCCGACATTAGATCGTGGATAAGATTGTGCCACGTGTGTTAGATTCTGGAGCCTGATTAATATTTGATGTACTGTCATATATTAATGTTCTCGCAAATGAGGGGTTTTAACCAAAAATACTCTGAATTATTTAATATACCCCACCGCCGTGGAAGTTAACCTATGGGCTGTTACCACGAAATATTGGTTTCTCTCTCATGATCTCTCATCTCTTTCTCTAGAAAGTTCTTGTGTTCTTCATTCATAAAAGTGTGTGTGAGGATTCGATCCTAACAACGTGTCCCTATATAGTCTTCCGTTAGAGTGAAGGGCATATACATTTTAATTTTTCGACAGCAGGAGCGCCAATATTCCTAAAATATGACGAAGGGTATATTTACTTATCATTTACGATAATTCAAAATATATTTATCATTTTTCCCTTACTTCTGTTATCCCCGCCCTCCAACATATTATAATTTATATCTTTACCCTTACCCCGTAGCTTTCACTCCCAATGCATTATGATATAATCTAAACTATTATTAAATTCATTTGATCCGTTTAAATTTAGCCTAGATTATCGTTCATTTGCGACTCCAAAGGAAAACCTTATCTACCTTTTTCTTTTCTCTAATTTTTAATGTTGCTTTCATAAATGTGGACATAATAAGGCAACACATAGGATTAAGAGCGACAAATATAATTAATTAAATTTTTTTTGATTGCTTCTTATCATCATAACCCACTTAATTAATTGTTGTTCATCATCTTAAGTCATTAAGTTTCCTCATTGGTTTAAAATCTTGCAACTTGTTTCTTCACATTTTTGTTTTTTTCCACTTCATATCCAAAAAAAAATGTTATTTATTTATTTTCATTGATAATTAATAATGTTGGAAAGTGCTATATTTTTAAATAATAACTTTAGGTGGAAAGTGCATAGTTAATTATCTTATAATATTTAACTCTTTTTGACTATTGCTCACATCGTTTTATTCTAATTATTCTTTCAAACTCTAGGTTTGTATTAACACTTAATTTACATAAGTAATCTAATTAATGAACAAAAATATTAGCATACAAAACTATATAACTAGTGTGCTATGTTGAAATGAATAACTCTTGAATGAGTTTAAGTAGTATACTTAGTAAGCATAGGGAAAATATATTTGTATTTTAGGGTTTCCCTAATAATATCTAAGCCCAATCTTAAAAATAAAACAAGTTACTTGAATAAAAATGATATTAGTGTTGCAATTTCTCACATTCAAATAACGACTAATCAACTAGATTTTCTTTAATTTAACTTTTTTTTTTGGGTTATATTTAGTTTTAGAAGCTAGGAGTGTTAAATATGGCCCAAAATTTGATCATCAGCTCAATTTCCCTAAAATTTTATGGATTGGACATAAGATAATTTTATATTGGTTT
Organism: Solanum peruvianum; assembly: GCA_027705065.1. Lineage (NCBI taxonomy): Eukaryota > Viridiplantae > Streptophyta > Magnoliopsida > Solanales > Solanaceae > Solanum > Solanum peruvianum. The sequence continues at coordinate 63,362,215 of JAKWJD010001761.1, forward strand.
GTATTAGGGTTGGGTCAGGTCCCTAGTCAAGATCAAGGTCAAGTCTTAGGTCTCGAGTCCCTAGTCAGACTTGATTCATGACTATCGTGTTGAGTCCCAAGTAAGGGGTTGGATATCGAGTCTCGAGTCTTGGCTTTTGGGTCAAATTCAGGGTTTAGATTCTGAGTTAGGCTCGGGGATTCAAGGGCGGACCCACATGTAAAGGTTAAGGGTGCACGTGCACTCGTTATCTTGAGAAAATGATAGAAAAAGAAATATAATAAAAAGTGCACCCTTAAAGAAGATTGATCTGCTTTTGGTTGAAGTGAGGACATACCTCCTTGCAGACTCAAGTTTGATCCTCGTCAACAACTCTTTTTATTACAAAGTCAAGCGTCCATTAAGCTAAATTCTTTTTATTACAAAGTTAAGCGTCCATTAAGCATTGAAAATTTTGCTTCGTTTATGCTTAAATATTATAAGTGCACCCAGACTCTTAATATTATGGTTTTGCCTCTGGGAGGATTAGGTCCCGGGTCATGACTAAGGTCGGGACAAATCAAGAGAATCGGGTCAGGCTCGATTCTCGATTCTCATGTTCCAAATTTCGGGTCAAGGCTTGATTCAAGGGTCTCGAGTTAGGATAAGTGGACTATTCAAAAAAATTGGATAGGTCATAACCCAACTAATAATTTTTAATCTATTTTAGCTCAAGCTAAGTAGTTTTTCAGCTGATTTTGTCTCAATCTATTTATTAACTCAATTCATTTAACTTGTTAAATTTAACTCAATTCATTTAACTTGTTAAATTTAACTCAATCCGTCTATTTAATACCATTCGATCAATAATACTTTGATAAGAATATGCTAAAGCATTTTATGGAACCCAGCTAGGAAAAAATAGAAACCGCTCACATGATTGTTGATGCTTCTAAGATACCAATATCATAGTACTAATTAAATACATAATTAGTAACAAGTAGTACTATGTATTATAATAGCATATTTGAGTAGGTGAAATGAAGATTAGCTGGAAAAGTCATCACTCATTAAACCAAATAGAATATGCTAAAAGCATTTTTAATTAATTTATGGAATTAACTAATTACTACACTTGTGCAAGCCGTATTTCAATTTTTCGCGTGACATATAAATTTATAGATTTAAAAACTAATTAAAATTAAATATATAACATATTTAATGCTAAAAATACAGTATTTACTGTTTTCCTCGTTATGTATTAGCATGATTAAAGATTAAAATTATATCTTTTTCATTATTATTATAGAGGGTATCAATGTAAATAATTTTTTTATGTAATGCAAATTATTTTTAGTTTACTAAACCAAACAATGTACTAAATTAATCTATGTATAATCAATACAAGTATAAGTAATACAAGCATTACTAATACATTATATTTAGCATTATTATTGTTCTTAATTTTTTCTATTAGAATATACAAAAAAAATTATTATTAGAAGCGCATTCACTATAGTAAAAATAACTTTTAGCGGCAATAAATATACACGTTAATAAAAAGTGTTAAAATCATTTTCAATATTAATTAATCCTCACTAAATCTAATTTTACTAAAAATTTTAACAACATTTATATAAATAAAATATAACTATCACTAGCAATTGTCATTAATTAATTATCGCGATATAATAACATAACAGTAGTAAAATAATAAATATCATAAGCTACTATTTCCTATATTCTTGACATTGTCCGAATCTTTCAAGAATAAACTCTGTTATCACAAATTTCATGTCAAAAAATTTATGGAAAATAAATCTATAGTTGTAGGCCAAATATTACCATATAAATCATACTATATAATAAAAAGTTAATTAATCACATCCCATAATGATAACATTACAAATAAATATGAAGATGTGAAAGTTGATACCCAATATGTGCGTAGGATTATTCGTCCACGTGGATCAAGTGGGTCCCAATGTTGTGCTTTATAAGAACACAACTTCTTATTACAAAAAAAAATATCATAGGGCAAAAAAAAAGGACTAATAGAATCGAACAAATATTTAAATTACTAGTATAGTTAAGATGGCAGATGAACCCGAAGGCCTTTATGAGTTGACTTTTGGGTTCACAGACGAAGGGATCGAGTTTCAATCATGTGAAAATTCATTAAAATCGAATATTAGTTATAGTAGCGAAGAAATACTGATGAAAGAAGAGGAGGAGGAGGAAAATGTTAACGATAGCGAAGAAAATAAAGCATTTTGGGCATCACAAGAAGAGCTTCTTAAGGTAAATTAAATCAAGTACTACACTTTTTTTTTTTAATTTTTGAATTACTATTTAATTAATTTGGTTTTTGTTGCTTACCAAATTTTATTTTGTTTTTAGACAACATTGTGTAGGACAACTTCTTTTGAGTCAAAAGTTAGAAAAGCAACAAAAGAGGCTTTAAAAGAATTGAAATTCACAAGTTTCAAATGTAGCTGCCGGAAAATGGTATCCGATGGTTGCCGGAAATGTATGCAAAGAGAAATCTCCGATCGACTTACAAACGAAGGTTATAATTGCTTCATTTGCAAGTCGAAGTGGAAAAGCACACCCGAAATACCTTCAGGTATATTATTAAGTGACAGAATGACCTTACTATCACGATCCACTGAGATTCAGCCCAAGATTTGTGCCTTAACTTTGATATGTTTATTGTTTTTCATTTTTGAAAGGTGAATATACATACATTGAAGTGATGACAAACGCAAGTTCAGAAAAAGGTGAAATGAAGGTGATTATAGAATTAAATTTTCGAGGAGAATTCGAAATGGCACGTGCTAACGAAGGGTATAATCGTCTAGTTGAAAAATTGCCGGAAGTATACGTTGGAAAAATCGAAAGGCTTAGAAATTTAATAAAAATATTATGTTGTGCTTCTAAAAAATGCATGAAGGAAAAAAAAATGCATATGGCTCCATGGAGGAAGCACAAATACATGCAAGCCAAATATCTCGGCTCGCCGGAAATTAAGTCGGAGACAATTTTTCCGGTGAATTATCTCCGGCGGTTGCCAAGGCCAAGAGGTTCCATGCTCACTTTTGATTTGCTTGATAGCTTGACCCCGGCGATCAAAGTTATTTGATCACCGGGGTCAGATTTCTTTTACCTAGTATTAAGTATTAGAATATTCCTATTTTGCCCTTGGAATTCGAAATTATTAATTTTGCTTGTAAACTAGTGAGGTATAATAGATGTATATTATTATGGAATATTCCTATTGCATCCTTGTAAGTTACGGTTTATTTGAATTTAATTTTGTAAGAATTTTAATGAAGAAGTATAAATAATAATTTTTAATAAATTAAATAAATTATTGTAGAATTTTGAACTCGAATCGTTAAGCCATCATATCAAACAGGCGAAAAGTTGAAGGATTTATTTGATTAAGCTAATTAAAAGAGGTAAAAGTAATTAAAAAAAAGTGAAAGGTAAATGATAAAGATATAATTAAGTTAGGAAGTGTTAGGTTATTTATTGATTAAATTTGTTAATTAATAGCAGAGTCAGAATTTTTGAATATTTCAAATATAAAAAAAAATCTATATGAAAAAACTAAAGTGATTCAATGATTTGAAAAAATTATTTTATTTTATGGAAACCATCGTGTTATCCAAAAAAAAAAAATTAATCTCACAAATTTGTTCATTTTTATGAATGTTTATTTGAAGATTTTTTTAGCATTTCAAATTTGTAAGGTTCATTTTAATTTGTATTTGAACTTCTTTTACGTTGTTGTTTTCTTTTCTATTATCTCTCCTTTGTAGGATTACTTTCGAGTCATTATTTTCTTGGTTTTTTTCATTTCAAATATCGTTTTAGCTTTAAAAATATTGTCTCATATAATTGTCACTTAAAAGAAATATAAAATCAAAATTGATAACTATTTCTAATCATGCCCTTAATATTAAAGAAGTACTATATACAATTTTTAAGAGAAAAAATCAATCTACATTTATTAGATAAGAATAACTTAGTAAACTATATTTTATATTTATTTTTATAAGTGTACTCTAAGTTAAATATCGTTAAAATAGAACGAAATGAATACTATTTCTATGTCACTTCATCAATTGAAGGGTATTAGTACTACTTCAAACAAGAATATTGGGAGGATAAGAGATCACTCACAAACAAGAACAAAGTTAGTTTGGGGCAGGGTTTATTCGAATTTTTTTTTATTGAAAAATTATACGATTTATATTTAATTAAAATTATTTTTATATATATCTAATAGACGTTAAGTCGCCTTTTATCAGTTTATATTTATTTTTTCAAATTATGAACTCAATTACTACCGCAAAGTTTGAATATGTAAATGACTATATATATTGAACAAGTTCAAAGTATAATTTTGTGGAATTTTTTTTTTAATAAAAAAATAAGACACACTATCAAACGTCACTAGGATAACGAGAGAATAAATTAATGTTGACAGAGAAATATCATTTATCAATTAAATCTTCGAAAGTCATCATACAAAACAGGTGAAAAGTTGAGAAAAGAAAAATAAAATATCAAAAGCTTGTTCAATTAAGCTTATAGAAAGATGTAAAAGTGATCAAAAAAGTGATAAAAAGTTAATAAGATATTATCAATAGTCAATAGTAATAAATAAGTGGTAGGTTATTAATTGATGTTTATCCATGTGATCTATACATTAAATTTTTAAAAAAAACGTAATCTGGAAAATGACATATACAAAAAGTTGAAATAATTAAGAATACTGCATGTCATCGTATTAAATTGTTAACATCAACAAAAAATATATTGATTTTTTCTATGAACCATAACATTTCAGCTGGTTTGACAAGAACTACGAAAACTATGTATTTATTTTTAATCGGAATACAATAATAATATATTTAGTAAAATTTTGTATAAGTGAGAGTCTGAGCAATGTAGAGTATGTGTAGATTTTATCTCTATCTTATGAAATAGTTAGAGAGATCGTTTTTTGAAAAATCATCGACTCAAGCGTAATACGTCATAGTTAGAAAAAGGAAAAATGATATTAAATAAAATATAACAGTCTATAAATCGAGTCAACAAATCTAAAGTGCAAATACTCAGACCTAAACATTTTTTTTTTAAAAAAAATTGGAATAGTTTGTGCAAATTAAACATGAGGATTGGAGTATATCCACACAAAAAAAATCAGAGGAAGAGATCATTGGCTGGGCTGAGCTGGCACCAAGTATCTGATGTAAGCACATATAATCACTCGACACGTGGAAAATTAAATTGGAAAAAAGTTAAAATGTGAAAATTTGTAAGATACAAAGTTTTTAATCGCAAATATTTATTTTATTAATGCAGCATATTACGATATTTCGATGTCTTACGGGAGTAACTACTCATTTGGTAAGATTGTATAAGAATTAAGAAACTTTTTATAGTTTTCACAAATTTATGTTTCTGAGAAAACAACTTAAGATGTTCAAATTACACGTAAAAACTTCAACTTGTTTAATTTGATTTCAAATCATGTCCAAACGGGGCCCTCCACCCCTAGTAACTCATGACGACGGAGAAAAGGGTCTTTCTTTCGTAAATTAGGAAATTCATAATTTTTTAACATTTTTTTTCTAGTTACCCGTAATCAGAGTAAGGATTTCAACTTATAACTATGAATTTTAGAATGATGATTTCAAGTGTTAATAAGTAGGTTCTAGATTTAATATTTATACCTATTAAATAAACTTTTCAAAACACAAACACATTATTTTAAGAAAAACTTTTGAGTTCTATGAAATACGTATTCAGACTTCTAGCTCTGGTCCTGATTTTAAGCGAAACCAAGGAAGGGAAAACTAGAAAAATGAATTGTGTTTTCAAGAAATTGAACTACTTGTTAAGTATCTTATTTGTAGTAGCCCATTAGTCAGGCCCAATTACATTGTCAACAATTTGATAAAAGTGTATACATTTCTTTTGTGAATACACAACAATAATATACTCATTGTAATCCCGCAAAAGTCAAGTCTTGAAAGGGTAGAATATACACAGAATCTGTTCCCGATAGACCTTTTTTGTGTGAAATTGGTCCTACTTTTCCACTTTAGAAGAGTTGATTGCAGCCTTGAAAATTGATTCATATGCATACTCAATACAAGATTTGAGCTTATTTGGATCAATAAAATCTTTCTCCACAACTATTGCAATTCTTAGCTTATCCACATAACTCACTATTGTCACTGAGCAACTCTGCAAAACAAACACACAGTTACAAATGTTTAATTTTCGATCATCTAGTTTACAAAATAGTCAATAAATGTATAAATTATGTATATTTATGTATAATGCGTATATCGCGCACACACCTGTGGAGCACCAGTGACAACAAAATATAATCCTTTGACAGGATGATTAGCCAAAGCCATCTCTTCCACTGGCCCTATCATATTTGTTAATGCCATGCTTGTGTTCCTCAATGTCCCATGAATAAATCGAGCTGTCGCCTGAAATTTTCAATTTATATGACATACTTTTCTATTGAATTAGCTTGTTTGAAAAGGTACGATATAGTACTTCCTATTTACGCCTAATAAAAATCTTTTATAGCTAAACAAATGTTATAATATGTTTAGCATTGAGAGTTCAAAAGTTTTAGAACTTGGGCCTGAATTTTTTTCCTTTATTTAAAAACAAATATTTTCAACATAATGTTTGGTTACACATTAGAATGAGTTTTATTAGTTTTGACTCACAAAACTTCTAACTCTTTTTTCAAATAAAATGTCTGTCTAAATAAATCTTCAACTTTGACTTTGAATACTAATATTTTTTTTAATATCATACGATCCATGCTTAAATCAGAGGCGTATTCAGAATTTTAAGATGATGGATGCACTATTACAAAAAAAGTAAATTTAATATATAAATTCATCCGGTTTAATCTCGTTTTTTTTCAAATAAAGGACTCAAATTTTCAACTTCTCTTAGAAAGTTGCACACAATCATCATCGCATGACATTATACTATACTTCAAGTGTGGGTTCACACATCTACAATTATATATTTTTAAAAAAATATATCACTACTATAAATGATTTCAGAAGGGGACCATAGTTTCATGTGAACCCAATAACCCCCTCCTGGATACGCCTATAGTCTGAATGTCTACATAATGATACCAGTCATGTAAAGACATAGACACGAACATATTTTAAATTCAAACTACGTCACATAAATTGAAACAAAAAAAAGTTTAATACATTTACATAAAATATAAAATTAAAGAACATACCTCAGTACCTCTTAGCTTCCTCAATAAATCAAGCAATTTACCAGTAAGCCAAATAGATGCAGAATTCCTTTTCCTTTCTATAATTCTATGAGCTTTTTGAATAAAATAAAGAGGATTATTACTTTTATTATTAGTTAATTTTGGTAATGATATAGGCAAAAATGTGAAATGATTTCCCCATGGCATATCAGAATTAGGTCTTATCATATCACTAACTGATTTATAACTTCCACCAAGTGCCCTTGTGTTGAATAAAACCAAAGCACTACATTTTCCATTGCATGTTTCTTTATTTACTTCTTCCATGTATAATCTTGTTCCATATATCACTATCCCTGTTATTACATCATTTATTGTCTGGGAAAACAAAAAATGTCGTTACATAATGTCACAATACATCAGTAATTTGAAAGGATAAATCCTAGAGTACGAGATAGTGATGCGTCTACTATAAGAAGGCAGAGTAAATAATAAAATATGATGCAACAATCACGAGTTCGGAATCAAAAGGATAAAAAATTATCAAAAATTCCGAAAGGGCATATTAATTTTTGTTAACCAAATGGGTAAAATATGATGACAATTTTTCCTTTTTTTTTAATATCGCTGTGAGTGCAGCGTTTTTCGAAAAAAAATTATTGAAATTGAAATCGCTGCTACAGCAGCAATTTCATTTTCATTAAAAAAGTTAATAGAGACAGGCAGCATTTTGGCCCACATTTGGTGCATTTTTTTTAAAAAAAATTGACAAATCGCTGCTACGGCAGCGATTTAAGGATTTTTTTTTGGATGAAATCTTGTTACAATAGCGATTTTTATGTTTTTTTAAAAAAATTAACATGTCAATTTCGTCATAATTAAATCGCTCTGTGAAGAGCGATTTTGCCTTTTTGGTTAAAAAAAAGAGTTAATGTACCCTTTTGAAATTTTTGATAATTTTTTTACCTTTTTAACTTCGGACTCCTACAATCACACTAAATTATTCGTTGCATGAAATAAAACTTTTCATTATTAGATAACGATAGATTTAAATAACAGTCAAAACAAACTATTTAATTTAACAGCATAGTAAAAGAAATAGGCTACAACCATCTAAACAAGATGCTACTAGTAGTTTGTCACTTGAGGTAATTAAAAATAATCTTGCTTAATGGAGTAACATTGGTTGATAACTTAATAAACTGTATGCTCCTTTCGTTCATAATTATTTGGCAGATATATTAAAAATAGATGTCTAAGATTAATTATCAATTTAAATAATTAAAAAATAATTAATTTTTTTTTCAATTTTGTTCTTAATAATTACTCCATTTTATTCAATTAAAAATTTATTTAAACTTTTGATATTATTAATATAATAGACTTATATTAATTAAATTATATCTTTTATTAAATTTTTCTTGATAGATTTCAACAACAATTATGGATGGAAGAAGTAAGAAGTAACCATAAATACAACAAATTAAAGTATATTAATTTCATTTCACTATCATGGTCATGTACCTGCTTATAAGACATCTATGTGTTAGACAATTAATGTGATATATATACTTTTTTTCTAGAAAGTACAAACACATGTATGTAGTTCATTTGATGATCATACCTACAAAATCAATAATTTAAGGCTTAAGTCATATGCGGCCCCTTAAAGTTGTTCGCATAATTCACTTAGACACCTCAATTAAGACTATTACCTATTAGACACTTTAATATTAAAGAATATGTATCTATTGAACATAAAACGAAAACCTTTTTTAAAAATATTTTGTGTGTAGTTCACGCGCTTTGACTTAAAAAAATGACAAATAAAATTATAACACTTGGCACATGGACCCAATCTAGCAATAAAATATAATTTTTTAATTTAAAAAAATGAAAAATAGTTTCCCTTTATTTATTAATCACAAAAATATTAACAAAAGAAAATCTCCCCCACCCCCACCTAACCCTTTGACCTTTCTTCTTCCTTTATCCATTCCTCTACCCAGTAACCCCGGCAGCCACCATAACAAAAATAAAAACCTCCCTTTCAAATTTAATCTCCTATCATCTGTTATTCTCCATTTGTTTTGAGATTTTTGTGAAAATAAATAAATGTCAATAAATTGTTTTTAAGATTCATGACCAAGAAAAATTGAAAGTATGTTGAATTTTTTAATATCATCTTTAATAAATTAATGAGTGGCGATGTTTGTTCAATCGGAGTGATCGAAATAGAGATAGACGAATATCGATCAATTTTTAACTCCAATGTTCGAATTTTTCTTCTTCACATATTAAATTAGCAGATTTTTTTTACAAAAAAAGAAAAAAAAAAAAGAAGAAGAATGAAACAAAATGCTAAGAATTTTGAAACCATTAGAATGGTGGGGGAAGAAGATAACCACTGATGCTAAGAATTTTGAAATCATTAAAATGGTGGGGAAGAAGATAACCATTGGAGCATGGGTATGGGGGTTGAGTTGGGTTGGGGTTGATAGAAATAGGGAAGAAGAAGAACAGATCTTCTTTTTTGTTAATTATTTTTTTTAAAATTAACTTAGGGGTATAAATTAAAAAAAATATATATATTATTTTTAATAAATTAACGCGCTCAAGGAAAGTGAATTACACGTTTTTTGCCATGTTAGCATTTTGTGTCTAATAGGAATGACTTTTGAACAAATAAAGTGTTCAATTGACACAAGGATTAGTTGAGGTGTCTAAATGAATTATGCGGACAACTTTGAGTGGCTGGAGATGACTTAGGCCATAATTTAAATTTCCTTTTTTTAGCATATGTCTGTGGCAGATTCAGAATTTAAAATTTTAATCTTTTTAAAGTTATTAAAATTAGACCAAAGTTGTTGAATTTAATTGCACCTATAAGCTCTTCTTATTAATAAATGTATACAAGAATGTAATAAATACTTACCACGTTCAAATTGGCCTTAATTTGCTTGAGTCTATCGAGCGAAAATGTCTTGGTAACCAAGACAGGCGATCGGAACTCAACTCCGTCATCACCGGAATGAATCGCCGTCCGATCATCTTCAATCAAAGTGCTCTTCAAAGTACTCCATCCAAAATCATACAATGTATTCACAATCCCTTTAAAAAATCGAGGTACGATTTTAAAATTATTAATATACCCTTCGTTTTTATTCGAATTATTTAAATTCGATTTTTGGCGGGAAGGAAATGTGAGAGGAAGTGAAGGATTATCGACTCGTTGTAAACATGAAAGAAGTGCACCCATTAATGAATAACCATCTCCTAGTGAATGATGAAGTTTGAAAACTATATTTCCCGCTGCATCGCTCGTTGGATATTTAAATACGTGAATTTCCCATAGTGGTCTATTTTGCGAGAATTTTTCCGTTGCTAAGTTTGATATATAATTGGAGAAGCATTCGTCGTAGAACTCGATTGGTTTTTCAGTTGGAAATATTGGTGTTATAATATGGTCTTGATAGTTCACTTCTACTCGCTTCCATTTTTTTGTTCCTTTTTTGCCTGTTACCTATTTAGAGAAAATAAAATATATGATCAATAAAGTAAGAAAATAAAAAAAAATTCTTACGTAGAAGATTCAAAATAATTTTTAATCTTCTTTACCACTCATACTAGAATATTCGCGAAATTCAACCACTTATATATAATAAAGAAAAATATATGTTTATTTACTTATATACAATATAATTTTCAATCGAGAAAAGTTAGTTGAATACCATTCATTTCATTAGCTTCGCTCGTTATAATTGGATGTTGCATTTGTTATTAAATTGTAGGGAGAGTCTAATATTAATTAGAGTGTTACACTAATATTCAAATTTTCAATTGTAATAAATATTTAAAATTTTAGTTCTCTCAAGATCTTAAGCAAACATTAAAGCTATCTATGTCATTAAAAAAAAATCATGTCAAGTAAATTTAATAATTTATATATAATATATAATTCTTAATATAATTCTTTTTACGGATTGCGTCACTGAAAAGGGAGTTTTAATTTTGTCTTTTAAATCATTCTTTTCATATGGATCATCTAAAAAATAATTTTTATCAACTATAGCAAATAAAATAAAATAAAAAAACTTAGAAGTCAAAATGGGGGTGGGGTTGGGATATATATATATATATATATATATATATATATATATATATATATATATATATATATATACTCGTTTAGATCATGAGCTGACACAAAAACAAAAAAACAATTTTATCGTATTATATAAAAGGGAAGAGAGAACTCACCATAATTGAGGAAAATCTTGGATTTATAGGCACAAATACATCTTTGAGTAAATTTATTGGAAGTGAATCTTCATATTCAATTGGAATTTTTGATTCCAATACAGCAATTACTGAGAGTGATAAATTGGAGCTATTTAAATATTGTGAACTTGGACTTGCTGGCTCAAATATTTCTTCTTCCATAGCTATCTCTATTTTCTTGATAAATATTATTTTTTTAAAAATAACTAATTTGTAACACTTTGTTTAATTAGCATTTGGTATGTAAAGTGTTTGTATATATATAATAGACAAAGGCTATAAGAAAATCAATCCTCTTGTGTGAAATAATTAATAATGTTTTGAGTTGGAAAAGTCTTTCTTGACTTGCTTAAAATTTTATTTGTGATGGAGATATTTATTTGCTTGGATTGAACAAACATAAATAAACATTTCAAGTGATTTTCACATTGTCCCCTCAAATAGACGTGAGTAATGCAATAAATAGATAAATTGTTATAAATCCATTGAATGAGTGGATAGTCCATAAAGTTGGTACATGAACAACCATCCATGTTCACTAGGTTCATGAACCTTTTTGGATAAGAATTTATCTATTTATTATGATACTTAATATGGGGTGACTTTTGGAGTGATTTCTCACTCTATAAATAGGTTTGTTCATTCACTATTGTATGAGATACAGAGGAGACTTACATACACTTGAATAAGAAGAAAATTCCCCTTCTTCTATCTACTTTTCTTGTCTTCTTCTCTTTATGATTATATTCTTATGAGCTTGATTTTATAACGCGTTATCAGCACGAGTCTCTATCTAATTGAGAGTGAGTTCTTGTTTTTCTTTAGCTCATATTTTGGTCGATCTCGTTATGAAGATTAAAGTATTATATGCATAAAATCAGGTATGTATTTTCTAAAATATTTTATGATTTAGAATAAAATAGTATTCAGTCACTAACAATTATCAGGTTCCGAAGACATATACTACTATTGGTTGAATATGACATGCTATACAAAACTTCTTAAATGGAAGAAGGTATAAAATTTTAATAGCATGAGTTTGAATATTATTTTGATTGTTTTGAAAGACTCAAAGAATAAATCATGTTGTACTTCGGTTTATTATACCATTGGTTAAGGGTAAGACGATGGATTCAAGTTTCATCGCACCAAAAGGGTAAGACACCAGGTTAAAGTCCGGATGCACCATAATGAAAAATATTTAAAGATAAGACGATAGATTCAAGTTCTATCGCACCAAAAGGGTAAGACATCAATTAGAGTTTTGATGCACCGTGATTGGGTTCAAGTCCCATAGAATTATGGCGTAACACGCCTTATATGGGTAAGACATTGAGTTTGAGCCAATGCACCATAGTGATGATAAAATGATGACTAAGAAAAATAATATATTTTTGATGAAATGTCTTGAAATTCATCATATTGAATTTGCTCATTCCTTGAAAAGAATATGGTAGCAACATGTGATAACTATGAAATCCGCCTGTTAACTTGCTCCATTCAATCATATGAATGTGGTAGCAGTGAATGATTAGTCTGAAAGATGACAAATAATTAATGATATGAATAAGGGCGTGGAGGGACAAAATTATAATAGTCATCATTGTGGTAATGATAAAAGGAAGAACACTATGAGTTTTTCATATAGTCCTTCAAAATGTGAAGGCAATTTTTATTATCAAAATGGTATGAAAGGTCATTAGACTTGTGAATGTTGTCAACCCAATAATTTGACAAGTTTATAAATCCTCTATCATGATACAAGAAGATAAAGTGATGGTACACTTGATCTTTCAAAGTGATGTTGAGGTGTGTCATGAAAATATGATGAGTTTTAAAACTAATGTGCTTATAATGCAAATTTATGAAGTACATATAAATAATTAGTCTATTTCTTGAAGAGAACGTGACTTGTGATGAGTATCGTGAATGCTTGACCATTCTATAAGAGAATGGGTCCAGATGTGATAAAATCATTTCAAAGTCGAATGCACACCACTAAGACAATTAAATAAGGACGGAAAAAGTATTTTTCAAGTGAAAGTTCCTGTTTAATCAGAATTAATATATCCACACAACTAATAACTACACAACTAATAACTTTCTAAGTACACTTTTAATTTCATTCAAATATTGCCTATCATTTGCACATAACTTAATATGTATATTTCTATTTCATGAATTTCTAAATATAATTCATAGCTTGAACAAAGTTAGGGATTGAGTTAGACCGAATTCGCATATGTTTTCTAACTTTGCCTCGTGTCTGAATATTGATATACAACAAATTATTTTGATCATAGCTAATAAAAGTAAAAATATATTTTAGTTAACTGTAGTTAAATATAAAGTTTGGTGGAGTTAAAACACTTTATATATATAGATAAAATCGAAACTTTTACTAAGATTGTCTAGAAACTATGATTGTCTAAAGTAGAATTTCGATATCAAAAAATCAATAATATTGGTCTTCCCACCTCTCACCAGCATTTTAATTACTAATATAAACATAGATAATATTAACGTGTTCAACTAAACTTAATATTTTGAATTGAGACACTTCATCTTCCCAAAGTAATTAAATGCAATAAGGACACTAGCTGAAATATTGGACAAGTATGACTTTTTCATTAATCCTATTTAATTTTGGCTGAAAAAATTCTCTCTCATCTCTTTTTATAAATAGCTCAACTGTAATATTGTCATTTCATAAAATCTGTATATCAATTACTCTATTTTACTTATTATATTTTTGATATAGAATAGTTAATTAATTGTAAAATATATTTATCATTTATAAAATTGACTTAAGAAAATTGTAAATAAGAAAATAAGGGTAAATTATATATTTTTAATATAAATATAAAATAAAAATATGATATATAAAATGGGCCGAAGGGAATAATTGAGTAGTATAGTTAGGTGGGTGATTTTGATTGATTACCAAAGTGTCTCCACAATTATTATTTAAAATATACGTGGTTACTAATTATTCCCATATTTCTTATGGCTATACTTATGGTATAACCTTTATAGTGCCCCATGAAAATGAAAGCTTGAGACCTAATTATTATGGAAAAATTGAAGTTAAAATATTAAATTTGGAGTTGATTTGAGAAAATTTGAAGTAATTTTGGATTAAAAACTAATTATTGAAAGTATTATGCAATAAGTAATAAATGATTTTCAGAATTTCAGTTATATATATATTTTAGTTTCTTATTATCATTATTCCTCGTAAGTTTTACAAATTTTCAAAAATCTTCATTTTCGTGCATCACATTAATGTAACTAGCGCATCCGATTAGTATATCATGTATAAAATATACCTCACGCATCAAATTAGTGTATCTCGCGTATCAAATTAATGAATTTCCAAGCGTGTTCTATAAGATTACTAAAACATACTTCTCTATTTCATATTACTTAACATACTTTCTTAAGAAAGCTACTATCTTATATAGTTATTTAATACTATGTTAATACAAAAAGTAATTTTTAATTTGTTGAAATGAATAAATAAAATGAAACATCTAAAAAAAATTTAAGGGGGGCCAAAATAAAATAAAATGGAGTGAGTAAAAGGGTGTTTAAAAGTGGAAACGTGCACCACTAAATGTAATAAATCAACTTCTTAATTTCGTTACGCAATCACCTTAATTTATAATTCAACCTTACAATTAACACTCATATCGACATCTAATCTACTCTTTAAGATAGTCCTTAATATATTGTTACAAAATGAGCTAAAATTTATTTTCTACCATCAATGGTAGAGTCAGAATTTTCAATAAGAAGTTCAAAATTTAAAGAAAATACACACGAATTAGATGAATGAAGTTCGGCATCGACTATATATACATAAAAGTAATTTTAACCATATAAATAGTAATATTTTTCGCCGAAGAAGAGACCCTATAACAGTATGTTGGCTCCACCCCTATCCACAATATAGAGAGAGTTGATTATGGAATTATAAAATACATACAAATATGCTACTGTATGTATACCGTGTATATATTTATATACAATGTGTATGTTACTGTATATTCATTGACTTGGGAAAGAGTGAGAGAGATTGCCGTGGATGAGAGAGAAGGGAGACGGGTGAGATTTGGGAGGGAGAGAGAGAGGATACATTATGTTGATATAAATTATATTTTCGTTGATATAACTAAAATACAATATGATATGCACAAGTTGATATTGATCGTATTCGATACTTACAAGATCAACAAGTTGATATATAGATAAAAGATGAGAGATGCTAGAGAGCGGATGAATACATGTTTATATATGTTGTATTCAATAAAATACAAACCATATCAACAATACAATAGGATGTATTTGATATGTATATGTTGATGCAGTTGTATTACTTGTATTCGTTTACTTTTGTAATGCTAGGATACGATATAGGATAATTATAAAAGGTAGAATAAAAGATAAAACAGATTTATTATATAATAAGATAAAATGAGGGGGGGGAGGGGAAGTAATGATTGATCACACCAAATCAGTGATTATATAAAATGGTACTTCTTGTCATTGTCAAACGATATATTTTAACGATATAATAAAATTTAGATAACAATCAAAACAAATAATATATTTAAACTAACAACAAATAATATAGGTGATTGTACTCAAATTACAAGATATGCTAGGAGCAATTCTAGAATCTCATTTTTTTACTCCATGAACATCATAAATACTACTGATTTTTCGATTTAATTTTAGTTTTAGTTTAAGTAACTAGCTCTTCCTTCTTCCTTTTTTTGGCTGAATAAATATATTTGATGCGTAATAATTGTTGTTGGTGTCATGTTTATCATGTACTATGAGTGTAACTAGAATTTTGTTTGCTTGAAATCGAAAAATATTGTAATTAAATTAGTCTAATCATATAATAATCGCTATTAATGGGCGATTTACATATTTATGAGTGAAAACTCTATATAGACATCAAAAATTTCATAATATTTTTATCATCTCACGTATTTGTCTTACTTCTTTGATTCGTTTAGAAAAAAATGTTCCTTTTATTTTTGTCAACTTTTAAATTTCAACACTTCGCATATGCTTATAATGATAAGATTAAAGATATTTTGATATATCATTCGAAATTTTGTCCTTTTAAAATTAATGTCAAATAGAAAATTTGAGAAACGATTGAAATAAATAAAATGTTATTTATAGTAAAAATTAATCTTTTTCACTAAAAATATAAAATAATATTTTAAAAATTAATTTATTCTGCATCTTAAAAAAAATCCATTTGAACAAATTATTTTTAAGTAATTATAAAATTTAAAATCTCCTAATCAATTTGAAGCTTCGATCATTAATATGATTGAGCCGCACCACGTTTCTTTGACAAGTATTTCATTCTTGACACCAGAAGTCTCACACATATTCAGCCATGTTTATTTGGCAAGTTTTTTTTATTTTAGACACTAACATCTCATAAAAATAAAAATAAAAATATGTTTAACCATCGATAACAATAAAATAAAAAATAAACGATAAAACAACGAAAAAATTAAATCTTAATGAAAGTAATTATCATAACACCAACAACTAATAGAGTTTAGAGTAACCAAACACATAAAAACAAAACCAAAATTAACGCAAACTAATCAAAATCAAATTACAGAAAAACAGCTGCCGCAATTAAACTGATAAAAACTCCAAACAGAACACTAGATGAGCTCACATCCACTGCAATCGCCGCGGATGCCGCCGGCGCCGGAGCTGGAGAAACAGATTCCGGTGGAGGAGTTGGGATTGTCACCGGAGAACTCGCCGGAGATGAAGATTTGTGGTGATTCGGCGACATGACAACTACTAGAAGCTTCTGACCTTTCTCACAGTTATCGTCTTTACCGCCGATGAAATAAAATGGGCCATTTCTTGTAAATATCACTTTAGAATGGCCATCTTTTAAATGATGGATTGGGCTTGTTTTGTTACATTTTAAATAGTCATCATTGTCATGGACCATATAAACTGAATCATACCCTTTCTTGTACTTAAATACTGGAAAAAAAAAAAACGAAACTTATATATACTGACAACGTAAAAATATACCGCATAGTTACCTTAGTAAGCAATTTGATTATATAATTGACCAGTAGTTAACTTAGTAAACATTTTAGTAATCTAATTATGTGTACTACTAAATTAACATAATTAAGAAATTGACCAGTAGTTACCTTAGGAAACATTTTGGTAATATAATTAAGTTTTTACCAAATTATCACACTATCAAGAGAAATTTGACAAATAATTATCTAGTATAAGCTATTTTTACATGGCTGCATAAAATTTAAACTAAAAAAATATGTTTGTCATATTTTTATTTTGGGAGGGGTTAAAAAATATTATGATGGTTTCGTTGCTTTGTATGTTTTTTTTGTTTCCTGTGTGACTCAATAACTTAAAAGTTTTTTTTAGATCCGATTAAATAAAGAGAATATTTTTTTCCGTACTTTTCAAAAAATAAATTAAGAACTCTCTGACATAAAAGAAAATTGTGACACGAAACTAAACTCTCGATAAATAAAAGAAATTGAAGATACCCTTTATCTCATACTCGATCACTTGATACAAAATTTAATATTTTTGAAAAAATGAAAACACAAAATATCACAAGTCAATTTGAAGTGTTATGTATAGGGTGATCTAGAATTTATAATCTATGATGTTTCTAGAACATAAAAGTATAATGTTAATTTTGATGATATATATATGAAAAAGAAAAATGTATATATTAGCTGAAGTGATATATGATCTTGCTTTAGATTTACAGATCTAAATTTAAATTCAACAATGATAGCGAAGAGGAAAACGGTTTACCTATAGTGTCATTGACTTGAAAGCGGTTCCTTCTGGCCCAATGGTCATAAGATTCAGACGGGTTTAAAACCCAACCTTCTTTACCACCAGCATAAAACGTATAGCCTTGAGACAAACATATAAAACTAAAAAAGAACGCAAAGAAAAAGCCAACAAACGAAAGAGAATCCATATGTGTATATGTAGATCCAAACTAAGAACAAAGTGAGAAAATTATTAAAATTGCAAAATGTGTTTGAGATGAAGAAAATAGAAAATTATGTAGGGTTTAAAAAGAGGAAAAAATAATTAACTTGCATTAATTATTTAGGAAGGTAAATGATATTACCGTTGGATTTATATGTAAGTATATGGAAAGTCTTAGCTGGGAATTTGTGTCTATTTTTATTTATCATGAATTACCTTAATTAATCAATCAATTGTTTGTTATTTTCCCATAAAAAAAAAAAAAACGTTTTCACACACCTGGCCTTTTAATATTTGAGATTTAAAATAAATTTTGATGACAAATATTTTCCTTGTTACCAAATGGTTTGTTTGACTAAGTTATTTCCAAATTATATTTCTAAGATTATAATCTTGAACTCTAATTTATCTCACCTGAAGTGTGGAATAATATAAATTTAAGTTTAATCGAGTATTTACGATTTATAAATTTATATTTTATTTTGTTAAATATAAAATTATTCGAAGTATAAATTTAATCTCGAGACATCTATGAACCAAGCAACTGCTTAATATTATTAATTATAAATATATAATTATGGTTAATTTTTTTTTTGTCTAAAATGTATTACACTCACAAGAAAGTAAAATTGAAAAAACTATCATTAGTAGAAATATTATTACTATATAGTAAAAGCTTTAATGCATTAGCTGTCCATTATTAGCAGGAGGAAAGGGGAGTGTTAAATTTCCGAGTTCGATTGAATTTAATAATTTTAATTTAAAATTTATATTATCCTTAAATTTGGTTGAATATATACAAATTAATATTAGTTTAGAATGTAGTAACTCCACATTATGTTTCTGCATTTTTACCCTTATGAATGTAGTTGATATTCCACTTTATTGAAATATTAAAGAAATTAAATAGGTTCGAAAAAATAGTATAATTAACTGTGAATTGAACACACTATTAGCTATAGTTAAATGATAAAGAATATTTTCCTTATTTACTTTTACTTGTTATTTTTAGAGTTAATTTGATTAATTTAAATTGAACTGAATTAATATAATATTTTTAAAAAATAGATATTCAACTATTACAAGTTATAATTCTTTTCATAATAATATAATTTAATAAAATATATTTTATTAAAGTGATGATCAAAATATACCTAGCTTGACTGTTAAAAAATAAA
The DNA here is from genome assembly GCA_027705065.1 of Solanum peruvianum. Taxonomy (NCBI): domain Eukaryota; kingdom Viridiplantae; phylum Streptophyta; class Magnoliopsida; order Solanales; family Solanaceae; genus Solanum; species Solanum peruvianum. Next base: position 63,381,961 of record JAKWJD010001761.1, read on the forward strand.
CCATAACAAGTAAAAGTCAATAAAAAAAAATACTAAATATACAGTCAAATATTTTCAATTGTCTAACACTTGGTATTTTATTTTCATATGAAAGTTGTGGAAATAAATTAATGAACTTTCAATTAAAATCTATGTAGAGATAAAAAAAAAATTACTAAGCTAGTTAATATTGAAAAATCTTCCAAGGTAAAAAGGGTTGACCAATGACCATAATGTTTCGACGTATACTTTCTCCGTTCGATATTGTTTGTTATTTATTTTTTAAAAGTTAATTTGACTAATTTTGAAGTTAAATTATATCACATTAATTCGATATTTTAAACAACAAAAATTATATATTTTAAAACGATATGAAAAAATTCTATAAATTGCGATTTTTTGCATATTAATATGATGAAAAAAAACATCTTAAAATGTTATTCAAATTTTTTATAGTTTGACTCTAAAAATAGAAATCATGACAAACAATACCGAACGGAGGGAGTATGACTTATTTGTCCTTTAATTTATATTTATAATACAAATTAATTATAGACCACTTATACCCTTACAGTTTGGGATAAAAAATACCCTTCTGTTGTTTTAGGAGACCACAAATATCCTCAAGAGTTAACACTCCAATTTTTTAATGACGTGGCAAGACATATGAGACGTATCCCTCCACCTAAGAGTTGTCAATTAAGATTCACTATAAAAGAACTTGACCTTTGTCGCCACAAAATCTCAAAATATTGCCACTAAAAGTTACGAGTGATTTTTAGTAGCAACTAAGGCTCCAACAACCATTTGTTAGTAAAACCTATTTTTTCGAACAAAAAAAATATGATATTAATTTTTGATTGAAACCTAATTTTCTAAAATAAATAACTTGCAATATCAATATTGAAAACATCCAATATTATTACGAAAATTATCAAAATTACTTCTCGATTCAAATCTCCTACTATATAATGCATCATTGTACATTTTGTACATTTACATATGACATATAAATAAAACATACAATGTCTTCAAACACTTATTAAATTGATATTATTTTTGACTTTTTAAAAACAGTGATTAAAAACCACAAAATTAAAATTTAATGTTAAAAAGTTTTAGTGACGATTTTCTGAGCTTTTGTGGCAACTATTGTCGCTGCTAAAGGTCTAGTTCTATTGTAGTGTATCCTAGTTGGCAACGCTTAGATGAAAGAATTAGTTCCACGTGACTTGCCACGTCAATAAAAATTTAAGGTGTTAACTCTTAAGGGTATTTATGATCTCTAGGATAACAACAAAGACATTTTGATTCCACAATGTAATGAAAGGTATAAGTGATCTATTTTTACATAGTTCAAGGGTAATTTTGATTCTTTTCCGTTTATAATATAATATAATATATAAATAAATATATATGAATAATATACATTTATTTAAATTGTACATCAACTATAAATAAACTTAGACTTTGAATATATTGAATTGTAGAAGGTCGGAACGAAAATGAATATTAACTATTTTCGCCAAAAGACACTACACGAGAAAAGATATAATTTGATTAACACTTTTACATTGAATGAATTAAAAGTGTATATTTTCTAATTTTTGTGATTCAATTTCTTCATCCTTTTAATATGTTCTATTTTTTTTAAAAAAAGATTCGTTCTATCTTTTTTTTATAACTTTTAATTTTAATTTTTTTATCACATGTTTAAGACTACAAATTAAAAAACATATTAATATTTTTTTTAAAAAAACAATCTTTATAATATAATAACATTACGTGTACAAGAAATAGTAATATCAATATGATAACTAATGTACAAGAGGATAATCAAAACAACGTTTAACTATATCTAACTAATTTTTTATTTGATAAATTAAAGTTTTATTATATTGTTTTTAACAACATTTCTCAAAATTTCTTCAATCTAACTCTACCTTCGCAAATCAAACATAGTCAATGTTGGAACATTCATACATTTCATCTGCAATTATTTAAATTTTACAAATAAATTTCATATATTAAAATATAACCAGACAAATAAATTGAGACGAAAGCGAATTAGCGAGTAGTGGTACAATAAAAGCCCTTCAATTTGAAAAAAAAAAACGAACAGTTGGTCACAAAATTTCAAGATTTTCAATTTCCCATGTCTTTGAACACCTTCAAGGAGACGCTCAAGCCTTGTACTAATCAATCATTTTCACAATCTTCATCAACTTCTTACAATTTTGAGACCAAATCTGTAAACCCTAGAAAACCCCCAAAATCTTCTTTGTCTCAGCAGCTTTTACGACTCGAAGATCACACTTCTCTGATTCAAAACAAACCCCAAACCCCCAAAAAGCAGAATCATTTTGATTTGAAGAGAAAATATGAAAAAACAGAGGAGGAAGAAGTGGAGGAAGAAGAAGAAGAAGAAGAAAAGGGAATTGGGGTTGGGAAACCCAAGTTGGATCCTTTATTGTTAGATCAAGCAGGACCGTATGAGCCGTTGGTTCTGTCTTCATTGGAAGGAAAACCTCCTGTCCAGGTGATTTTTCGCTGACCCTTATCGTCAAAATTCAATTTTTATAATCATTTGTTTAACTATTTGTTCTATTTCATTTACTTAAAGGCATAATGAAGCAGTATTGTTCATACATATCTAGGAAAGTTACTATTTTGATTCTACTTGGATAACTTATAAGAGGATGTGATGTTTGCTAATTGGTTGTATGTGAACATTCTGATGGTTTGATTTATCTAAGGCATTGATTGAGACATTAGGATCGCGATAGCTCCCTAATTGGAATGTGATTGATAAGTTTTGCGTAGATAGAATAAAGGGAAAAGGGTTATACAAAGGTTTAATGTTACACTCCGTTATAGTATTGGTACATAAATGCATGCCCCTACCTTCACAAAAATGGTTGAAATTTGCCTGTCCTCCGCTAAACCTCATACATTTTAGCGGAACTGCCATAGGACATGCCAACTCACCAATGAGCTCACATCTTCTATTTTTTCATCACCACCCAAAGTCAGTAACACCTTCATCCTATATACCATCACCACCAACATAGATTATTTACCCAAACAACAACATACACAGTGTGATTGCCCAGACCTTACCCCTACCTTGTGTGAGGTAGAGAGGTTGTTTCCGGTAGACCGTAGGCTCAACAGATTTGAATTATCTACCCATCTTTCATTTATGCATAACTTCAATTATGAAATTGAATCTAATATATATTTGTTTTTTGTTTTTTTTTTTGTGTTGGTCTATGAGTAGCTGAAACTTTTCTAAATATCAATATATTGTGTGTCCTTTGAGACTTTTTTTAATTGATGATGTCTGAATCTGTTAATGAATAAGTGGATGATAGTTTTGCAAGAAATTTTAGTCAATTTAGTTTATTCATCTACTATAATTTCTACCTCCATTTGACAGGAAGATTATATGAATATTTTCATATTGATCCATCTTTTTTTTAAAAGAAGAGATATTAGAATAGAATATTTTGAAACTCATACTAATAACTATAGAAATATATAACTTTAGACAGCAGATTTAGAAGGTAAAATCTACAATTGATCGGCGAAAGGGCATCAGCTTCAAGAGTAATTATAAATTAAACAAATAAAATGAAGAAGACAATAAATGGAAGGAGAGAAAGAGTGGTGGGAGATTTAATTGATAGTTCAAGTCCATGATCTGTTAATTTTCATTTCTAAGGAAATGAAAGACGGGTAGATCATTTATGCTGACAGTGATGGAATATAGGATGATGGTGTAGGTGTCTTTGGGTGGTGGTGGAAGAAGAAGGGTCAGTGTGCTGGGTTGGGATCCCATGTGGTATGGATGGGGTTAACAGAGGAAAATAAAATGACAAAAGCACTCTTAAAATTTTAGTAGAATTACAATTCGGAAGTATTTTTCCAAGGAAAAGGAGAAATGATGAATATAGAATGAAAAGAAATTTAGGGGTTTTATTTTGGAAAAGATATTTTGAGAATTAAAAAATATATATTAAGGATAATATAGTAATAGTCTAGGTCAAACTAAAAATGCTTATAAGCTGAAAAACCGTAAGTTGGGGGTGACCAAGTTGGCCTTTGCTGATTTTGGCTTATAAGCATTTTAAATGTTTATCAAAGGCATAGATAAGCCAAATGATGCTCATAAGTCAATTTAACCAGCTTATAAGCTTATCCAAACACCCTTGTAGTTGTAGTCACGTTTGTTACCTGGTGAAATAAATTCAAACTTGCTTTTTTGTCCAGGTTAACAATGATTGAGTACTTATGTCGCAATTTCCTTTATTTCTTTTTCAGGTTCCAGCATCTATAAACTGTAGGCTTTTGGAGCATCAACGAGAAGGAGTGAAATTTTTGTATAGCTTGTATCAGAATAATCACGGAGGAGTTCTTGGAGATGATATGTGAGTTTTATTTGTGCATTTTCCTCTTGGTGGTTATGGTGGAGATGATATTTTTTAATGCTAATATAGTATGTCGTCTTTTAAATTTTAATTGTGTGATTATAATGTCTCTTATTCTCCCCCCACACCTTTTTCTTATTTTTTATGTGTGCATGAATTTGGAGCAGGGGACTTGGTAAGACCATCCAAAGCATCGCATTCTTAGCTGCTGTATATGGCAAGGATGGGGATTTACCTGAATCATCAGTTTCGAAGGAACGCCAAAGAACAATGGGACCTGTACTAATAGTTTGTCCCTCTTCTTTGATCAACAACTGGGAAAATGAGTTTTCCAAGTGGGCAACATTTAGTGTTTGTATTTATCACGGGCCAAACCGTGATCTAATGATTGACAAACTTGAAGCACGTGGAGTGGAGATACTTATAACCAGTTTTGATACATACAGAATCCATGGAAGAATTTTATCAGATATTGAATGGGAGATTGTGATTATTGATGAGGCACATCGACTTAAGAATGAGAAATCAAAACTGTACGAGGCATGTTTAGCAATAAAGACCCCAAAACGTTACGGTCTCACAGGAACAATAATGCAGAATAGATTAATGGAGTTGTTCAATCTGTTTGACTGGGTCATACCTGGTTGCTTGGGGGCACGTGACCACTTCCGAGAGTTTTACGAGGAGCCCCTTAAACATGGACAGAGATCAAGTGCTCCAGATAGATTTGTTCGAGTTGCTGGTGAGCGGAAACAACACTTAGTATCAGTTCTGCGCAAATATTTGTTAAGAAGGACAAAAGAGGAAACTATTGGACATCTCATGTTAGGGAAGGAAGATAATATTGTTTTTTGTGCGATGAGCGAACTGCAAAAACGGGTTTATCAGAGAATGCTACTGTTGCCTGATGTACAATGTCTTATCAATAAGGATGTGCCTTGCAGCTGTGGAAGCCCTCTCAAGCAAGTCGAATGTTGCAGGCGGACTGCTTCAGATGGTGTCATCTGGCCTTACCTTCACAGGGACAATCCAGATGGTTGTGATCACTGCCCTTTTTGCCTTGTTCTTCCATGTCTTGTCAAGCTCCAGCAGGTTATCCCTAAAGAATTTCTCTTGGTTATCTGTTGATCACTCGTACAATGATTCCGTGATGGTTAATGATGTAGGAAAAGTAATCTCAATGTAATTCTGTAGTTATTGCACTAGAGATAAGTTACCGGATGCAATATGAGTAATCCGATATAGAGAAGGAAAAAACTTAATATCTAGAAACTCTCAGTTTTAGGTGATGCATCAATGGAGTAATTAACCAATGTTGTTTCAACTTACCAACCTGAATGTTAAATGTGTGATCCTTCTTTTTTGGTCTCTGTAAAACAGATTTTTAATCTCACTTTATTTTTGTCAAAAGAAAATTATTAAAACAACAGAAAAGAAGTTACCCAGTGCTTGTGCTGGTAGGAGATAAGAGGGTACTCGGTGGAGTAGTTGAGGTGCTCGTAAGCTTACTTGGACACCGTTATCATCAGGAAAGGATAAAAGGACGAAGAAGGCTAAGGAAAAATTCTTGAAACTTAAAGAGGAAGACCTCTTACCACCTTAGAGGCTTAAAGCTGCCCTTAGTATGAAGCTCACTGGCGTGGCATGTCTCTATTAGTCTGGCAATTTTATTAGACCAATCAATTCTTACTCCTATGCTCGCACCTTTAGCCTTTTAAGCGCATTGAGACTTCTCTTACAGTACTTTTGACTTACCATGTGACGTGACTGACACACGAATAATGTATCACATGTTACCTTCAAACATAATGAAGTTGGTTGTCTGGTGGAGTATAGAGTGGGTGTCACTTGTTTATTTCATTTAACTTTCTAGTTATTTACAGAACTGTTACCCCTTCAATCCTACATCTTAGTTTCTTTTGAAGTTATTTGTCATCCCTCTCTTGCATAATTTTGTATCGTCACTTTTTGGATCTCTCCAAGCAGATAAGCAACCATTTGGAGCTTATCAAGCCTAATCCAAGGGATGATCCAGATAAACAAAGAAGAGATGCAGAATTTGCTGCTGCTGTATTTGGTGAGGATGTTGACTTGGTTGGAGGGAATACTCAAAATAAGAGCTTCTTGGGCTTAAGTAATGTTGAACATTGCGGGAAAATGAGAGCATTGGAGAAACTAATGTCCTCTTGGGTTTCACAAAGTGACAAGATTCTTCTTTTCAGCTATTCTGTAAGGTGCAATGTCTGTATTTAAGTTCTTTTGACCTTTTGAACTCCTAATATATGTGAATGTTGCAGAAAGCTAGGTTCTTGGCTAACAATATGATTTTTTCTTTCTGTTGTGATCGAGATTTAAGAAGTCCAATTATTTTGTAGTTTAATACATTGAATCCGTTCTTTTTGTCGTTGTCATCAGTAATGATAATCATACACTCATCTTTTATGGTGATATTTTAACTACTCCATTGATTCCTCTTCTCTGTTAATTCAAAAGACTGCATGAGTAACATGTTTTTTCTGCTTTATTCGGATATTAGACCAACGGTGGTTTTGTTCTTTCAGATATGTCAAATTAATCCAATGATGGGCTAACTGAGTCTAAGAATTTTTTGTGATAGTCTGATGGCTATCTCCTTGAAGATAGTACTTGTAACCAATTGAAAGATGAAACCTCTCCAAGCTAAAGTTTTTAGCCTTACAATTTCATTTGATATTTCTTAATATAGGGATTACTTTATTTTCCTCTTTTTTTTTTTTTATAATGGTGGTGTTTGGACCATCTTGTGCGCACCTTGACTGTTTCACTAGGTACAGGCTACTCCCGCCAACATAAGTGTCAGATAACTCTACCCATCAAAACTTAGGCAGATGGGAAGAAAGCACGTAGTCTTTTTGGTCTCCGTTGGGCTTTGAACCCATTATCTCCAAGATTTGCAGTTCACTTGATTGACCACTAAATGACACCCTTGGGTGCACTTCCTTTTCCTTTTCTTTCAAGATTATTAAGCTGTGTTTATCTCTATCTGATCCTTAAAATTGAGGAATTGTCCAGTTTCATTGTCTAATTATTTAAAAGTTGCTGTTTGATTTTGCTACTCCTAACCCCATCTTGGATTAAAAGTACTCCAACATCACTAAAAAATTTCCTCTCAGATCTCTGGTTAGTCGTGCACTCTCGTGACAACCCGAGGGCTGTAAATGATTTTAATGAGGAACCTCATCCTTTTTTTCTTTTTCTCGGTTCACCAGATATTTTTCTCTATTTCTCTTGTTTTTGCAACTCTGTTCCAATGGAATCTGGAAACAGCAAGAGTCAGCCAAGGAGATGCTTTGTGCTTATAAAATATACCTGTTGTATTTATTGCAAAGATTTTCAGACATGCCATTCTTTCCTTGGTCCAAATTTTCCCTTTTTTAACATAATAATTTTGCCCTGAGCAGGATGCTGGACATACTTGAGAAATTTATTATACGCAAAGGCTATGGTTTTTCAAGACTTGATGGGTCCACCCCAACTGGCCTGCGCCAGTCTCTAGTTGATGACTTCAACTCCAGTCCAAGCAAACAGGTAGATATTAGTAAAATAATCAATCAATCAGCTCTTTGACCCAAAGCTAGTTGGGGTTGGCTATATTATCTGCTTTTGTATCCAATTTTTCTCTATTTAGGCCCAGTTCTCTTTATTTATGTGGAATAGAAAATTGGAAATTCAATTTTAGAACACAATCGAACTTTACCCCTCTTTATCATTTCTGTATTTTGATATCCTTCTCGTCTTAGGTATTCCTATTATCAACAAAAGCTGGTGGCCTTGGCCTTAACCTTGTTAGCGCGAATCGTGTAGTGATATTTGATCCAAACTGGAATCCTGCCCACGATCTGCAGGCCCAGGACAGGTCATTTCGATTTGGACAGAAGCGGCATGTTATTGTTTTCCGCCTACTTGCTGCTGGTTCTCTTGAAGAACTTGTCTACACTCGTCAGGTCTACAAACAGCAGTTATCAAACATTGCTGTCTCTGGAAATATGGAAAAACGCTATTTCGAGGGAGTTCAGGTTGAAAGTCACTTTTCTGTATTTGCTTTCTAGGACCTAAGTGTCAAGTTTGTGTCATTCTTTCAGCTGGAAATGGATACTTATTCATGCTGCAACTTTCAGGATAGCAAGGAATTTCAAGGGGAGCTATTTGGAATATGCAATCTTTTCAGAGACTTATCTGACAAGCTCTTCACAAGTAATATCATTGAATTGCATGAAAAGAACAGAAAAAAAGATGATGGAACTCACTCAAAGGAGGACTTGAATGTACGTGGGATGTATTTTGTTCCTGAGAAAGATATAACTACAGCTTCTTTTGAGGGAGCTGAGAGCAGTAAACGTAAAGAAGAGGAGTGCACAGCAGTTGCTCCAGCGCTTGAAGACCTTGGTGAGTCCATTTCTTATTGGTTTCTGATAAATGATAATTGCTTTAAAGGTCCTTTATTGGAAGCAACGGGAAAGAAAAGAACGGTGACTACTGACTATGTCGGCACCCAAAGTAAAAATTCTCTCAAAAGAAAAGGAGTGTCAACATTGTTCTAACTTAAATATTGATCACCCTGAAAGGATAGAACTAAATACAGCTTCCTCTGTCCTAATCATACAACAAACTTTCTTGATATCATTCCTTTTCTATAGAAGAAGTTTCTTAGATTATTTAACTTTAAAATTTGGTATAACATGTCTCTTTATCAATTTAACTTTTTAACCTTCACTTTTTTTAAAACTATTACTGATATATAATACAAGTCAAAATTAACATTTTAAGCTTCATGCCTAGTCATAATCTGCTGCTAAATACACAAAGGGGTAAGTACACAACTGGAAGATGGAAATAGTAGATCATCCCTCCTGATCCCGTGCTACACTCTCTCCTGTCCATCGATCTCCTTCCTCTTAGTAAAGCTAAGTGATTCTTTAACAAATTTGATATTTTTAGTTCTTTTTGGGGTTGGATAAGACACAGGGAAAGGGAAAGGGAAAGGTATACCTGAAAGGTTGAACCCTGCATTTCTAGAACGCAGAGTAGGTGTTCTATCAGCTACATTACTACTCACCTTAAAATTGGTTATTTGATAAGATGGAACAGAGGATGGATATAGTTCTCTTAAAAACCTGGTTTTACTGTTGTACCTTAAAATTTCACTGATCTGTTGAAGTGGTTGACTATCTATTGTCTTTTTTTTTGTAACTTCTCTTTTTTTGGCAGAACTACTGAAGTTGTAGTATACAGAAATACAATGATGTTTTATTTTATTGCTCAATTTCATTTTATCCTTTTGATGTGTAGGTATTGTATATGCTCATCGGTATGAAGACATTGTTAACCTCGGACCAGCAAAGATCAAAGAGAAGAAAGAACAGACCATGCATTTAGATTATCCTCCGTGCCAGCCAAAGGCTTCAACTGCTGGGAAGAAGAAATTAGACACCATAACTGGGAAGGAGAACACAGGAACTGTCAATCCTATAACGATCCGTAAAAAGAACCAGTACAGCCTCCTTGCTCGTTCCATGGGTATGGAAGAAGTTCAGTTTAGCAAATGGCTCTTATCTGCAACACCAGCAGAGCGCGAAAAAGTACTTAAAGACTATCGTAAGAGAAAGGAGAAGATTCCTAATGGTTGAAACTTTCTTTTCCTTTCTCATTGACTTGTAACTTTGTAACATTTAGTCTGTACAGGTGCCTCTTTTACATATAATTTTTTTCCAAAAATGTGTACAGGAAAGCTTAATAGTTTGTATCTCCATTCATTCTAGCCAAATAGCCAGCACTAGATCAATGTGATGAGTGTAAATTGTATATGTGAACAAACAATTAGCACTCAACAGAGTATAGATTGTTTTGGAATATAAGCAGTTCCCTTTGCAATTCTACTTTCTCTACACCTTGAAGCTGAGCTAACAATCTACTAATTGCAGCTACTTCCTCTGCATCTTGAACCTTGATACTGGCTTCGAGCTGTGACTGACAGATTGCACCTTCGAATTAACATCACTATTGTGTTCTACGATACTACCAGTAAAAGCCTGCAGAGCATATTGTCAGATCATATATCCCCTTCTTAATAGATCAAATAATATTATAATCATGCTTGAACATACCTTACTGCTGTCGAATTGTGGTTCAGAGGGACGAGCCTCAGCCTGTAATAAAGCAGTTAGATATATTTCTTTAGTTCTGAACTCTGGAATGATGCAATGCAGCAAAACATGCATGGAACCGTGTTATTATGATGTAGATAATAGTACAGCAAGACATGTATGGAACAAAATAGGTAAGAACAAAGAATCGTACTTTGGTCTCCGCTATGACAGGAGCCTCAACATCCTCTTCCGCTTGAGGTTCCACGGGAGCATTCTCAGTCAAATTGAACTTTCCATAAGCTAGATTCTCAGGTAAGCAGTCTTCTGGTACAATGCAATCTTTTAAGAGAAAAAGAAGTTAAAGAAAAAAGGAACTTGCAAATTGAATAATCTCAGGAAAAGCAAAACTGAGAAAGAACTGGTAAAGTTTATCAACGATGACAGAAAACGAAGAAAGCTGCAAGCGTCCTCTGAATGATTTGATGTTCCATGAAAACAACATACTTTGATAACTATAGATAGGAGGTGAAAAAGGAAAAGGTCGATGCTGCCTCTAATTCTATCTTCCTCGAAGCTGAACTTTAAATTAAAAATACTGAACAAAGCACCAGAAACCGTCTTCAGTAAGTGAATACTACCAGAAATTCAGAAGAGTAGACCCCACACACAAGTTTGACAAAAAGTAGAAAGTTCTACATAGAAGAATGACGTCAAAGATAAAGCACCAGCATTGGGTACCTTATCAGCTCAAAGTAGTTGAGAGACTAACTAAAATTCCAAGCGGATAGTTGTTTTGGGTTGATCAGTTATTTATAGTTCATGCACAAGCAACTCCAAGAAGGCTCTGAATTACCCTAAATTGAATCTCTCCGTCTGGGCAGTTGCTTTGGAATGATGAAATCGATTAACATAACACTATACAAGTAATTTCAGAAATTCAATAGGCAAATGGCAAATGGAGTGTATATAGTTCACAATTCTTTCTTCTGGGGACAAGGCTTACCTTTAGATGTTGCTTTTGAACCTTCAACCTGCACATAAAAATTTCAAATAGATTAGTTGAAAAATAACAAACAAATTCATAGATTGTTGGGAAACTAACTTGAGAACCAAGCATATCCCTTCCCAGTATATGGTAGAATGAGAAAAGATGCAAGTCAAGAATACACATCTTAGGTAGAATGGAAGGGTTACTCACATGCCAGTGATCAGGAAACTTTTCAGTGGACTGAATTCTTGAAGATTTACCTCTTTCCTCGAGCTTGCCAAAGTTATGCATCAAGCCACATGTCAATGCAATTTAGCAAAAATTACAGAAGCATAAATTGTGTATTCCAAGAGTCAAACTTTCTATTTAAGTTCAACAACATGCAACTGACCTCTAAACTTTTCATTTCTTCTTCTAAGATAACATGACCTGGGCTGACATCCGAGTCATCACTACCTATCTCTTCTTGATTGGCATGTTCAGCTTCTTCTTCTTCCTTTTCGAGTTCAGCGAGTCGGGAAAATATGCGATCATATTCCTCATCTTTGACATGAGATACATCTTCAGCTTGAGAAGAAATAGGAAGCTCGGGTTCCACAATACCTGAGTTTCAAGCAGTTTAGATAGTTTAGAGAATGAAATAAGCTGCAATTCGGAGCAATTAAGTGATGCTTGGTTACAAGTAGAACCACAAATCAAAACGATCAAAAAAAGAAAAAAATAGAAACACAAATCAAAGAACCACCAAAGACTAGTGAATGTTGCTGAAGGTAAAACTCTCATCACAACACTGGAAGATTACTTCAGAAAGCCATCTTCACAACACAGGGAGTAGAAATCTCTCTCGGCCCTCCATCCATGTGTGCAGTATATATGAAAAAAGCATCCCCATGTTACACTTAGGATATTGGTCCATGAAATGACAGTAGAAAGCTTGATGCCTTAGTTGCTTTTCACATGTGGAAAGAAACTATAAAAGCTACCTCTAACACACCAATAGTTGATATAAAATCAGTCAGACGCATTAGAAACTCTGCTTCTGTCTCTAACAATATTAGAAGGATGGAAATAATTAAACTAAGTGGATGATGATTAACTTGTCAATGTTGAATGAACTCAATAAAGATGGTCCAAATAACAAATGGTGGTTTAGATTTTCAAGTTCCTACAGGCCTTAGGAACTTATATTATGTTTGACAATATGGGTCTTTTATTAAAAACACGTTTTCAATATTTTACAGTTCTATCATTACTCCCACTTGAGCACAATAAAAATTCTAAAACATGCCAAACATTTTGCTCGCTTTCAAGACTGAGATTTGAACAATGTTTTCTCCATTAAAATTTAGGATCCATCAAAACACCAACCTTATATAAGTTAGCCGTGTAACAACTAACAATCAAAAAGCATGCGTCAACTTACAACAAACAATCAAAAAGCATGCGTCAACTTCTTCGGAGACGGTTCTTTTCCATAGCAACATAAAAACAGAAAATTATCCAATACAATAGCATACACAATACCTCTCATATATGAGCCTACAACTTCAATTAGATATGTTACAAAATTTATAGCAATGACATTCTATAAGAGGCAAAGACAGAATTTGAAGCTTATGGGCTTAGAATTTGAGTCTTTTGAGCTACTTGGTTCTAAATCAATAATTTGTACATAAATTTCATAAGACAAATATAGGGTTTGAACAAAAAAGGATTGGGTTCTGCTGAATCCTCTTCCTACACTCTAGTTCCGCCCCTGATTCTGATAGTGGAAACATTTAAAGATGCTTTCTACTAATAAAAAAATTATAACTAGCAGAGTGATAACATCAACATTAATTCAACTATTATATGTAAGACATAAACCAGTAACAGGTATAACATGCCTATCATAGATGCCTCTTTAGGAGAAGTTTCCTCAACATAGTCTTCTCTTATCTCCACAAGACCCTCCTGTCAAAGATTGATTGGAATCATCAAATTGATATAACTATCTGAACTACAGAAACTAAAAACGAATATGCACAAGCAAAAAGAAAAATTACTCCCTCTAACCCAATTTTAGTGTCTTAGTTTGACCAAGCACGGAGTTCAAGAAATAAAGGGAGACTTTTGAATCTTGTGATCTTAAATCAAACATGTTTGTAGTACTTTAAAGCTTGTGATCTTAAACTTGCCATGTAGAATGTTGGAATTGGAGAACTTACTAAGTTTAGAAAGGAGATTCTTTTTGGGACAGATAAAATAGGAAAGCAAGACATTTAAATTGGGACGAAGGGAGTAATACAATAAATCAAACGTGAACATCCCAACTATCAACTAATGCTTACAGTGCACAGATGCATTCATATGACAAGCGAACCAGTGAGAAGTATCTATCAAAAAATTCACACCAAATAGAGCAAGTCATCTCAACCTAACTCAAGTTTTTGCATTTCTCAAATTTAAGTCCCAACACACTCTCATGTCATATCATCAAATAAGTTTCTGGATCACTAGAAACACTGTAGTTCTATTATCATTACCTGCTGCATCCAAATAAGCTTTCTAGCACTTCTAAACACGGCAGTTATATTATATCATATTAGTAACTCAAACACTTAGGAAAGCAATACCATGTCAAAATGTTCAAGCACCATATGATAGAACTAACAAGCATACCGCTGCCTCAGAAGCTGTAGCATCAAAAAATGAGGCCTCAGCCTTAAGGTCTTGCATTAAAGCCTTTACAGACTCCACTTGGACCTCCAATGCCTTCCCTCTTCTGTTCAGTATCCCAACTGTTTGCTTCGCTGTCCTCTCAGCATAATGACCCTCTCCTAGAAGAACCTGCATACATGACAGAGAAGTAGAAAATTATATGCAAGAAGTTGTTACTAGCTGAGGTATCTAAGAGCGAAATTTCACGTATTTGTCAGTAAAAAAAAAAAGATGAAGCGTATTTTCATAATCAACCAAAGACCACTTGCTAATTAGCCAGACAAAATAGCAAGTTAAATATTAGGTTTTAAACTTAGAAATGATTGTCTAAACAGCAGACTTAGACTTATCAAACAGATGCAAAAAAACTAATGCAGAATTCAGGAAAGAAGAAATGAAGCATATTCCATGATTTGGCAAAGAAGATCCTACCACTATCAGATGCCTCGTCGGAGAACAATAACCTTTCCAGTTTTACTGATATATTAATCAATAAACCATCCGATTGGACAGTTTTGAAGAAATGGTTCATTTTGATCAAGGAAGAGAACCAGCAACAGATCAACGACAGCTCATTCCCAAACTAGTTGGGTTGACTATACCGATTCCACTCTACTCATTCTGCTCTACTTAGGTCCTTAAGAGGATTCATCATAGTGATACTACTCTTATAACAGTTATCAACTTATCACAATTCTCCTCCCTTATTTGGGCTTGCGACAAGAAATACTTTGCACATAACGGGAGTTTGATCAAGGAAGAGCTTCTGACAGGGAAAAAAGTTTCCATTTAATCCAGAAAGAAAGACAAAAACTTTGTGCAGGAAGGCCAAAATTTTGTGCATCATGCACAATTAACAGATAAGTCTTGCACTCAGTGGCAAAGCCACATACAATGGAGGGGATTCATCGGAAAGTTTTACTGCCTAAATAAGGTAAAAAGGATTTTTTAAACATATATAAAATTTTGAATCCCCTCAACAGGTTCAACTCCCAAGTGTGACATTTTTGAATCCCCTCATCAGAACTCTGATTCCTCCACTCTTATTGCACCTCAAGTATCGCTTGTTAGTAATGTCTTTCGTACTCTCATATTACCTCATTCTTCTAATTTTTTTTTGGCAATAAAATGTGAATATTACCATACAACCAAACCAACTCAACAATTTTTACAATCTACGAGCATCTAGTGATCTGAATTCCTTTCTAGGAAGATCATTCAGTTTCAATCTAGACCTCCATCGCACTTACTAAAACAACACAAAACATCAAACAAAACCTATATTAATTATAAATTCTCTGTAACAAAACTTGACACCTTCTTGCTTTTCGTGATCCTGTGACCATGCTCACCCTTTCTCTGATTTCCTTTTGAATCAGTGACGTTATATACCTTGTGTCTACATTCAAACCCCTGTACACTCTCCAGTTCCTTGCTTGCCAGGCATAATAAATCAAGGCTCCATATGATGTAGCTGCTAGTTCATTGCGAAATTTTCTCCATTGTCTATTCTTGATCCATCGCATACAATCCTCTACATTTTTTGCTGGGATTGGAATGCCAGCCCATCTACTCAACGATCCAAGTGCAATCTACAAAAAGATGATGTTGGTTCTCTATCGTAGCCAGTGCACACAAGCAGCAATTAGTATCTCCTACATCTGGAAACTGTAGCCTCATCATCCTCTCCTTTGTAAGAAGCTTATTCTGGTATGGTACCCACATGATCACCCTTTGACTAGGTAGCATAATAGAATTCCAGATTAGATCTGCTTCCCTTAGTCTAGTCAAAGGACCCAATATATCAATATAGCTGCTAGACACCGAGTAGATACCATTATTCGTTAATCTATATATGCCTCTTCTGTACCAATTTACCATTTTCTCCTTCAAGCCATTCAATTTTCTCCAGTACCAGCTACTATCCTGAGGTGGGCAATGATCCCAAATATTCCTACATGTTTTCATATATTTCTCATGCACCCATTTTACCCATAACATGTCCTTTGTTGCCAGTTGCCAGTTGCCAGTTGCCATAAAAGTTTCCCAATGGATGCTACATTCCAGTTTTCACATCCTTTAATGTTCAAACGACCAAACTTCTTAGGTATACAAACTCTTGTCCAAGCTACCAAGGAGACTTTCCTATGACCTTAATAGATAATCTCTACAGTTTCTATCAATCTCTTTGATTACACATTGTGGAAGAATGAAGACAGCCCCCCAAAAGTTGTAAATGGAAAATAAAACAGCATTGATAACCTATAGTCTACCAGCATATTATAGTTGCTTCGCATATCCATTGCTTATTCTGCTTGTTATCTTGTCCACTAGTTGATGGCAATCCAATTTGCTCCATTTCTTTGAGGATAAAGGCAATCCTAAATATCTGATAGGTAGGGATCCTTTAGTGAATCCAGTACTGTCAATAATCTTCTGTTGAAGTACCTCTCCTACCCCTGCTAGATAAATGCTGGACTTCTCCTGATTCGCCACCAGCCCTGTTACATCACTAAAATGATTAATTGCCTCCGTGATTTTGTTAATGGAAATTAGATCCCCTTTGCAAAAATAGCATCAAATCATCAGCAAATATTAAGTGAGTGAGTTTTGTTGCCTTGCACATAGGATGAAATTGGAACTCAGGTTGTACATTCAGTCTGTGAAGGACCCTTGTTAAGTATTCCATGACAAGCACAAAGAGTAAGGGGGACATTGAATCTCCTTGTCTAAGTCCCCTTCTCCCTTCAAAGTAACCATGTCCTTCCCCATTTACTTTGATAGTGTATTTCGTTGAAGTCACACACTTCATTACCAGATTGACAAAAGGTAAGGGAAAACCATAGCCTATCAGGGCTTCTTCTAAAAATTCCCAACTTACCATATCATACGCTTTCTTGAGGTCTATTTGTATTCCTACTATAATGTCTTAGTAGTTATGACAGATCAATACATTGTGAATAAGAGACCTCCCTTCTACAAAAGCACCTTGATTCTCCGACACTAACATTGGAAGTACTTCTCTTAACCTTTGATATATCACTTTTCAGATGCATTTGTATAGAACATTACAGCAAGCTATAGGTCTGTACTGGCTTGCAAACTGAGGATGTTCTACCTTTGGAATTAGAACAACCATAGTTGCGTTTATCTGATTAAGGAGTTGCCCATTCGCTAAGAATTCAAGTATAGCAGTAGTTACCTCCTCACCTACAATTTTCCATGATGATTTGAAAAAACCACTCCCAAATCCATCTGGACCAGGGCTCTTATTTATATCAATGCTGAACATGGCTACTTCTATCTCTTTTGCTGTGTAGGGCCTTAGAATTTGTAGTTGTTGACTTGTAGTCAGGACACAACCTCCCCTTAGAATGTTCTTTTCTCCACTATTTTCTATATATTTTCTACACTAATGTACTTCCCTTTCTTACTGATTTGATACTATTTACTTGATCCGAGATCAATCGGAAACAATGTCTCTACCTTAACAACCTTCCCAAGATAGGGGCAAGGCTCCATACACATCACTCTCCAGACTCCACTTATGGGATTTCACACTAGGTATATTTTGTTTTTGTTTGCTGAAACGACACAAGGAAAAAGGCTCATACTATTGAAATTGCTTACAACAACAACAGACCTAATATAATCCCACAAAGTGGATTCTGAGGAGAGCAGACCGTACGCAAAACTTATCCCTACCTCAAAGGTAGAGAGGTAATTTGTGATAGACCCTCGGCTCAACGGAAAAATAGTGACAGTCCAGAAGATAAAAAAGTAATAGAAGTACAAAGAAATAGTAAATAGTAACAAAAACAGCAGACAGTAACTATAACAAAATAATATGATTATCATAGTACAAAAAACAACAAGTAATAACAGAAATCGAAACTGAGCAATACTACAACTACTACTACTGAAATCGCTTAACGAATAAATTACCAGAAATTCATTGGTGTGAATCAATCGACCAGGAAAAAATGCAGCTTTACCAAACGGAACCTGAAAATTTGCAAAAACACGAACACATTAATCGCCTAGACATACAACAAACATATAACACTTTACTATCCATTCAAAGGGAAAAAGGTACAGTAAACAAAAAATCACCATGATATCATGATGGAGCTCATCGGGAAGTCGCTGAACAAGCCTAATAAGAGTATTATTGTCGTCGGCGAAATCTCGGAGCTGGTCCAGCTGCTTCTGCCGCTCCGATATAATTTCCTCCACACGCTTCGCTGCTTTCTGTGCTTCTTCCACCGGAAACAGTGAAGATAGTGACGTCACCGTTCCCTTCACTGATTCTGCCATGACTTCACTTGCCGGCAAACACCGGCGGCAAAAAATCCTCTTTCCGGCCTATGTTTCGCGCGGTGAAAGAAAATTAGGGTGCCTTTCAAATTTCTTTTTTGGAAAATTAGTTTACATAAAATAATTTTGGGGAAATATGTAAAAAAAAAGAAAATTACTGAAGAGTGTTATAAATATATTAAATTAAGTGGATAGTCCATAAGGTTGGTACATGAACAACCATTCATATTCACTAGGTTACATGAACCTTTTTGGATAAGAATGTATCTAGTTATTATGATACTTAATATGGTGACCTTTGGAGTGATTTCTCACTCTATAAATAGGGTTGTTCATTCACTATTGTAATATATACATATGAGACTTACATATACTTGAATAAAAAGAAAGTCTTCTCTTCCATCTTATTTCTCTTGTCTTCTTCTCTTTATGATTATATCTCTTATGAGCTTAATTTTATAACACGTTATCAGCACGAGTCTCTAGCCAATTGAGAGTGAGTTTTAGTTTTTCTTTAACTCATGTTTTGGTTGATCTCGCAATGAGAATCAAGGTATTATTTGCATAAGATCAGGTATGTATTTTCTAAAATATTTTATGATTTAGAATAAAATAGTATTCAGTCACTAGCAATTATCAGGAACCGAAGACATATACTACTATTGGTTGAATATGACATGCTATATAAAACTTATTAAATGGAAGAAGGTATAAAATTTTAATAGCACGAGTTTGAATATTATTTTGATCGTTCTGAAAGACTCAAAGAATAAATCATGTTGTACTTCGGTTTATTATACCGTTGGTTAAGGGTAAGACGATGGATTCAAGTTTCATCGCACCAAAAGGGTAAGACATCAGGTTGAAGTCCGGATGCACCATAATGAAAAATATTTGAGGATAAGACGATCGATTTAAGTTCTATCGTACCAAAAGGGTAAGACATCAATTAGAGTTTTGATGCACCATGATTGGGTTCAAGTCCCATAGAATTATGGCGTAACACGCCTTATATGGGTAAGACATTGAGTTTGAGCCAATGCACCATAGCGATGATAAAATGATCATTGTACCAGCTAAGGTTGGGATTGTAATCCCCTAAAATTTTTGGAACATATAAAATGGTGAATATGGGCCCGTTCACCTGTCATGTGGATCATTTGTAACTATATGATTAATGCATCTATGCGATGGTCACATGTATTTTGTTGTCAACTTACAAATTGATTTTTGTAAGGTTGGTTGCTCGAATTGTTAAAATTAATAGCATAGTTCCAAATTATGAAATATATTGATAATGCTGGTTGATTTAGCAGAAATTGTATGCCTCCAATTATAGCTAAATCATGGTTATGAGAACAAAACTCCCAAATAAGATTTGGTATGAGATAATTTTGTTTAACATGTAGCAACACATGTATGCATCAAACCAACAAGGTTTCCCCATTAAAATTGGTTCAGGGTCAGGAACCATATAATTTTCATCTAAAATGTTGAATGTGCGGTTATGATTTTAATTGCTCCACCACGCACAAAGATGAACTTCCAAATAAGGTTGGAATGAATGTTAGATTTTCTAACATTAGAAGGAGGGATGATTGACAGCTGAAAATTATGTGTGAGGTTAATTATGAATTATCTAAATCCTCGTTAAAATAAATATGTGAACTTAAAGTTCAAGGGATAATTCAGTTGCATAATGTTGCAAATCAGTTGCCAGATGAATGCACTGACCCTATGATATAATTCAGCTGCAAATGCTCCAATGTGAAGTCCTTGAAGGACAGAGTCTACGATACGCCGGAAGCGTAATAGACCAATCGATTCCAAATATAAAATTCCTTGAAGAAGGAAGGAGCAAATGATCAATATGGTCATGATAATGAGGCAAGTGCTATAAAAGAGCACATTGACATAACACTTCATAAAATCTTGAAAAAGGTTCAGGTACCTGAAATAATGAAAAATGAAGAGATCTCGATAAGTTATGTCTTGTTGGAATCGATATCAAATAACCGTCGACGGTATCTTTGATATGAGGTAGCGCTCATTGATATAAATTGTGACGAGGATCTTGAATTCAAATCTGTCATATAGTGTGGACAGATAAATGGTTGGCCAAGTAAAATGCATAATTCAAGTATATTTTGTTTCACTTAGAAAAGTGACATTTTGGGCTGGTAGTCCATAAATCAAGGTATAATGTCAGTGGGGTACAAATAAATAATTGTGCGATAGTATAACCGTAAGATATCAAATACGGTTTGTGCCTTGGGGCATAAAGGTTTATCGCAAAAATCCTGACATTAGTGGAGATGTTTTCTCCTTTGGTGGATGAAATGAGGTTTGTTTTGATCTGGCAACATATGAAAACTTGAATGCATGTAAATGAATAATTGTAATGTCTAGCTAGACAATGAAGGTTATATGAAAATCCTTGAAACAATCGAGGTGTCTGAAGCATATAAGAGTTTGAAAGAAACTTTTCCAATAAAGCTTCAAGAATCCTTATATGGATGAAATAGTCAAGGAAGAAAAATGGTACAAAAGAATGACCCTAATTGTCCTTGTATTTTTATGAAAAGGTCTTGGTAAGATAAAATTTTGTCTTGACCTACAGATTGTTAATTTGACAAATAAAATATTTGTCTAACAGTGCACATACACTGAAATTTTTTGATGCAATTTTATGTGGATATATCGCATTCATTGAGTACCCCAATGATTATGAGATCACTTGTCATAAATGATGATTCAGTTTGATCTCAAAAGAAGGATGATGAGTTTCTTGGTGATGAAACTCTATCTTGGTGCAATCAGGGCACTAGTGCATCTTACTAACAATATTTGACCAGATATTTGTTTTGCAGTAAATTTACTGGCAAGATTCAGTTTCTCCCCGATAAAAGGACATTGAAATGGTGTTGAGCACATGATTGAATATCCTCGAAGGACCATAGTTATGGGTTTATTCTATCCCGAGGAATCCAAGACAAAATTGATTGATTACGCAGATGCAGAATATTTATCTGATCCGCATAAAGCTCTATCTCAAGCACGCTATGTGTTTGCATGTGGAGGCACAATAATATCCTGGGGATCAATGAAGCAAATGTTGCTCTGCAGAAATAAAAGTCCTCCATGAAGCAAGTCAAAAGTGCGTCTGGTTGAGATAAATGACACACCATATTCAAGAAATGTGTGGTTTTTCTTTAAAAAAGAAATATACCAACCACAATGTACGAAGATTGGAGACATCATCACAAGAAATTAAGTGATGTTTTAATCAGGGGGAGTACAATACGCGTTGCACTCTTTTTTCCTTGATCGAGGTTTTTTCCCACTGGGTTTTCCTGGCAAGGTTTTTAATGAGGCAACAAATGGTGCGTATCAAAAGATATGTGTACTCTTTTTCCTTCACTAGAATTTTTTCCCACAGGATTTTTCCTAGTAAGGTTTTAACGAGGCACATTATCTATGGACATCCAAGGGGGAGTGTTATAAATATATTGAATTAAGTGGATAGTCCATAAGGTTGGTACATGAACAACCATTCATATTCACTAGGTTACATGAACCTTTTTGGATAAGAATGTATCTATTTATTATGATACTTAATATGGTGACCTTTGGAGTGATTTCTCACTCTATAAATAGGGTTGTTCATTCACTATTGTAATATATACATATGAGACTTACATATACTTGAATAAAAAGAAAGTCTTCTCTTCCATCTTATTTCTCTTGTCTTCTTCTCTTTATGATTATATCTCTTATGAGCTTAATTTTATAACAAAGAGGTATATTTAGGCAAAAGGTATAATATACCTCTTAATTTTATCTTTTATAGTTGAAACACTTCTTTTATAGTTGAAATACTCTATATTTTAAAATAATTCATATATATTCCTAGCGTTATACAAGTAACTCATGGATATCATTACCGTTACAAAAAAAAGCTTATATACTCTCTTTATCTAACAAAAGTAAAAAAATAAAGTTTTGAAACTTCTTTTAAAAAAATAAAATAATATATATATATATATATATATTCCTTTTAACAAATACTTAATTTTTTCATACATAAATTATATTTTAACTTCTTTGATTATCATTATTTGAGTTTTTTTTTTCTATCATTCTTTGGCTTAAAAAAAAAAGAGAAAATACATAAATAAATAAAAAATTATACTTGGTAGCACAACTTACTTCAGTACTTAAACAAAACGGACATTTGGATATACCTTTAACATTTTTGAAAGTGAATTAAATACAACTCTGAGAATAAAATATCACTCTCACCTGGCACATCAAAATGATAAGTATGATGATGTATGTTACTCTCATGGCATGACTTTCCTAATCCAAATTTGACATGTTCAGTGACTTGACTTTTCATAATTCATATCGTTAGGAGAGAGCTCTTATTAACATGCATATCCTTGGTGTGTGCTTGCATATACCCATAATTAGTACAAGTGTGTACTAATCTCATACAACTCTATACTTTTAGGTGCAGGCACAGGCGGACGCTAGAGCTTACGATACGACGTTATAGCTATCAGACATGGAGCATTCATTCGGACTTGGTAGACCCTCATGCTTTCGAGGACGCTTTCCTATTATATTCTAGCTTAGATATAAATATGTAGAGTTGAAGCCACAAAATTGCAAGGGGGAAGAATGAGTACTTCAAGTTTCATATTTGAATTTCATCAAGTCTACACTTTGATACGTTGAATTTTGGGCATTTTTTCCTTCCTATATGGATGAATAAAAGTCTAAGGTTTTGGGTCTTCCATCCTTTCCTTTGTGGATAAAATTAGTCCAAATTTGACAAATCACTTTTGCCCATAAATTCAATATTATGGTGCATATGTAAGAATTTCTTTTAGGTCTTATTTAGACAAGAATCTCAAGTGTTTGAGAGCAGCTAATATAGAGATAGAAGTGAGAAAGTGCAGATTTTCGCACTAGCCCTAGCAACTATTTTCAAATATCAGTTCCCATTTTGTTTCTTGTTTGATTAAGCTGATTTTTGGATAGCATATTCCTTTCAACTTAATCTTTGATTGGGAACTCTGACAGAGGGTGATTTGAAGACCTGTAGCTCTAGATTTTAGCTTGTGAATAGTAGCTGTGGTTTGGTGTTTTTGTTTCTCTTATTTTTGTAATTTTTGGTGCTATCTAGTAGTTGTGTTGCTAATTGTTTTGGCACTTGTTGATTATAGTGGAATTTTAGTCTTGTAGTTTTTACTCTTCATATCGAAGAATTTTTCCACATTAAATTTAGTGTCTCTTGTATTGATTTACTTTCTTGTTTGGTTGATTAGTTTGTTGCCCAAACTGTTTTATTTTTTGCATTATTTTGCCTTCTCTTGATTCAAATAGAAATGGAAAAGTTTTGACTTGAGTTTCTTCTGCTATCGCCTTTGTCGTGCACATTTATTTTGTGCTTGGCTTTTCCAACATAATAAGCCTTTACAAGACGTGTTCGATTCTAATTGAACACTATAAGACATGTTCAATTCCCATTAGGTTCTTAGAGACTAGTCAATCGTAAGTCGTAGTTCATGCTTATATAAAGGGTAAAATAAGAGACATCTCGAGCATTTTGCAAATCCATGAGTTCATAAAACGATTAAAATGTGACCTTCTAGTTCGAGAAATACGCCATTAACGACCCTTGAATCACGAAGAAATCTAGATCATCTTAGTTTGAGACTCGAATCACGTAAAAAGAGAAACTAAGAGAGAAGAATCATATTAAAGAAAATTATTTTATTAATAACGTTCTTGTTTATACAGATTTTATTTATAATGAATTTCTTTTTTTATATATTTAAAAATTGTCACAAACAAATACCTGTTGAGGGACTTAATAATATATTAAAAGAACATAGAAAATTTTAAAAGATGAAAAGTACTTAACCGTCTTGAGGGACTTAATAATAATTTGAGATTAAAATATCTATTTTATTTCAAGTAAAATAATTTATAATACATAAATATCTTATAATTTATTTTAGATCAAAACCTTCAAATTATAATTCATATAAATTTAATTGATTATATAAATTGGACTTATTAAAGCAAAGCTGTCAACAAGTACAAAAGGAGATATAGAGACAAATTCAATGAGATTCCATTCATGACAGCTCAATCACAACAATCATCAATGAACTTATCCAAGTCAACATGATTTATTTTCAATGCAAATAATTACACCAAACTACATAAAACATACACTTCTTTGGATGATAAATAATGTAGAATTTGATTAATCTTGAAAATCAAAGAAAGAAGTATTTGGAAATATTTTTAAATTTTGCGTGAATCATTAGTTTCATTTTTAATTTATTGTGAGTTGTAAAATATTGGTTTTATTTGATTAGCTCTCAACTTATATATACTTTCGATCTTGTAATATGAGTGGAATATATTTTTGAATTCTCACCAAATTTAGTATTTTCAATACTTTTCTCGATTTTTTTCATTAAGACTCTCATGCTCCTACAAGGGTTTGAGACCACTTTTACATCATATAACAAATTGAGGACATATTTAAGTTTAGTTAGTCAAATAAAAATATATTTTTAAAAGTGTTAATAATTTATACAAAAAATTAGTAAGTTACGCCAATAAAATGATATACGAAAAATAAATGTTCAACCTATAATATCCGATAACAGCACTGAAAAATGTGTTCAAATACTTCTAAACAAAAGTCAAACTAAAATACAGTACCTACTGTCTACTTGTACTCAAAAGTTTTAGGAAAATAATTTTGGAACTTAGAAAGTAGCATCTATGACATGAATTTCACTACAAAATATAAATAAAATCATTACACATTTCTTCTTAGTTTCTTTTTTAATCATAATTTTCGAATAAGCTCATATATTTTTATTAATTTTATGAAATATTATACTACTATCTGCTATTAATTTAAGTATTTAGTAATTTAAATTCTCGTAATTCTCAATCTAAATTATTTGGTCACATTCCTTAATATGATCACACTTTGAAATATATTTGAAAGAAAATATTTATCACAATATGCGTATATTTGTATTTTGAAAAAAATTATTTTAATAATAATAACATAGTTGAATACACTTTTACTTATAATATTTGTATACATTTATGCGCAAAATTGCCAAAAGAAGTGCAAAAATATTTTCTTATCAATTAAATTAAAAATAAAAAATTAATAAGAAATATCTAATTTATTTAACTATTAATTTAATATATTTAGAAATAAAAAGCCGATAGTATATAAAATCGAATCATCGATAGGAAGCAGCCTACCGAATAGAGGAAAACATCCACCCCACTTTTTCATCACTAATCAATATTATATAAGAATATTAGTTGTTTATTTAGAGCCTAATTGACAAACAGAATATTCTAATTTTTAATTATGTACCAATAATTTATGTTTTGTTAAGTAAAATAAAATTAAGAAGAAAAAAAACAGTACTAGTGGGATTCTATTTTCTTGTCCAAAATTGACCAGTGAAGGCCCTTTTTGTTGGAACCAAAAAAAAAAAATTAAAAAAATTCATCTATTTAGGTTGTAGATTAGCCGTTGAGCTCTCATTTTCTCAAAAATTTGCTGGTGTTTTGGTGCTTGTTGTTGGGTTGTTAGTTCTAAGATTTTTTGTTTTTGTTTTAATTTTGACTTCACTTGAAGCAACCCCATTAGTTTGTATATCTTAAATATTTCTTCTTTTAAACTGTAATGGACTTAATTTTTTCATCTGGGTTGATCTTAAATTGCTTGAAGGAGAAGAATTGGAGTTGATCTTGAAATGGGTGTGGCTAAAAATCTGATCTTTATAAGAAAGAATTCAGGGGTTTGGCTTAGAGTTCTGTTTTATTTATGGTTTTTCTTTGGAGGGTTTTGCCAAGTAAAGGGACTCAGACCTCTTAGAGAAAAGTATCGTTCGTGGGGCGATGAGGTTAGTAACTTGCAATTGTTTGTTATATTTGTTGTTGATTTTAGGATCACTTCAATTTGGTGTATGTTTTGTATTGATGTATTCTGGTCTAAATTGTCACGGTTTGACCTGAAGTTTGAGTTTTTGAAGTTGTGTTTGGACTGCATTTTACTTCGATTTTTTTTTTTTAACTTATGTGAGTGAAAGTGAAACATATATGTGAAGATAAATGTTCAAAATCTGGTAAAAACGCTTGCAAAAGTATCTGATTGTGAAGATTCTACTTTTATTTTCAATCAAAATTGGAACTTTACTCAGTCAACTGCTTAAGTTATGAAGTCCAAAGCTTATTGTTCGCTAGCTGGAATTTTTAACCCTCTGAACATCGTATGAAGTCTTAAGTTATACGAGTGATTGATGCTTATATAAAAAGAGCAGTTACTATATGATTTGTTGTTCTTCTTTGTTAACGTTATAGATTTTTCCTGACTGATACATTTAGATCAGATTCCTCCTTCAACTATGTATATAGCTATGAGAATTGGTGCTTATAGATCTGTATGGAGAAAGAAAAAGAAAGGGGATTTTAGCTTCCTGTGTGTTGCCTGAAATGAGAGCATCCTTGTGGTGTTTGATGCATTTGACTTTTGCTATCTGGAAATTTCAATTGAATTTGAGAAAAAGAAAGGTGATAGAAGTGGGTTTGTGATAAATGTGATTTTATCACATGTTTAGAGCCTAGCTTAGCTCAAACTCAAAAGGGTTTCGGACTTGATTGATAGGAAAGAGAGAATAAGAGACTTTGGTGAGGTTTTGCCTACATGTAGTACTTATTTGTTAGTGCTTTATATCAGAATGGTCACCGTATACCTGGGATGAAACTGATATGAGGTGATTGAATTTCAAAGTTTCCATTTATTGAGGTGATTGATTAAAGTTAAGTATATTTACAGTTGATCGACTTTGATCCAAGTTCAGCAGGCATCATGGCACTTCTGCAGCTAAGATAGAGAAAGAAAATGATAGAAAAATTAAAAAAAGGAAAGACACGGTGCTGCTACATCTTGTCATCTTAATAGAAGGTCATTTCAGTGTATTTGAAGTGATAAATAATATCATCATGGTTATCTTTCTGTAGAATGATCATTTGGAGCTACTTTTACTCTTTTTTCCCTGGTAAGTCTGAGTTTGTATCAGAGTTTTGCCTTATAGGGTGGCATCCATTCCGAGAAATCCTTGATCTACAAATGAAAAGTTGGACTCTTATTAGGAATAGGAATGGGGACTCAAACATGGCAAACCACATAGCAGTAGGAAGTTTGACCTTCTTTAAGCTTCAATGACTCGTGAACGATAGCAAAAGATCTGCAGTGTAGTTATTTTTGTTTAGTTGAGAACTATCTTATAAGAGAACCAATGCTTGCATGTAATGGTTGTTGTTTTTCAAATAATATAACATTAGTCATTTCTTTAGTTCACATCACATCACATATAGGAGCGAGGTATGGACCTAAGGATATAGCATGTCTGGATGCACCCAAGGTGTTCCAAAACTTGGCTTGTGAGAGGAAGCCAATCTTGAGAACTTGGACCATTCGACTCTTGCTAATATAAGCCTTATCCCTTAGGTATCAGTCTTAAGAAATTCACAAGTTAGGGATTTATTTGAAGCCGTAGTGCTTTTCCAGCCCAAAATACCATGAATTAGTGCCAAAGGCTCTCTTTGAAGCCTTGGTTGAAAGGTTATTCAGTATTTGTGTCTTTGGGAGGTAGGAAGAACCCAGTGAAATAGTTAATGTATGAGCAAAGTGGCCCACACCTCCATCATAAGAATAAAAGGTCTCTTTATAGTAAGAATCACTTGTTGGAGATTTTTCTAGCACTGTTGTGATTCGCTTTAAGAAAATGTTTACAATATAGTTTTCACCTTCTAAGCTTTCATAAATCCTATTCTGGGAGATGTTTGCCTTGAAATTTATGTCCTCCAAGAAAGCCAAGTTTGTCCAACCTTTGTCGGAACCAAGATTGACGTGATATCAATGATAAAATATAATAAAATTAAAGGAGACAACAATATGCTAGTAAATGTTGAAACATTTGCTCTTACTATATATTTTGCAAGAAAATAACTTGCCTCTAATGGAACTTGTCTAATAATTGGTGAAGATCCATAAGGAATGATTTGTTATGGAGATTATACAGCGTCAATTCCCTCTTCTTCTCCCCCAACCCTGTCCCTTCTAGATAGAAGAAAAGAAAAAAGTTTTGACCCATCTTACCGAAGGATGGAATGACATGATTTATTTTTTCAAGGAGCTGTGAAGTTAGTTTAACTCCTTTAGTAAGATTGGATGTAAGAGTGTGCGCAGAAATACCATTGACATTTCAGTCTGGCTATATTTAGCTTCCTTTGTGAGATATAGGATCAATGTGAAAAATCCTATTTCAGTGTAATATTTTTGGAGCTCATTTGCAAATTAAGCATATTGAAGCCTGGAGGGTATTCTACTCGTGCATGGTTAACATGAGGGCTATGTAGCTCGAACTCTTCAAAAATGTCAACGGGTGAGTGTTGGACTCTTCAAAATTAGTGTACTTTTGGAGAATCTGACACGGGTGCAACATCGAAAGTGAAGAGTCCGGGCAACTTAGCATGAGGGTCATGGCATTATTGCTTAACTGTCTTAGGCCTTACTGCTCCCAGGATTTCTGTTCAACAATAAAGATAGTACAACACGGGATGTGTACA
This sequence comes from Solanum peruvianum, assembly GCA_027705065.1. Classification (NCBI taxonomy): domain Eukaryota; kingdom Viridiplantae; phylum Streptophyta; class Magnoliopsida; order Solanales; family Solanaceae; genus Solanum; species Solanum peruvianum. The sequence continues at coordinate 63,411,192 of JAKWJD010001761.1, forward strand.
GGTGCATGCATGAGTTTGAAACCTGAACTGAAAGCAATCTACTTTAGATGGAGAAGGGTAGAGGGAGGACCGATCGTCCATCGAGTTTTGAAGCTGCAAGAATCGATCTTTTTTGGGTCAATATTAGTGCTAGTGGAGCAACATCCCGTGTCTTCTCTTTCTTCTTCTATGGGTCCAACTAAACATTTCTTATTTTGCGGTGACTTCACCCACTAAATTCCAAACCATCTTAGTATGCAACCCCCCCCCCCCCCAGAGTCTAGACTACAGATGCTATTTCACAGTCATCAAAATAAAAGAGAAAAGAAGAAGAAAAGAAAAAGTGACTCTTATTATAGTATGCCTGCTTGTTTTTCCTGCCTAATTGCTGATCACATTCTTCATGTTTTTGGTAGCAGTGGCTTTCTGCAAGGAAGGATGAGAATGAATTTGGGCCATTTTCTGCTTGGAATATAACAGGGACCTTCAGAGGTCCGTAAGCTAACTTGCTTTCTGGTGCTTATGTTGCTTTTGAGTTTTGGGACATATTCTTTATGTTCTTTTTACTTATAATGATAGTACCTAATCTGTTTTATTAAATACACTGGGCTAAGAAGATAAAACTGATGCTATGGATTGAGCAGAAGACATCTCAAAGAAAATATCATACTTCCTTAAATAAATAAACTTTCCTTGCTACTACTGTCTTGAATCTAATAATATTTTCCTCTGCAATTTGAGCTGCAGGGTCTTGGAGGTTCCTAGATTCAAAGAATAACTCTTCCCTTTTTCCTGATTTCAAGAAATCCAATGGTAACTCTGTCCTGGAATTGATTAGTACTCCTACAAAAATAACTGGTGTACACTATGTTCAGGTAGTTCTGCCATCACAGTTATCGCTCTTTATACAAATTTGTGTTTACTCGGGACCTTTTTTTTCACGAACTCACTTGTCTCTCCGTATCAAAAGAAATGAAAAAAAAGATGTTGTCTCTCTGTAGTTTCTATTAGATGATGATTACTGGAATATAAGTTGCCACCAAAAAGGAAAAAAGTTACTTTACTGAAATTGGATGAAATACAACACCTTCATTTGTCTTTTTTTTAAAATCTTGGAAAAAGGAAGTCTTGCACAACAAATTGCATTCCATGATTGATTGCATCGCTTGTTTTCTCATCTGACAAAGAATGGGGAGTCATAAACTGTTATTATTGCTGTAAGCCTGTAACTTTGAAGTCTCTATTCCATGTTGGTCTTGGTTTTGGAGATGACCAAAAATTCCCTTTAGAAGATTGCTTATATCATGATTATTCTAGAGCCTATGTCATTTACCCAAATTCGAAGCTTGTACTTTGGTTGGATATAATCTTCAGCCAGAACAAATTTTTATTTAACATCCCCACTAGAATTACGAGCAGAGTATCATCCATTTGTTGCTGTGATTGATAGTCTTTAATCATGGTGGTGTATGATGGTATTCCTGACATCTATGTGGTTACCGTAGCAATTGCCATTTTAAGCTCGAAAATCTGAACCTGATAGGCAAATGTCATATGTGCTTATGCCCTATTGCTAGGCTTTTGCGATGTATTATGCTCCTTTGATGAGCTTTTCAAAAGCTGTGTTATAATGCTTGTGAATTCAAAATTTTCTTTTGCCTGCTATAATTAGTAGTAATGTCGAGTGGAGCACTTTATCTTCCTCAGTTGGATATACTTTCTATGATGGCATCACTTATTTCAATTACATTATCTTCATATAATTTACTTTTGCTACAACAGGGAGTAATAATTTTCCATGATATTTTTGACAATGAACGTGGGGGTGCTCAAATCAGAGTAGAAGGTGTATATGTATGGCCATTCAGACAACTTCGGATGGTAGCTCACAGGTACTAATTTTGTCACTTGGCTGAAAGGAAATTCTTTGCGTATATACGTCTAACCACCTATCTTGCTTTATAGCAGAAAATTGATGTTGAAAGGTCCGTTTATAGTAGAACGAAAATAAAAGAGCTTTATAAATTAGAAGTACTCTCAACTAATATTTTATAATTCAAAGCTATTTTCACTTTCTTATTGAGAGATTGCAGTCTGAAAATTGTCTTTATGAAGTTCATGACAGTAATATCACACATAAGATGTAGAGGCTTAGGACGTGGGTATTTTAGTGTTGAGTTTGGTTATATCAGTTTATGAATTGGCATAAAAGATATGTGAAGGATTATGATCTCAGGTTAGCTTTGTGAAGTGTTGTTGAGAAAGATAGTAGAAAGTGTATTTCTTAGGAAAATAGCTGTAAAGTTGTAAAGGAAAAGAAATAATTTCCTTCTAACTATTTGTTTTAAGACTATACCTTAATGTCATGGGTTTGGGCATAGTTAGTTGATTGGATTGATTAAATTGATCCAATAATTCTGTAGACTTAAGGTTTGAATCTCAGAGAGGGAAAAATTGGGTGACTTCGTCTCTATTGCTCAAGCCTTGGTGGATAGAGTCTTCCGGTACTAGTATTGGTAGGAGAATGCTGGAATATAATATAGCAGTGAGCCACGTGCATGTTGGTCCGCAGTCCGGACACCACTGTTATAAAAATACTTTCTTTTGGAAATGTTTCTAGTCACTTTTTCCATAATGGCCCTCCAACTTTTTCCATAAGTTCCCTGCATACAAATACTGATTTTTTTTTTTAATTTTTGGTACTATTGTTTGCTTTTGTAGCAACCAAACTGTAACTCAGGTGTCAGGTATTGCATTGAGAAACAATGTAAGATAACAAAACAAACTATATAAAAAACATCTTTATTTCGCCAGGGTTAGTTCTTATTGTTGAGACTCTTTCAAACAGAAGGAGCTCAATTTGGCATCTGACTTATTAACTAAAATAACCAAATTGAGACAGAGACTTGTGGTTCATGTTTTCTTGTTCTTCTTTAACGTGACTCACAAACCTCCATTGTGTGATGTGAATTGAAAGGCAAGCTCTCTCTCTCTCTCTCTCTCTCTCTCTTTTAGTCCAAGCTGGCATCGAGTTGGGTAGTAGGAGATTAGTCATGCTTAGGCTCTGATCTAAAAACTCCATCCAAAAGCTCTTGTCTACGACCTATGTAAATTTAAACTATTGTTTCAGTCACGCGCATTACAAGCCTGTAGATGGTATTAGTATTTGGAATGCTTCAACTGATATTTATGCTTCTTTTTCAGCAGCAAAGAGGGTGAATTTGGCCAGGAAGATGATTATCTGTTATCAAATCCTTATCATTTGGTATTAATCATTACCATGTTTTATTTGCCTTTGACGTAACAATTTATGACATCTGTACTTGTGGGTTTTGCTAGCACTGAGCATGATTATTTTAAATTTCTCCATTGCTGTTATGTATTTCCGTTTATATTTTGAATTTGATACGTTCTGTCACTGTCACTGACAAATTTAACGTTTTCATCCATGAATGACATGATTTCTCTTGTATACAATATTGAGACAATGCATACATAATAAAGCAAATTTGTTGCTCATGTTTTTATACAAAGTATGAAAGAAACTACTAGTGGTGATTAATAGAGGGAACTCTTTGTTCCATATGAAAAAACAAGAAATATTGGAGGCAACTTGTTGTATCGTTCACACACCACACTCCTTCTACCAATTTGTTCCTTCATAAATTTTATTTCCCAACTTAAAAGGGTCTGACATCCTTCTTAAGAAAAAGAACCTTAAAAGGGACTGACATGGTCCAAAAAATGTTGACAATTGAAAAGCTCATTGTCTGCAAATGGTCAACTTCTACTTCAATGCCCATGTCGTCACATTTAGCTTCTTTGTGATCAAAATGGACAGAAAATCAGGAAGCTCTTAATCTTTTTTATGTTTCATAATGGCAGCTAAGAGACTAAGCCATTTAGTTAAATAGACTAAAATTAAAAAAGGAGATGTTCTTTTTAGCTCAGGAATTATCTGTATTCTAGATAATAAGTTATGATAACAAATTTTGATTTACATTCTATTCAAAGAATTCTAATCAAATATTGAATGTCAATTTTTATCAAATGATAATATCTTTCTTTATCTTACCTTTCCTGCACAGCTTGGAACTTTCTCATCTCAGGTCTTCCAAGAGTCGCCACGAGATAAGATTTGGAAACAGAAACACTGTAATAATGACTACTCAACCTTGATCCAATTTAGCTTTTTTAACCATTGCTTAAACTATGTATCTCTGTTACTGCAGCGCCTATTTATGAGATGGAGAAACATTGTAATGTTGAAATTGCAGCACAAATCTCTCGAGTGTCATCTTCCACTAATGGTACTTGATTTTTCTTCTTTACTTGTTCATCTCTTTGCCCGGTTTTCTCCCTTATTTATGTAAAACCATTTGAACTGAACTCTCGATTCTGTATTCACGCTGCTCCTTTCTATCATCTGATGATATCTGCTTGTTAACTTCCTCTAATTCTGTTTCTCTGGTTCATGTTTATATTGGATATTATTAGTTTTTAACGTAGATTTAACTTCCATATTGATGTTAGTTGAGAACTTCTTATCATATCCTTTTAGAAGCTCTAACTTTGCCTTTGTTGCATTTCCTTGGAGCATCGTGTATGCCCTGATAATGCAAAACAATAGATATTGATGCATTGTGCTTTTCTACCCATGATCTTTAATTAGCATACAGCTGAACATGAGCCAAAATGCAGTTTGTCAATCAAACCCGTGGGAGATTTTACGAGTAGCATGTATCATTAGAAATTCAACCTTATGCTTTAGTTTGAGGAAATACTTGGGGAACATATTTTAAGTTACTTGTCTTTTTCCAGATGGAGATCAAGACCATTATCATCTAGAAGGATTGATGGAGAGCCCTTCAGTGGATGATGATGGAGACTGTTTCTCCCCCATGCTATTGAATGCCACATCTATCAATATAGAGGTTTACTACAACAAAGCAGTTAACTACACGTTGATGGTCACCTTTGTATCCTCCAAGAGTTGTTATTCATTGATGTTATTTTCTTCTATGAACTGCATTTGTGTGGATTCCTTAACTTCTTGAAACCTAGGTTTCTTTTCTTCAAGTGCTCCTTCTCATTCGGCAAATGGAACATAGCAATACCCAATCAGTAAGAATATGACATTCTGTTACAATAAATGACATAAGTCTTCCCATGTTACTATCTTGCTGTTGCAATGTGTCAAATCAAATGAATGGTGTCTGATAATTTTTTTACAGGGAGCTGCCAAAGTTTCAATTTTGATGATCGGGCAACAGGGAATAATTGATGCTTATCTTTGTCTTCTACATCTGACTGCAGGCATACTTGTTGGTAAGTTTGATGGTAGCTATTATCTAAGTCATTATAGCCAGCACATTTAGCTGGTTTTATTATCTAAAAGTTGTATAGTCAATAGTGGTAACAATGAGGTAGCCCCTCTAGGGATTAACATGGTATTGGTTAGTAACTTTTTATCAAGGCATTTCTATGTCATGCTTTGCCTCCCCGTAACCAACTCTTAGAAGTTTGTGTATTTTCCCTTAACAGACTCTATAAAATATTCTATTTTTATTGTTTCTAGCAGCTCTGCGCTCTGTAAATAAAATCTCCTCCCCCGTCATTCTTTACAGAATCGCTGTTCAATGCTTTTGCAACCGCTGCATTTTTCAAGTTCGTTGTCTTCTCAATATTTGAGATGAGATATCTTCTCGCTATATGGAAGGCAAATAGACCTATGACTAGTGGAGAGGGTTGGCAAGCAATGAGACGCGAACTGTCAGTTCTGTACAGCCGCTTCTGTAAGTATCCCTTGCTGAAATGTGAACATGTGCATAGAATTAAACTGACTCATCAGCTATATGTGTCTGTACCTTGAACGTGTCTGGCTGCAGGGTATTCCTCTAGTGAAAGGGCATATTAGATGCAACAACATACCTAGTGTTATCCGATAGACACATGGTTCAAGTAAAGGGAAAGGGGAAATTAGATGTTGAAGAGTAGATAACACATTTGAGTTTTTCCATTAAAAGTTTTCTTTGACATAATTGCACTTGCTTTGATATAAATTAATGTAATAACACATCCTGAATCTATTCCATTTCTATACCTAGCATAGGAGGATGTAACATCTAATTTTCAATAACTCATTCAGGGCTCAACTGGGCTTCAGAAAATTTGTAATTTCTGATCTGAGATAACGGTTTAAGATAAAAATCAGTATTTAGATTGCAACATTTAGCAACAAATTAATATTTTCGTGTTCAACGTACTACATAGTGCTTGGTTTGGTTCAGATGGGTGCCAAGGGCGCAAGGATAAAAGAGATTTTATGACGTTCTCTTTATGTCATTCTAACATCATTAGGCATAGTGTGCCAAAGAACTATGAAGTAATACAAGAGAATGTAGTCACTCAGATTTTGTAAGGAAACACAAAAGCTTTCATTAGTTCTTCTCTCCCTCTGTCTCGTGCGAACTTGATCTATGTCAGACATTAGTATATCATTGTCACGGACAACCTGCTCATATCTCTTTGTTTTCTTACATTGTTTTGCAGATGGGATCCTTTTAGGTGGAATTTTAATCATGTATGAATTCCATAGGTTTCTGCGGCCACTCCTTTTCCTTTTACACTCTTTTTGGATACCTCAAATTGTAACTAACGTTATTCGTGACTCGAGAAAACCTTTGCATCCTCATTACATCTTGGGAATGACTGTTACTCGGCTAGCAATTCCACTATATGTCTTTGGTTGTCCTCATAATTTTATGCGCATAGAGCCCGACAGAAGTTGGTGCATTTGTTTGGGAATTTTCATGGCAGTGCAGGCATTAATTCTTCTTTTGCAGCACTATCTTGGATCTCGGTGGTTCATTCCACGACAGGTATTATTCTTCTCTTTTGTTTTTCGATGATATAGATTATGCTATTAGAAGTGAGAAATCAACTGCAAATATTAAGTTTTCCCTGACCTGTCTTTTCGGATTTTAGTATACAAGGTATATGGTTTAGACAAAAAAATACTCTTTACTAATCATCTATGAGTTTTGTAGTGACTAGTGACCTATCTTATGTAAGTTTTGCTGATGTGTTGCAGATTTTACCTGAAAAATATAGTTATTACAGAAGATTTGATCAGAATGGAGATCATGCTACTGACTGTGTCATTTGCATGACTGCTATTGATCTCACTCAACGTTCAAATAATTGCATGGTAATGCTACATGTATTGGACTTTTCTCACTATAATGTGGAATTCCTAACAAATATGATTTGATTTTACTAATGGAAAGAAAACTCCATATGGGTATAATGTGCCAACTAATGTTCAGGTGACGCCCTGTGATCATTTCTTTCATTCGGGGTGTTTGCAAAGATGGATGGACATAAAGATGGAGTGCCCAACATGCCGACGTTCTCTTCCTCCAGCCTGAACAGATGTTTTTTTTTTTTTTTGAATTCCTGTTAATATACAGCAACTGACATCACCAACCTGTCAAATGAGGTACATATCTGTTCATGAATTTACTTTAAGCACTATATAGGGTTTAAATCCCAGTAGAGACAAAAGATACTAGGTGATTTCTTCCATCTACCAAGCCTTGGTGGACAGAGTTACCCGGTACCCGTGTTGGTAAGAGCAGATACCTAGTGGAATAGTCGATGTATGTAACCTGGTCCGAAAACCACCATCATAAGAAAGATAAAAAAGGACACACGCGCCTTACATAAGTTATGCAAAGAAGTTCAGTGTGTCCATGTGTTGTTGAAAAGTTAAACAAGTTGTCTGACTAATAGCCTGTTTAGTCAAAACTTCCAAAATTTGCTTATTTTTAAAAGTATATTTTCTCAGAAAAAGTACTTTTGGGTAGAATAGCAATTTGTATTAAGCTAGTCACTTTGAAATCACTTTTACAACCAGAGAACATCAACTTTTTTTTGAGCTTCTTGAAAACAACTTATGCTATTCAGAGCTTCTTTTCCCTTTGGCCAAACGCCGTAATTCTCTAAAATGATCATTTTTGGCTTTCTTGAAGCTTGGCTAAATAGGCTATAAATGCATATCATTGTGATTATTCCCTCTATAGATATAAAGGTTCCTTCTTCCCTTGGATCCAGAACGAAAAACGTGTGACTGAGCTTTTGTATTTTTCCTCAGGTTGGTGTCGGAGTGGATCAGAGCATTCTTGAGAAGTCTTAATGTAAGTTTTATGAAAATTTTAACGCAGAACCACCAGATTGCCGCGTGCAATTCTTGTGATGTACATTATGGTCATTCTAGTTTTTATTCAAGATGATAACATTCTAGTTTTCTCTTGTATTTTCATTACATTTTCTTTGAGATAGAAAGCAAGTTGTAAATTTCTAGTTGGGCATTGTAGCACCTTTACATAGTTGAATTACAGGTAGATAGCAGTGATAATTTTTCACAGAACAGTTGTGTGTACAGTTTTCTGATTTTGTTGTACTGTACTATGGTTCCTCCTACAGAATTTGTTTTAATTTGCCCAATAAATGATGAAATTGTAAACTAAATTCAAGTTTTGGTCAAAAATGACCTGGAATTTAGAATTATTATGTGTAGTACTTTGGAATATTTAAGGCTTTTCATTTGCTTATTTACTAATGAGATCTCATTTGGAATATTTGAGGGAAGGGACTTGTGTAACCAAAACTCTTGCTCCGTTGGTTGGAGAACAAGTTATCTCAGAATTGTTATTCACCCTCGATGGGACAAAATAACACTATAATATAATCCTAGGGTAACTAATCTCGGAGCAAGTTATCCTGCGATTCTATCCCAACCAAACATGGAATAAACTTCATGTTACAAATCCACATTTGCAATAAACAATTGCATCTAGTTGATATGCAAGTAGTAACAGATAAAAATGAAACCAAAATGAAAAAAATATGAAATTTCAAGGAGAATCATGTTTGGAACAGCATCAAAGTTAAATTACCAACATGTATATATATATAAAAAAAACTTCATCACACACCATATTTACAGACTTACTATTGACTTTATTCATTTTTCACATTGGCTACTAAATTTGAAAAAAAATAAAAAATTCAAGGAAAACTCAAGCTAGTACTAATTTGTCATATTTTTAGTAGAACCAACACATGAACAACAATATCAAGTGCCACAATGAAATGCTAAACAGTCAATGGGATGCTCATTCACAGCATCACATTCCTTCTTGCTTCTCTGAAGAGGCTTTTCTGGCAAACAGTTTCGACGATCATCGTAAACTATACCCTTTGATGTCAAGTTGCTGCAAATCCCTTGTTCCTCACAAAAATAGTTATAAGAGAATGTGAAGTTTGAGAGCTTAGGTAATACACATATTCCCTCTGGTACAGTTCCAGTAAACATGTTATGTGCTAAATTTAGTAGCTCTAAGTGAGCTAAACCAGAAATTGTATAAGGTATTGTCCCTGCTAACTTGTTGTTGCTCACATCAAGAACTTTTAACTTGTATAAAAATCCCACTTCAGGAGGCAAACAACCTGATAAGCTTGTATTAATTAGGAGCAACTCTTCTAAGGTGTTTGCAAAGTTGGCTATGCTAGGTGGTAAGCATCCTCCAAAGTAGTTATTAGCAAAAACCACAACAGAAGCAGAGCTTGATCCTAAATTTGAAGGGATCACATTAGATAAACGATTATTGTTAACGAAAATAGCATCGAGATCTTTGCTAAAGAGTGGAGGAGGTAATGGCCCTTCAAACTCGTTGTAGCGAAGATCAAGATATTTCAAGGAAGGCAGAGAGAGGACAACGTTAGGAAAAGGTCCTACGAATCTGTTGTTACTGAGATCAAGCTCATGCAAAAGAGTGAGGTTGGATAAAGAGAGTGGGAGGATTCCACAGAAGCGGTTGCTGTTTAGGTGCAGCAACGCTAAGTCATTGAGAAGGCCGAGTTCCTCAGGTAGGAAACCGGCTATATCAGCATGGTTCAGATCAATGCCAGCAACAACTTGGACTTTGGTGTTATTAGGGAATGGCGCGCAATATATGCCAGTGTAGTTGCAGACTGAAGGGCCAACCCAAGTAGAAGTAAAGTTGTTAGGATCAGAGTAGATAACACGTTTCCAAGCTTGGAGAGCAATGTAGGCTTTTTGCAGCCTCGGGTTTTTTATGCCCTTACCGGAGGAGGAATGGCTGTGTTTGGCTGCTGAGTTGTTGAACACATTGGAGGTAAGACTTAGAAGCAAGATAACAAAGGCAGTAGTGGTAATGGGAAAGGAAAATGAAGCCATTTTTGTTGATGACTAGTAATGCAAGCATTACTCAACCAACAGCCTCTACTTGGTTTTTATAAGGTGAGATATCCTTTCATTTTCAAATACTTTTTAAGGTCCTTTGGCTAATGATATAACTACTACATCCACAGTGCATTTTACACAACAACTGAAATAACAGCAACCTAACTACTCTAAGAAATAGCAGCCAACATAATGATGTCTTTTTTACATGTTCTCACATCTTGGATTCTAGATCCATCAACAAGATGGGCAAATTCAACGTTAACAATGATCATGATATTTGCAGATAAAGTTAGAGTTAAGGGGATGTGAATGACATAGACTTCCCTCCTTACAGGTAGCTTTCTCAGTTGTTTGAAGTGGGATTGTATAAGGACACAGTATAGGTAAGAACAGGATCTTAACTTGAAGTTAAAGCAAATGACTTTGTTTCAACAAAGTTTTAAGGTGATAAGAGCCCTCAGCTAGGGGAGTCTTCATTAACTGGTACAACTACAACTATATTCTCTAGTTGAATGGTGGATTAAATCTTATCCTAGGACAGCCAAGAAATCCTATGGTTAATCTCAGTATGCACTATCGTTCAGCTAGCATGTTATTACTTCTCTTAAATGTTTTAGATGATTTGAACACTTGAATCAAACCTGATAATTTACTCTAGACTGATATGACTACTTACGACGACTGTGTAGGTCTTGCTAAGAAGTAGCAGAAAGTAAAATTTTATAACAATTTCTGCATAAAAGGCAACTATAAAACAAGAAAAACTTCAAGAAAATAGTGTTCCAGAATAAACTTTCAAGAGAATGCCAACCAGTGTGACATAGTTTAGGAAAATTATTCAAAAGGACTGGACAATCAAGGAAATCTACACAACCAAAGGACAGTTTTCGTCATTATCATTCATCACCATATTAGATTAGCCACCGCCACCTGACCCATATTTCTTTCCAAACATAATAAGCTGCAGCTTATCGTACCCGGCTAGGACACCTGCACCAGCAACAGCACGTAGAATGTTTGCTCCAGCACCTTTGAACAGGGATTTAGTGCCTTCATTCTTAACAATCTGAGAAAATGCATCCATTGAACCCTTGTACTTGACTGCTTCTCCAGAAGTCATCATCATTCTTCTACGCACTGTATCAATTGGGTAAGAAGCCAAACCAGCACCAATAGTGATACCCCATCCCAGCAAGAAACTCGCAAAAAAACTATCCTGTAAAAAAACAGAATATTGCAGTAGTGTTATACCAGCCACACTATCGAACTGAAACTAAAGCTACTAGAAATAGAGATCATCCTTCAGTTCTAAATGTTGACGGTATGACCCGAGCAGATGAGGGACTGATCACACATAAGTCATATGCATGTAGTGAAATGGTTTGAATCACCAAATCATGAAAAATATGTATTGATATCTCAAATGATAAACTTCTACATATGGATAATACATCATTGACGAAAGGGAGGAGAAACAACAGAAATATTTGGTGAAGTTGTGAGAGCGCGTGTGGGGTGGGGTGGGGGTTTAAAGTGTGTCAAAAGAACAAAAGAATCCAGCATATGAAATGTGTGCGCTTAAGGTATGAATTTATAAAATAAAATGAAATTGAATCAGAATTAGGATTTCCGATACCTGCATGTCACCGACTAGAAGTACTGGTTTAAGTGAATCATACATTCCAAAGTACAGACCACGGTAAACAATAATGCCCACACATGAGATGGTGAATCCACGGTAAAGCCCCCCCATACCATCTGACTTAAGAGTTTTCCTGTAAACGTCAACCAAACCATTGAACTGCCTCTCACCACCCTTTTTTGCAGCCTTATTATCATTAGCAAGGCGTGTTCTTGCATAATCCAAAGAATACACAAATAAAAGGGATGAGGCACCAGCAGCACCACCAGATGCCAAGTTCCCTGCAAACCACTTCCAGTAGCCATCCTTGTCTTTCTTGAAATTAAAGAGTCTTTTAAAGTAATCTTTGAAAGCGAAATTCAAGGCCTGCAAAAAACATATTCAGGAATTAATAAATCTGAAGGACGAAAAATGTTGCAAAAGTGACCACAAATTTTAACTACTCAAATGTACCTATGCTACTTTCAAGTCGTCTTTTTTTTCTTTATTAGGCAGTGCACATCACTAGAGAGATTTATAAAGTTGAACAATATTACAATAAAGAAAATTTTAACAAATGAAAGAAATGCAGAAATTAATGATCCCTAAGGACACAAGATGATGTAGTGATGACCCATGTCCATGTAATTGTTTAAACTACTCAAATGTACCGATGATACCCTCAAGTCTTCCTCTGTTAGCTTTTTTGACAATACACATCTGGAGAGATGCATACAGTTTCAGCACTATCATAATAACAAATGAATCAAAGCACTTTCAGAATGCTGGAAAAATGTATTCAAATCCAGGGCTTATCCTTGTTAGACACAATAAAGTTTACCAGCAACCAGGGTCTCTAAATCATTACAACAATAAAAGTAAAATGTTCGAAGTAATGATGGCAAAACTAGTTCACATGTTCTATATTTTGTTTTAGTATTATCTTAATAACAGCCTTGTAGGTAAATAACAACAATCTTTGAACAAAAATAAAAAAGCAGGGAAGTGCTCCCCAAGTGTGATGAAAAAGTTAAGTAGCAGGCTACATTGTAGACAATCAATAGGGGTCAACCAACAGAAAGTAAGGTTAATCAACCTGAGTGGGGAAGTATCTGATGACATTTGCAGTATTGCCTCTCCAAAGAGCAAGGACGCCTTCATCCTTGATAGTTCTACCAAAGCAGTCTGAAATCCCTTTATAAGGTTCAGAAAGTCTACCAGCCTTTATCATCTCATCCTGATTCTGAATCAAAAGCTTGACTCTCTCAATTGGAGCTGCAGCTGTCTTAGACACTGCAGCAGAAACCCCTCCCATAAGAAAATCCACGACGAAACTGTTAGCTTTCTTCTCTTCAGATGGGGCCTGTATGAGAATAGGATTTCCCAATTGACGGACTTCCAGATTAGCGGCTTGGCAATTCGTCATACAAGCACCCCGTAGAATTTCATTGACATATCCACCAGTCATGTTGTATGAACCAGTATACTTAGAATGCGTGTGGGGAGATATTAGAGAGAAGAGGTGTGAATGCCCATGTATTTTCTGAAATGCAGTTGGAGGCGCTGAACCATCCCCCATGTTTGTATATCAACACAGTGACCTGCAAAGAAGAAAAATAGTAACTGAAGTATTCCTAAAAATACAAATAGTGGAGCAGGGAAGCTTCCTATAAGCAAGGAACCAAATAATTAAGCTACACTGTGGAGCTTTCAGTTCAAAAACTGGAATACAGATATTTAATCACTAAGCAGTCAAACCCTTACCTATAAAAGCACATCCTCGCAGGAATTCCAAGCAAACGCAATAGAATATTTACTAAATAATTCAACAAGAACACACTTAGAAATAGATACTTGACAATTACTGTGTATTGACAGAAGTCAACAAAGGAATCAGGTAAATACTTTGGATCTGAGAAACAAGGGACTACAACAATAACAACATACCCAGCGTAGTCCTACAAAATGGGATCTGCGGAGAGTAGATTGCACGAAGACCTTACCTCTAACTCAGAAGTAGAGAGGTTATTTCCAATAGACCCTCAAATCAAGAAAAACAATCCAAAAAGAGAAGTAATGGAAGTACAAGAAACACCAGATCGTAACAAAATGGAAACTACAACAAAACAATACAATGATCAAGGGACAAGATACTACAGAGCAAAACTACAACTAAAATATATTGCTACCTACTAACCTTCTATCTTAATAGATAGATATGTAGTAATTTAACACCAGAACGTCACCTCAACCTGCACAGTGGTTTACCGTAGCCAGAAATTTCACAAATGGTGTCTAGAAATTGTACACGAGTACATTTTTTCTTTTGGATGAATGAGTGCACTAGAAATTTTAAAATTAAAAACATGAAAAAATTTGAAAGAACGTACGTAATATACATAAAAAAATAATTGAAAAGAGATTTAACTCACAAACACTTAAAGTATTGGCTCTTTCAAGGCACCTTAAACCACTAGGCTACAACACCTTGTTGTGTTAAGGGTGTCTAGAATACGTTATTTCACCACGTTGTATTAACGGTATAATTTTTCCGACGAAGGGTGTGCTAAAGTCTATGTAGCTACTACATCCCTGAACATGCAGATTATGCATAAACAACCAAGATATTTACCAATACCATGGATAAAAACAAATATATTTTCATTTTCAAAATCCAAACTCAAATCAGAAAGTATCAAACCTCAAAACTAATCATAGAAAAAGCAAAATGAGAAATGATCTCAACTCTGCTGAACCAAACTACATAACTCACTCAATAAACAACCAATCGCCAACGGGATAACTATGATCCGTCAATCATACAACAACACAGCAAATCACAATTGCATAGTAAAGACATCAGTAATCAACTTTTCCTAACAAAAATTCATGAACTGGACGATCAACTGATCTACTGATCCGACACAGTTGACAAGTAAACAAAATTCATATTAGCAATATTTACACACAGTATTAGGTGTTTCTACGTGTAGAGAGAGTGAAAAACGATACCTGAGAGCGTGCGAGAGGTTTCGTTCCCAGCTCTGAGGAAGTAATATTTTTCCAATGAAGCTGAGTGAGTATTTTAGCAAAATGGAGTTTCTAGAAGCTACAGAGGACTAGGGTTTCCAAATTATTTGACTCATCTGACCCTCTTTCTCCGCCAATATTATACTAACTGCCATTTTCGTGCTTCATTCAACACTACTATTTTTATAGTCATCCATAGTCTATTATGGTGGCGCTGAGACTAAGGTTCTGTATCTATATTTTTTTCTCTCCTTTTAATATTTAGTATAATCATGTCATACGGATCGCTTAACTAATTTCATGTGGTACTGTGACTCATTTATAAAAACTAGTCTTCAAAACGTGCGCACGTTTATTTTAAACTACTTAATATAAATTTTGTACTATAATCAATAATTTGTAAATGGTACATATATTGTTGGATTTGCTATATTTCATAACTTAAAAAATAAAATATACATAAAAAATTAAATATACATGTAATTCATAAGCTAATGTTAGTAAATCTTTCAAATCGATACATATATTGAATTGCAAATGAGTATTTAAAAGTAAGAAAAGAGGGGGATAAGAAGTACCTGAAATAGATACTAATTTATGAGATAATGAAGTAATTATAAATGCATGCATAGTCAGTCAACATATCTGTCAAATATTTCAAACATATAATAAAATATCTAATATATCATTGAGACAATTTTAAATTTGATTTGGAAATAAGATATATAGTATTGTACATGTTATACGCCAATAATTATATAAAGTCTAAATAAGTAACATCTATTTAATTATTTAAACATAAACTTCTTTATATAAATAGAGAACATATTTAACTTAAAATGAATAAGAAGAGAAACATTATAAAAGAACATTTAAAACTAATATGAAAATAACCTCAAATGGTAATAGCTATAATCATTTTGCATAAAATAGTACAAACATTCATTATTTTTGATAATTCATATAACATGATAAAAAAATTATTTTCTTTTAAACATTCTTTACAATTAATCAATCAATTAACGATAATGTCTTCGATCCGAATACAACAATAATGTTATTGTCCTTAACAATTATATAAAGATTGATGACAACTTTTCTTCAGCAGTCTATAACTATAATCAGAAAGGAAATTAAAAAAGAAGAAAGAAATGATATATCCAAAATGAGAAAATGGATCTTAATTTATAAGAGAGAATTGACATTTAACATACTTTAGTAAGAAGATCAGATGAGATTTGTAAGATAATTTTCATTTCTAGATGACTTTAAATAGGAAAATTTTAGGTGAGGGGAGATGAAAGGAAAAAAATAAAAGATACATATCAGTTTCCTAATTAATTTTGTAACCTTTAGTTTTCACCTTTAATTCATTGAACAATATCATTAGAAGTCTTTTTGTTCTTCTTGATAATAATTATTTCTAACAATTTAATATTAATTAACCATCAACATAAATAAATTGTAACCGAAAGAATTTGATAAATCTAATATTGCTTAATGTGTAATCCTCCCTTATAGTAATTAAAATTTACTATTTAATATTCAGTTAACAATTTATTAGACGATTAATATTTATATATGATATAGGGACAAAATATAATCTAATTTTTGCCTAATATTCCTTTCACTTTTAGTATATTATTATTATTATTATTATTATTATTATATGATATGATGGAGATTAAATTAAATATACATATAGATAATAGATGATAAATATTATTTAAATTAGATATTTTAATTAGAAATTAATCTAAGGAAGTACAAAGTTATTAATATTTTTATAAAAATGAGACAATGTAATATTTAAATTAACTAATTAAATGTTAGATAATTAATCAAATTTCAATTTAGTACAAGGCCAAAATGATAATTCAACTTTTCACTTTAGAGTTTCTCACTTATAATAATACGAGTCCTAGAAACGTGCCTTGCATGTTCTACCTCTGTTACCGTTATAATTTTATATAGGACTAACTCTTGTTGATAAAAATTGTTCAACATTGTCTGAAGTACTCCTGTCTATGTTTTTGTGCATATAAAATAAACTCTTTTTAGTGTTTACTTTCTGCCTAGAACTTAAATATCAACAAATTTTTTTATGGAGGGGTATAATGAACAACTTCTAAGGCTAGAACAATATTTTTACTAATTAGAATTATCACTCAAAAATTATAACCCCTAAGGCCCCAAGGCTGAAGTTTCTTCGGACATAAACACTTCAACAATTATTAAAATAATAAAAAAAACAAAGGACATAAAACAACAGGAAAAATAGCAACCAATAAAAAAATATTACATGAGAACTATTACATGAAAAATATTGCAATCAAATTAATTTGATTTTAAAAGAACTTAAGGAAAGTATACAATAATATTATATTGTAATGGAATCTTGAATCATTGTAGTAGAAGTGTTGAGGACAACACTTTTTTGCAAAATCCTCGTGGCCACCAACTCTGTGTGAATGACAATATTAAGATTAGTAACTTCAAAAGAAAAATAAGTAATATTCAATGTGCATAAAGTATGCATATTGTACACTATCCTAAGATAATAAACAACATAACAATGAAACAAAACTTATCATTACTTTTCTTGAATAAAACCTCAACATTCATAATATTTGACAAAAATAATAGAAAGAGGACTACCATGCTTATAACAATGAAATATTTTAAACTATTTAGAAAGCTTTTATAAATATAAAAAGTTATTATGAAATATAATACCTTCTTAGTTATGATAAATCAAATATAAGGTGCTCGCTTGCACGTGCAATTAGCTATCCATTCATGATTACATCAAAATCCCGTATAATCAAATTTGATATTCTATAAAGATGAGATGTAAGAAAATTATCTACAAATTATACTATCGTTCAAAACAATCTAAATATATATCATAGAAATATTATTCGCTTCTACATAAAATTTAAGGTTTATAATAAAAATAAGTTAAAAAAGAAAAAACAAAGAGATAGATTTGCTAGTCAGGAAACATACTTCAAAGCTTGATGGTCTTTGTTGTTATTCATTTTCCAGAAATAATCGGGGAGTGACATCTCCTCTTTCTTATATTTCTAATTTTTTATTATTAATTACCAATTAATTCAAATGCTAATTAATGGGGGTAAGAAGTAGTTGAGCTAGGAGATACAGAAAGCCTATTTGTTGATTAGTAATGAGGAGTTACAAAAGTTTTGAAAGTAAACGGATGTCTTTTCCTATTACATAGAGTAGAATCTTCGAATTAATAGAATTGTTTTTTTTTCTATTCATAGTCTTATTATGGTACACATTGATTTAAATTAAGATATATATATATATATATACTTTAAAAATAAATATAAAAATTTGAGAAAAATAAATAAATGTTATTCTTGGCTTTAGAGACATGCCACATCAGCGGCTTCATGCTTCTCCTTTATATAAATATAATATATATATAGATAGATTTTAAAAATTAATAAAAGATTTTTTAATTTAAAAAATTGGTGAAGGGCATTTTCGTAATTCAACTTTGAACTTGAATTCTTCCCACTTATAATAATATATGATTATGTCGCTTATAATTTTGGTTTTTGAACGTGTTATCTCTTATCGGCATAAATAATTTGATTCATCAAGCTTGAACGTATGAGGAAAAATTACCTAGTGTTTTTGTTTATAAAATTTGTATCTTTGAAATCTAACTTTATTGACAAATAGATTACTTGTGGATGTTATAAACTCGTACGTGACTTGATACAATTTAAATTATATAATACAATTTTTATGTTTATGTATTATATCAAGGATATTGAAAGGAGATATCAATATACTACTTAAAAAATAATTAGATACATATAACAGCCCAAAACAGATGAAACCTTTTATAAATTGAAATGAAGAGCACACTTGTGAGTTGTCCCAAAATTAACATAAATTATTGGAGAAGTTCCAAGTAAAGTTTCACATTGTAGCGAATACAGTTACAATATCTGATCAGTAGAAGTTTGCTTCCTACTCAATTGCAAGTCACAGAGGAATTCAAATGTTAACAACACCAGTTAGTTATATGTTGTTTTTGGATACAAATGACACCTACAAGTCTAGCCTATCTTTCCTGAAAAATAATTTCGGAAAGACGGGGACAGCAGCAACTACAGTTCTGCAGATTCATGAATATCATTAAGCTTTGTATGCCAATCCCCACAAGGCCTTGATATATGAGCATGAACGTATACAGTTTCGTAAGTCAATGAGGCTTTGATACATTGAACTGCTTCAGGGCGCATTTTTCTACAGACCGTCTCTATGAAGAACATAAGGAAGTTTTTTGCTTTGCCAGCAACTGCCTAAGCTTTTTAATCAGCTGAGGATTTGAGCACATATAATCCTGGAATGATTCCCTCAGGCTTTTCAACATGTTCTTATGATCTTCAGTGTGGTCTACGTTAAGTAACTTGGTGAATAGGTTCTTCCAGAGTTCAACTTTCCAGTATCTGAAAGCAGAATGGAGAATACGAAACATATTACATAACAATAAGCAACTGGAATTTTCCATTTCGTGTGGACCATAATGACTTGATATTAGTATATAACAAACCATCGGAAATTTCAAACTTAGAAGACGATGCAAGCATTAATTATATGGACACTAGATATACCAGCAAACAGGCAGTGGAGCAAAGACATACCGCTTAAAAGGCAACTTAGGTTGATAACTATGGCCACCATGGGGAGAAGGTCTTCTCTCAATCTCCATATATGAATTGTGAAGCATCATGTGTACAATAACACAGAGGCCATATGCATCCACCTGGTATAACCATTAGATATGAAAAATCTAGTTTCCACTCGGCACCAGTTTAATCATCTGGACTATAAAGTTGCTAGATCTTGAAAGGCATTTACCTGATACTTCCATGGTTTTTGTTCTTGCATTTGGATGCAGCGGAAACCAGAAGTTCGACTGTCCCCTATAAACTCGGTGTGGTCAGGGAAAAGACTCAGGTCTATACCCCGTCCCCAGTCGACAAGGCTAAGTCCCTGGAAAATAAAACTGTGATAGTCTGCCAATGTTTCATTATTACCAACACAAAATGCGTAGAAATACCTGTTCCCTCCATGAACCAGTACGGTGACGAAAATTTTCCACGTCATCTGCCAGATCGTCCCTGAACAAGCACGATAGCATATACTTCATTAGAGAGATACCCCTAAACTACTCTATTTTTCACAGTCAACAATAAAATGATATTTTGAATAGTCCTAAACTTGGTCCAATTTCCCAAAGCAAAGAGTAAGTATTTCCTTATTTAAATACTACTACGCCTCAAACCCAAACTATTTGTAGTTGGCAATATAAACCCTCAATATACACTCTGCTCCATTTAATAAAATATAATTTATATCTCACCTTAAAAAACCACTTTTAGATAAAATTAGGGCACTTAAATTGGGTCAGCAGAAGTTTTCATCTGAGATACTCGGAAGGCTTCCTGGGAGTTCATTAATAGATATCAAGAGTTCTCTCCCTTTAAACCTTGAGATGCAAAAATAACTATTGCTCAAAAGCATTTCAAATATTTCATTCTAATCTGTTGTTTAAGAAATTATAGTGAAAAATAGAACTCTATATAGAAGCAAACATTAACAGCAACCCTCTCATAAAATTGACATCAAGAAACCATAGAAAACTTGACCTGAAGGTAACTTTGAAGACATTTAGAACCATGGATTTCTTTTTCTTCGTTAACCCATATAAACAACAGAAACTGTAAGCAACCTACAAGGACAGATTTTGCAACCTCATGCCAATGTATGTAACATCTTATCCTGTCCGATGGAATTCAAAAGGTATCGGTCCTACCAATTACACTTTTTCAGAAGGATAAGAGAACCAAAAAGTGAGTAAAACCGTATAAGTAGTACGATGCAGACACTCTCTGGTTAACTATGCCCTATTGATCAAGTATTAACATGTAAGGCTTTAGCATAGAACTAGAAGGAGTAAATATCTTTCATGTTTATAAGTGGAATGAAGGCTTCAGTTACCTTGCATAACGAATCAGAAGATTATCTGGTTTGAAGTCGCCATGAATAATCCGGGTATCATGCAAAATTTCTAAAATGCAGAGCATCTCAATGGTGTAATAAATGCATAATACTTCCTCCATGGCCCCACCAAGCACAACATTGGAATTGATTGCATCCTGCAAGGTGCTCAAGTCAGGGAATCATATCATTCAAGTTGAAGGTGAAAGATCAACAGACACCTACCTGAAGTGTGCCATTAGCCAGGAAGTCAGAAACAAGTATGCTGTAGTCCGAATATAGATGCAATCTGTGGGCATACCCAAAGTTTAATCTCTGGTGAATAAGAATAAAACAAATTAGTACCATTTTCCTAACCAGCATACACCAATATATAGTCTATTTTCCATACTACATACTTCTTTTTCAGGAATTCTCATATCCAGTTGACGATAAATGTAGAATTCCCACGGGAAAGCTGGCTTTTGAATCTGCAGAGATCAATAACATAAAAAAGAAACGTGAAGATATTGCCAGTGTCAGATTTCCTCATGAAGGGAAATAAGGATAAACTATTATTTCACCTTAAGTGCGACAACCTCATCTGGATTACCATCACAACATGCTTTAAATACTTGAGCAAATCCTCCCTGACCTGCACATCCCTTGATCTGATAGCTGTATCCACCTGAAACCATTCCACGATGAGACACATTTAGCTGACAGCACACCAAGTTCATGTTCATGTCTATAGACAACTGAATTCATCAGATTTTATCATAAAATTCCATTTCCAAAATTTAAGGCAGAAAGTGCAATTGGGCCGAGGATCTTCCGAAAACAGTCTCTCTACCTCCACGAGGTAGAGGTAAGGTCTGCATACACTCTACCCTCCCCAGACCCCACTTGTGTGATTACACTGGGAATGTTGTTGTTGTTGTAAGGCAGAAAGTGCAATAAGTAACTCTTAGGCACCATGCTTTCACTCTTCAAGTTGATGGGGGTGGATTTAGGCCTCTGCCACCTCTCCCTACTGGAGTTGATATCCACCAAACTACAGCAGATACCCTAAGGAATGAATGAGCTGTCTACATCTAGTGATAACATTCGATAGCACTCCTCTGGCTCTCTTTTTATTATCTAATAGATACCAGTAAGCATCTCATTTAAAAGAGCTTAATAATATCCATACCACCTTTAATCACACAAAAAATTGTGAGGGAAGAAAAGATGGGGGAAAGTTATGAAAAATATATGTATATCCAATTCAAACTTATGATGTGTCTGAATTAGGTGATGTTTGTTTAAAATTTTCAAGAGCATCTAGAGAAAACAATTCAAGGGGTAATTGTGAAGGGAATACATGCTAAACAAACCAAGGCATAAAATACTATTGTATATATTGGGGGTCGGACCCAAGTATCAAGGTACTAGTCCCAAGAGACCTTAGTCCTCCATGGTCACTGCAGGACATTTAGAAGATGTGTTGCCCCAAGGGCCAAGACCAGTCCCAACTTTGCCGTCATCTTAATCTCTGCAACTGTCAATGAGCATCGAATACTATGTAGCCATTATAGACTAAGAAACAAGAATTTTTACCTATATCAATAATTTTATTCCTGGCAGATTTCTGCAATGTTGACAGTGCTACCTTTCCTGAATACGCCTTTTTGCTTGGATGGTATCCCTGATGAAAGTTCACATGTAGCTATCATGAATTGCTGTTAACATGTAAAATAGTTTCATTAAATGCTTCTGGGCAATCTCACATCATATCTTATTATCTCAGGATTCTTCTTCTGCAACAGATTTTTAATTGTTGAGAACACCCATGGATTGACACAAGATCCACCATTCTCCGACACAATGTCCATCTACATGATGATGCATAAATAAATCAATAATATAATCCTGTGTCAACTAAACACATGGAATAAAAGAGTAAGAATTGAAATAACAGACAACATAAGAAATAGTCCATAAGTATTCCAAAACAAGAGAAAATGAAAAGAGATTGTAGAACTCTGGTACATCAGAATCTCACAGTTTGAAAGAAAAGACTGTGATAAGCAACAAAGATAGCCTAGACTCTAGAGGCAAGATGGAACTAATTATGCATGTAAACAGAATCAACAAAATGGGCAAATGAACTTGAAGGCTCCCAACGGGAATGAAGTACAGTAACTACCCTACAATCTTACCACTTGATATTCAACTTGAAGATTTTAGGCCAGCTTATCTGGATGTTAGAAACTTGACAGATCTAAAGGGTGTTAACTTTGGGTAAAGTCGTAAAGAATAGATTAAATATGACTAATAACATTCTTGGCACTGAAATTAGAATGTGTCGTATGATGTAATAGGGTGTCTGAAAGCAAACATAGAAATTCTTTGACAAATAAACTTGACTAATTACTAAAGAGCAAGACAATCATAAAATGGATGCTAAATATTCATCGTGACAAAAGTCAACACTTGACTTGCTTTATCAGCACTTGTTGACTCTCTGATAATGAACATATTCTAACAACATATGACATTGCAGATTTGAGAAGTGTGCAGATACTTAAAGTTACCAGAAAACACATTATATAATTTAAAATCATTAGGGCTCAAATTTCAAATGTAAACCAAGCAAAAAATACTCAACTTACCAATATTGGTAAGATTCCAACAAGGTGGTTAAGTAGCTTTAGGGTGTCTATTAAGTCTTAAGACTTTTTACAAGCTGAGTTTTCAATTTATCAGATGGTCCTAAATGTTCCTTCTTTATCAGATGGCATAGTGATGGTGCAATTTATTGAAGCTACACGATATTGATAGGCGACTAGAACTCTATAAATGAAACCATCCCCTTCTGTCATCTAGGTCAAAGCTCTGATGGTTAATTGTTATATCACATTCATTGATCATTTGATATATCATATGAGCTATCAACTAAATGGAACTCATCAACCGGCCAAATCTACTTGTCTGGAATACTAAGAGTTAGCATTATATTTTTGGCTGAAAGCAGAAAAAACTGACATTCACATCACTATCTATGTTTCATTTATGCAGTATGGATTGAACAAGAACTATGAAAGCTGGAAATGCAGATAGCTGAATAGATGTCAGAGATTTGGTCCCTAATCTGCATAACAAGAAAATCCAAGCATGAGGCCTTAAAATGACCTTTATGCATTTAAGCCAAGATAAATGATTTATCTCATTGAAGTTCAGCAGTTTCTTTCTAGGTAATAGCTTGATTACTGAATCCAGCATCACCAATTCCAAAGACCTAACTCTACACTTATAACATTACCACACCTTGTCCCAGTTGGCACAGATTCTGAAAAAGAACACCAAACATACCTTCTGTAATGAACCAGCTGTTACTTTCTCAGACATTCTCTCAAGAAACAACACTTGTGCCTTCTTCAATCTGCCCAAAGGCTCAGCATTCCTAAAACCAGAGTCCCAAGTTCATGAATTTAATGTCATATAATACAAACGCAGACATGTGCTGACATGCATAAAGAATTATGATCCTACAAAAGAGAATATGTCCTCTGAAAAGAGAGTAACCTTGAAATTCCCAAATGGTAAATGAGAAATGCATCAATTAACCTCCCTTTTGCCTCTAGGAATAACGCATATGTCTCGTAAAGCAAAGAATTGAACAGACAAATCTTATTCTGCTCAATTTCTCTATATATGCTTTCGTGATTTGAACTGCTATCCATCTGAAACACAAGCGACCACTAGATCAGATAAAGCAACAAACATTTCACATCACTTGTATACAAAGTGCATCTTTATCACAAAAGTAGTGTACACTCTACACCAATTAACTCAAAAATCCCAAATATACCTTTGCCCAAACACTTCACATCACTAGGTTAAACATATACATAAAGAAATCAATACAGGAAAAACAAAAGGGAGATAGGATTTATTACATATAGAAACCAAATCTTGAGAAATCTGACGTCGTTTTGGTACCGAGGATTGTTCTTAAAGGTACTGATGCAGTTCGAGCAAAGCTCATGCAGATCTCTTCCATCAATTGACGTTCGCTCTTTCAGTGATTTCTCAATTGACCTACAAATTAGGGCATAACATAAACAATTGAACGAGTACAAATGCAAATTTTGGGAGAAAATAAGATAAAAAAAGGTACCATAGCCAAGGCAATAACGGGTCGTCGGAGCTAGTTGTATTGCTTTGATTTTTTGAAATGACGGCCATTGCCATCTGATCCAGCCTCACTCGCCGGAAAATGAAAAATTGTCCTACTGGTTCAGGGAGATGAAACGGGCGGGAATACACTGTATTTGAATTTTGTTGTGAGTTTTGGACTAAAATATTTCTCAACTATGACCGAAATATAATTGTACATACATATATTATCTAAGTGAACAAAATACATTCTTATAATATCCGAAAAATAGCACGAATCATCTCTCAGTATATTTTTGTTAAGAAAATGGTAGAACCAATAAAAAAATAATTTAATTTGGTCATGTTTTGATCACGACGAGAAGGTGAAAGTTGACTAAAAAAAATAAGAATATCAATAGAAAATGAATTTTCAATTCTCAAGATCTAAATTTAAGTATTGTTAGTTTATATGTTTTTTTTGCATCATCAAGTAAATTGACTTGCCCCAATAATAAATTTTAAAATATTTATACTCTCAGGTTTCGATGGTTAGAAAGATTATGTAAAAGAAAATCATTTCAAAAATATTACATCCAACTATTTAGAAATTTTCTTTAATAAAATATTTAGAATGTATCTAATATATCTACAACCAAATACCAATTTACATTTTAATGTACAAAAATGCTGAAAATCTAGTGAAATTACGTTGGCATTTGTTATGAAAGAAATATTTTATTTAAATTTTTTGAAGTTAGAGTAGTATTTGTTCATATTTTTACAAAGAATGTTTAGAATTTGAATATATTTTGTTTAAATATGATTTAAATTCTCAATTTCTAAAATAAAAAATCACCTAATTTGACTAGCATAATCTTTTACATAAATTTTATTCGACTTGACACATTTTTTATTGGCGACATCAGTTTCTTAAAAAAAAAAGACAAAAAAATGAATCTTGCAACTCTTTAAATAGTTCAAGAATGTTTTTTGTTCACTTATATAACATAAGAATATACTTTAGATTTAAATCATACTTCAGGATTAATTTTAGCCAAAAACTTCCTCATGTGATGTGTGTATAAAATTAATCAAATCACACTTTGTTAGTTATAACTTCATAATTAATTAATTAATATTCTATCCTCAAGAAAACGATGCTTTAATGTACATGTGGCTTTGTTTCAACGATGATTGATTAATTTGATTTATATCAATTATCGTTAAATTATGTAAACTCATATACCACCATATCAGCAACATGAAACCCAAAATTAGAAATAATAGGGATATGTAAAAATTAAACCCAAAATTAGAAATAATAGGGATATGTAAAAATTAAATCGATCGATTTGATAAATTGAATCGAAAAAAATGTTATTGAGTAATTGAGTTATTGAGTTTTTAATGGGTTTATTTAAAAAATTTATTGGATTATTGATTTGATATTGGTTTTTACTATTGGGTTATTGGGTACGGTAATAATTTATAATTTTACCCTTCCTAATTATTTAATATACAATTAGACACTATAATTATATCAAATTATTAGTATTCTACCAACTTTACGCTAGACCGTTTTACTAGTTTTTATTGTTTAGTCAAAATCTAAATATTAAAGTAAGGAGTTCACAATTGTAACTAGTTTTAGTCTTGTTAGACTATTTTTAGTTTTAGTTTGTGATCGTAGGTTGTAGCAATTTACAAGTTTGTAAAGGTTCGTAAACTGATTAACATAAAAAAAATTCATACTATATTTTGGTGGTAACATGTAATTATAACATTAATATTATATTTTCTCTTATTGATGCATTTCTCATTATCTCTCTTGTTTCACCATATCAAAACATTTAGAGAAGTGAAAAGAGGTATAATATTTTATGGAAATTTTTATTGGATAAAGGTAAACCGAAAACTAAATTGATAATAATAAAAAAAACGATAAAGAATATCTTATTGGTTTAGCATATTTAAAAATCGAAAATCCAATAAACAAAATTGATAATACATAAAATCGAACCGAACCGACCGATGCACACCCAACCCCAATTCAACAATCTCTATTAATCTTTTTTAATTTTTGGTAATCTCTTCCTTTATTTCAATTAACAAAAGAAATTAAAAATGATAAGTGACTAGTGGGTCCGACCTGTAATATAGTGCAAGCTTTAGAATTAGTAATGTAACGTATTTTATTCACTTATTACTCTTTGTATTGGTACTTCTAAACAATTGCAAATATAATATATATATATATATATATATATATATATATATATATATATGCACGTATCTAAAAAAATTATATTGTTATTGTCCATCCTAACCTCACTTGCTCATTAGCGTTTATATCCCGTCATTATTTATCCCGTCCTTACTTGTTCATCGATTTTTCAGTTGGCCAATATTGTGCTCATATAACTTAGGACTACATAACATATACATATAATTTATCATACATAACTACATACATCCAATTTCTGTTTTGAAAACACATTTATACACATACAATTGACCACCCCCACCCCTACCCACCCACACACATTTATCCACTCGATTTCAATTAGGATTAGGTTTTGTGTATACACATAACATAGTTTGCTACATTTTTTTTTTTAAAAAAAAAATTGTAATACATTTCAAAAAAATCATAAAATCTAGCTATATTTTGCAATTATCCATGAGAATTCACATATACAAATTACAAAGTACATCAAATGGGCCCAAATGTTTTAATTGGGTTGTTGGGCCAGGCAAACCCATCCCCACCACTGCAATAGGAATCGTACCTCACCCAAATTGAATAGACACAAGTCCATGAATTTTCAGACTTCATCAAGCACCAATAATGCCACGTTTCAATTTTTGATTGCATCAAATATATTGCCGAATTATAAGAAAAAATAAATAATAGCAAAGCTAAAAATTTTATTAAGAAAAACTTTCATTTTCTGACATACACTACATATCGTTATATACAGTTCTATTCTTTCATAGTGAAATATTCTTTTTACTTTATAACGAAGATTAGACGTAATGAAATCTCATTAAATCATTGTGTTATCGTATTTTCTCAACGTTAGAGGAATGACCCAACCAAAGAATCGTTCCCATTCGAAACCTGTCTGCTCAATAGTGCAATTTTAACATATTTTTATTCAACTGATGAGTACGGGGCCACCACTCACGAGTAGCTAAGACAACCCAATGCCAACCATGTACTCTTTATCTTTAAATAATTTTTTTTTGATGCCCACAATGAAATCATCACTAATGTCCTTTTTTCTTTAAAAATAAAACGTGGTGTCTGATATGTATTGTTATTAAAGTCTGACTATATATAAAGTCGTGCTTGAAATTTACATTGAAATGTAAATCACTCGCTAATGTGGTGATCAAACTCTTATACTATGTTTAGATCATTGTTTTTTATTGTATTGTATTGTATCGTTACTATACCTACAATGTTTGTTTTAATTGTTACTTAAAATGTATTATATCGTATTGTTAAATTTCGTTGTTAAAAACAATGAGGATCCCTATTTTATGGAACAACCAATTTGATATGTTTTCATTGTTACTTAATTTTTTTTTCCAATTATATATTTACATAATATTTCAAAATATTATTTCACCCTTTATCTTAATTATTTAAATTTAGTCAAATCTCCTATCCTAGAATAATTAGGATATTTTAGTAATTTTATAAATTACAATACAGTACGATACGATCAAACCAAACAATTAAAATGTTATTAAACAACAACAAACAATACAGTCTAGCCAAACATTGTATCTACCATACAATAGAGTACAATACAATATATTATGAAACAATGAGTAACAATGATCAAGTGGTAATGTTCCACACTCCTAAACAAATTTAATTTAACTATATGATTTAAACCTCTCATTTTTTCTTCTCATTTAGTGTTAGATATTTGTATCAGAATCTCAACTAGTTTGATATCGTGTTACGTAATGAAAAATCAATAAGACCTCTTTGTAAGAGCTCGTTTGAATTGATTTAAAAAAGTAGCTTTTAAGTTAAAAAAAGTCAAATTTAAATAACTTTTAAATAAATAAAGAAGTAGAGGGGACCTACTTTTTTTATTTTTTATTTTATTTTTAACGTTGTCAAACACTTTCAAAAGCTATCGTTGACTTAAAAACAAGATTGGCGAACTTTTAAGTCAATCAAAACATGTTCTAAGGAAGAAATATTTTTATTCATCTTAACACAACTGTTGATGATAATTGTATAAATTATACATTTTAAAAACAATTTCATAATTTTAAACGATAATTATGAAACATGAAATTAAAGTACTATCCTCATGATCTTTTATTCAATCATAAAATTATGAGCGATGAGTTGTCACTCGTTAGAACATATTCTTATTTATGTATTTTTTTTTTATTCATCAACGAAAAGTAAGCTTGTAAATACTAAATAAAGGAAATTTGAAAAGGAAACAACATTTAACGGGATTAAAAACTATTCTATTCTATATATTATTCTAATTTTATTAGATGTGTCGAAAAAACGATGTATTGAAACTAGCTAGCTTACACTTGGAGCGTTTACAAACATTAGGCTATAATTTTGATCTCATTTATGGTTTCTATATCGATTCAAATTATTTTTTGTCACATAGTGATTTTCAATTGTTTATATTCCTCAAAGTATCTTAAAAATAAATAAATTCGTTTTTTTTTAAGTGGAAAAAAAGTTAAATTGATATTTTGGGGAATAAAGCAGGTCAACTATAGCTGGAAGCAATTGAAGATATTATACGTCAGACCAATTTCAAATATTATGATACTTAAATTAGTGTAGAACTGTTGACGCAGAAAATGATAAAATAGAAAATCACAGGAAAAGATAATAATAATAACAATAATAATAATAATAATTAATAATAATAATAATAATAATAGAGTTTGGACCATACTATTATTTGATGTTGTCTTCCATAATAGCGGAGCCACCTAGTCCAAATTTAGAATAAAAGTTATATAATATTATATATAAATAATTTTATTTATCTATAATATATATTAGATCTTTATAACTTTTTTATATTTTTACCGTTAAAATCATATAAATATCTTGGTGAGATTCACAACGGGAACCTCTCTATAGAAGGAAAAGGGTTATATATCGAATTTTTTTTAACTATACGACAATAATATTTTTATTCCACTTAATGAAAATATCGACTAACCTATAATAACATCAAATGTTGCTTTCTTAATCATTCTTTGGCTTCTCATACCCACACATGTACCAACACTAGTTTGTATTCCCCCTTTATCAAATTGATATTTCTACTTTATCGACTCTCTTTCACTCGATCATCGATCGTAGTGTTTGAGTCAGAAATTTCAATAAATAATTTGAAATATAAAAAATTATAAACATATGAAAAAGTAAAAGGAGATTCCATATTTACTACTCTCTCCGTCCGATATTGTTTGTCATGATTTCTATTTTTAGAGTCAAACTATAAAAATTTTGACTAACATTTTAAGAAGTTTTTTTTCCCATCATATTAATATGCAAAAAATTGTAATTTATAGTACTTTTCATATAGTTTTAGAATATCTAATTTTTTTTGTTTAAAATATCAAATTAATGTGATCTAATTTATCTTTGAAAATTAACCAAATTAATTTTCGATAAACGCAACATGACAAACAATTCCAGACGGAGAGAATATATATATATAGATATACAAGTAATTTTAATCAAGTATAAGTAATATAAATTTCTATTAAAGATAATTCGAATGAACCCCTCGATCTTATATAGCTGCGCTCCGATGCATACCTCCAAGCTTATAACTAGATTCATAAAAAAACAAAAACGCGTACACAAAGGACGTGGTCCTAAATAAACATCACTCTCTACCTTTTTTTTCCAATAAAAAATTCCCACTTTAATATTATTACACACATATATATATATATCTTTGTTTTCTTCTTCTTTTCTTCACACATCAACTTTAGTAAATCATTTATTTTTCTCTATGGAAACAGCAAATAATCAGTTAAAATACATGGAGAAAAATGATGATTTTTTAGTAATTTCCACTAGTGAAAATACTAACAAAAAAATCATCACAACAAATAATAACAAGAAATTATTATCAAATTCTTCTTCTTCTTCATTAACAAGAAGTTGTCAAGCTGAGAAATGTAATGTTGATTTAAGTGATGCTAAGCAATACCATAAGAGGCATAAAGTCTGTGAATATCATGCTAAATCTCAAGTCGTCGTCGTCGCTGGACTCCGCCAACGTTTCTGTCAACAATGCAGCCGGTTAGATCATATATCTCTGTCTCGTTTTATGTGACACTTTAATTCTGAGTTCACAAACTCTAAAAAGTACTTTATGTCCAGTTAAATACTGTCATATAGTTAAAAACGGAACGTACTAGTCTATGTTTATATAAGTAGTTGAAAAGCTGGTAATTTGAAAGTGACTATATAGTATAAACATAATAATAATAGTAACCATATATAGTATAGTACTATTAAAGATCGTATCTTAGTCATTGACTAATTTAGTTTAGCATGGTTTAATTAATTAGATTATGTGTAGATTGACTTCTTAATTTTAAGTGGTTGACTAGTTCAGTTACTTTAATATCATATTATTGATGATTTTTTTTTTTGTATTTTGTTAAAAAAGTAAAAGTGGTTGAGGTAGATGCTAAAAATAGCATGGAAATATAAAAATTAAAGCTTCATTTTAAAGTGGATTCGAACCAAAAAGACATCTTACATCACTATGTTTTATAATATATGATATTAATTATTTCTATATTTTTTGTTTGTTCCAAATTTACGGTATATTTTGATTAATTTAAATTTATAATAGGATAAATCGAAGATTTATTGTTTTTTTTTTTTTTCGTGTGTGTTTTGTTGCGATACATATAGCAAGATACATATAACCTTATCGTTTTTCCACATACATTAAATGGCCTTTAAAAAATTTGTTAATCAACTGATTTAAATAAAGAGTAAATTATTTTTTTGTACTTTGAATGTATTTTCTATTTTTTATTTAAAAAATAACAATATAATTACCATAAATTGTTGAAATATTATGTAAACTAGCTAAGAATGTCATCTTAACTATGTTCTTCATTTAATTTTTAAAAATATTTTTCATCTCTCAATCGATGATGGGCGGGTCGGACCCTATTTGAAGAAGTGCTTTCTATCAAGAATTTCTCTATACTGATAGTTTAAACTCGAAATTTCGGATAAAGAACGAGTAATCTCGTTCGTATTCTTCATACTTGGATGGACAAGCATATTTTTGAATCGTGTATTAAGAAGACAATTTAGTTAATTAATGAATAATTAGTTAACGTTCCTAATCTCGATTTTTCTTCCACTTTTAAAATTAATTTATCACGTTGTAATTGCTGTAAACAAAATCAGATCTGGCCACGTACACATTACTACAGATATCTGATTTGGTGATATTCTTTTGATTGATATTTTCTTCTTAATTAATAAATATATTAAACAAAATTAGGTCCAAAGAGGCTAATTTGTTAGTTGATCTAACTATTTTACATCTCCAACATGTAAAGTAAAAAAATAATTCCTATAATTTGTCCTATAGAAAATCTGTAGCAACTTCGTGACGAGACAAACTATTAAAAATTTATTATTTATTTTTTGATTAGTTTTTCGAAAATAATAATTTGCGTGTGTTATACATACATATATAACTAGTGTGATGGGGCCCGTAATATAGTAGTAGAACCAGATGAACGTGACGCACTATTTCTCAACCTTTTGTAAAATGTGAACTTTGTTTGGTCATATTAAAGTTTGAACACACATAGTACTACTCTTAACTAGCTATTGTTTGGTCAAATGAAAAAATTAGAGTCTAACCAATAAAATAAAAGTTGAGGGTTATTTTTGACCATTTTTCGTAAAATTAATTCTACATAGATTTCATGAGCTGACGGAATTTGATGAATCGAAAAGGAGTTGCCGGAGACGTTTGGCTGGACACAACGAAAGGCGAAGAAAGAGTACATCATCGTCATCATCTTCAACATCATATGCAGATCGAATTCATATATCTACCCAAGAAAATCCAACTCACAAAAACATTCACTTACGTTGAAAAAAAGCATATTTTATATAGTAATTTGCTCTCTCTCTTCTGTCATAAATCTGTTTCTAAAACAATAATCATCATTCACTTACCATCCGGTGATAATTAAGTACAATAAAGTATTTTTAAAGTTGTTAAATGTTGTTATATTACATGTATTTGTAATAGGACATAAGATTTATTGCGATCGCGATAACTCTGAAGTTATTAGTATATATAAATGTTATATGCAAGGTTAGAGAGGTGGGGAATGATGAACTATGGGCTTTAATTTTATATTGTGTTTTTGTAGATGTATTGTAAGAAGTTTTAAGAAGATATGCTCCTATAATTGTTAAGTTAATTTGTGTTTGTAAGTTTTATGGGAGTAATATATAATCATATTAACTATATGGACTATTTTATTGGAATTGGTGACCATTAGATATCCATGCTTTGATTTCTTTATTCACTTTAGAATATAGTTTGATATATATTAACTTTGTCTTATTTATATAAGAATATTATTTTTTTATGAAAGTGTTAATTGATTATTTTTTGATGAAAGAGTGTCAATTAATTCTTATTAGACAAATGTGTAGGTTCATCCTGCTTCAATATAATCAATAAGTTCTTAGAATTTTGTAAAAAAATTACATTTTTATACAATCATGAAACTCGAGTATATCAAAATTTAAGAGAATGTCTCATCAATTATAAGGAGGCAAAATTCAAGATTGAAGGCAAAACACATAAATATATATTTAAAAATTGACACAAAGTGTCACTTTAGATATCTCAATTTAGAGATGTATCATTTAAACATTCGTAGTAGGACTTAGTTGTGTTGTTTCAACACTTTTCGCTCACTCGAACAAATATGTAATGAATATAGAACATTCTCATCAATGACACGTGCAAATAACGAATTAAATAAAGACACGTGAATATAACATAAATTATGAGAAAAAAGATTGGAAAATTTTGAAAATTTGGTTAGAATTTGGCTAGAATAGTATTTTACCTTTTTGAACGTTTTTACCTTTTTAACTTTAATACCTTTTAATTAAAAAATAAAAGTAAGATCAATTTATTTTAAAATAAAAAATATTACTATTTTTTTAAAATTCAGGTTAAATTCTGGCCAAATTTTCTGGTCATTTAGGGCCCATCTGGCCATTGATTTTCCAAATAATATTTGAGAAAAAATTTGGCAAATAGCTTTGTCCATAAAATTTGTCATTATTGACAAATATCTCAAAATTCCAAATTCTAGTTTTTTCTAGTATTTGGGATAAATTCATTATTTGGGATCTTTTAAAATTGAAATTTACCCCAAATTTTTATATTTTACAAAAACACCCTATATAGTGGTTCTTTGCGTTGTATTACATATTTTCTTACATGAACAACAAAGTAGTGATGAAATATTCGTGATGATATGATTGTTGATGAAAATGATGAAAAATCAACTCAGGGTAACAAACTCATGTGTTTTGATTACTTCGCGATAAATTGAATGATACTTGTTGCACTCACTTTAAATTACCACATTGTTTTAGTTATATGGACACTACTTGTTACTTGTTGCAACGAAGAGTCAATTGACTTGTATTATAAACTTATGATTAATTTTGATAGTTTAAAAAACTTATGTGTATGAATCAAAATTCAAACCCAAATATACCTGATGCATGTCCCACATAATCACAAATGCAAACTCTTGATTCTTTAATGGAACCACAATCACATACCTGATCCTCTCATAGAATCAAAATTCAAACCCAAGTTGTTAGTGTGCTGGCGTGTACCTCGAGCCATTCATAGTTAGTGTACCGACATGGTACCCAAAACAACCAACAATCACAAACAATCATGCACAATCACATAGCACAATGAACAATACCACTTGATTAAATCATAAGTTACAATAACAAGTTAATTGCATGAGATTACCTACACGATGTCATTGCATATGTCTCCCTACCACGCATTGCATAAATGATACTACAAAGCAGTAGACATGCATACATACATAAACAAAAAATATGCAATCACAACCTAACCTAGATTCTGTTTGAGGCTAGCCTGACCGAATATTTTGAGTCACTACCTAAAATATTTTCTGGCCAAAATTCTTTCACTATTGACTTATTCATAGCGATCGAGTCAGGTCGTTACACGTATATTATTCAAAATTATTGTCAAAAAATAAAAGTGTGAACATAGTGAATGCGCCTATTCCTTTTTTCAAATTCGGTCAATCCATTTATGAGAAATGTATAATTTATATATTGACGTCAGATCCGAATTAACTACTAACATCTGTCATTAAAATATATTAAAAACAGTAGCATCTTCTCGTGTGAATGCAAATACTCATGACGACGACGTTTTCAAATTGTAAAAAAAGAACAAAAAAGGTGAGCGTTTCGAGAGTTAAAGCCCACCTAACACTCTCTATACACTGTTTAACACACGCAAACTATTTTCTCTTTTCATAAAATGTTAAAATTACTTCTGACATTATTCGAAAGACAAACAAACCGTTTGTAAAAATAGACTTTCTTGATGTAGATTCAAACATCTCTATATACTATTCGATAAATCCAATAAGCTTTACTCAAATCCTAGATATAGCACCGAGTGACTAACATATTCAGTATTCATAAGCTTCAAATCTTGACTCCACCGTGCTGTTCCGACCTGGAATAGCAAAAGGAAAAATAATAATGAGGTAAGGAAGAAGAAGTGTTACAAAATTGTAAGAAATTTGTGTATTTCTTACATATTTTCTTACATGAACAACAAAGCGATGATATGATTGTTGATGAAAATAATGAAAAATCAACTCAGGGTAACAAAATCATGTGTTTTGACTACTTCAAGATAAATGAAATGATACTTGTTGCACTCACTCCAAACTGCCACATTGTTTTAGTTATATGGACACTACTTGTTACTTGTTGCAACGAAGAGTCAATTGACTTGTATTATAAACTTATGATTAATTTTGATAGTTTAAAAAATTTATGTGTATAAATCATATTTTTTTCTAAAACATGAATTAAGTTTTCCAAATATTATAACAAATACATAGTGAAATTTTACTCAAATTTTTACTCAAATAATATTTGTCAAAAAGTATATGAAAATCTATGGTTATAATACCTCATGCCTTCATGGATGCTCCTCCATCACCATGCCCACAACGAAGAGTGAAATGTTAAATTCTCACCCTCGAGGATAAAGTAATATTAAAATTAAATATGAGTTCAAATGAATTCATTAAATTTTACTTATGTTAAACATTTGTATCAGATGATTCATTGAATGCATATAGATTAATCGTGAACACGTTAATTTAAAAAATTGTAATTATATGTAACATTAATTTTTTTGACACATATATTGCACGTAATCTCGAGTTATGTGGTATGAAATATTATAAAACAATACTAATACTATCAATATATAATAAAAAGATATTAA
Organism: Solanum peruvianum; assembly: GCA_027705065.1. Classification (NCBI taxonomy): domain Eukaryota; kingdom Viridiplantae; phylum Streptophyta; class Magnoliopsida; order Solanales; family Solanaceae; genus Solanum; species Solanum peruvianum. Next base: position 63,447,886 of record JAKWJD010001761.1, read on the forward strand.
TTAAAAAATTAATAACATTTTTTCATGTGAATACAAATACTTAAAGCGACATCGTTTTTAAATTATAAAAAAAGAACAAAAAAGAGGAGCGTTTTCAGAGTTAAATCTATCTTATACTCGCTATACCGCTGTTTAACACATACAAAATATATTCTCTTTTCAAAAAACATTAAAACTACATCTTACATTATTCAAAAGACAAAAAGCCCTTCGTAAAAAAAGACATCTACATAGAAATGAATCCATTATATACAATGATGAATTCAATAAACTTACTAAACTTTATAGGGATAATGTCCAAGTACCCCCTCAACCTATGCCCGAAATCTCAGAGACACACTTATACTATACTAAGGTCCTATTACCCCCCTGAACTTATTTTATTAATAATTTTTTACCCTTTTTTAGCTTACGTGGCACTATCTTTTGGGCCCAACGATGGTTGACTTTTTTTTCGAACTAGTGCCACGTAGACTAAAAAGGGGTAGAAAATTACATATATAAGTTCAGGGGGTAATAGGACCTTAGTATAGTATAAGTGTGTCTGTGGAATTTTCGGCATAGGTTGAGGGGGTACTTGGGTATTTTCCCAACATTATATATAAAACTTAATGACTATCATATTTTGTATCTATAAACTTTAAATTTCGATTCTAACAAGCAGCTATGGCCCTTTCATAGGAAAGTAAAAATAAAAATGAGAAAAGAAAGATGAAGTGTTGCAAAATTGTAAGAATTGTGTATTTAATGAAAAAATAGCGAAATATTTAGTAATCCCAAGATCACTTCTCTTATCTTTTTTTTCCTCTTTTATTCTTCACTGATTAAGATTATATATAGTAACTATTTTTTTAGCACATATATTGCACGTGACTGTCAAAATGCATTATGTAATATTAAAAAATAACATAAATATTATTAAAATATAATTTTGGATAGATAATTAAATATGAAAATATAATTTGATTTTCTTCAAAGGTTAATGCACATACAAATTTTAAAATTTTACTTACCTTTACGTTTTTATGTGTAAATTATCAAAAGAGTGAAAATAGTAAATATATTTGTTCCCGCCTTAGATTTATTTTATCCATTTATAACAAAAATGCATAATTTTGTATGCAACATCTAATTAATAAATACATTCATCATTAAAAGATAAATTTAATTTTTTTGTGTGTGAACAAAATTACTCTAAGCAACCACGTCAGTTGATGAATAATAACAAATTTCGACATCTTATATGTTTGGAAAATGTTAGAAATACCAATGACATTGTTTAAAAGAAAAAGGTCCATAAATATATATATATTTTTTTGCCGTAGATTTTCAATATCTACGCTTTGGGGTACAATTATTTTGCTTTAAATATTATATTTATATTATAAAAATTCATCAAATATATAAAAATATATAATTACGATCTCAATGCTAACAAACTATACCCTTAAACTTTAAAATGTGACTCCGGTATGACTACCCAACAACAACAACAACAATGCATAGTTTTATAAGTGGAATCGGAAATGTAAATTATTATTAAAAGTCAAAAATATAAATCTCGATCACTAAGAGAACAAAAAGATGGAAAAGCGGGATAAAAGCAGAGGCGAACCAGAATTCCAGGCTTATGGGTTCTAAAATTTATAGAGGAATCGTAAAACACAAATAAAGTTAATGAGATGTTTGTCATGTTTGAAAACATTACCTTAGATATTGTTATTCTTAAACTTATTTTAATAATATGAAGAGTTAGTAATTTATTTTAAAGTTCTAAAATATTGTTGATAAAAGATAGTAATTTTTAAAATATAAATTTCAAATAGTTTTATTATAATTTAGAATACTATTTTAAGTGAGAAAAGATATTAAACTCATCATTAATATTTTTGCACCTAAAATATATATTTTATTAGTTTTATTGTGATAGTTACTACCTTCAAAAGTTAAATTTCGAAAAGCAAATAACAATTATGCACTATAATTAATTATCGATACATGAGATAACCCTAGGAAATATTAAAAATTAATTTTGAATAGGTAATTCTACCGTGTAAAAGCAAACAAATAAGAAAAAAATGAAAAAGGAGAGGCAAGAGTACATAGTACATATCGAGGGATAAAGATCGAATGATAGCAATAAAATCAACAGTAAAAGTTAAACTTCTTTTGAAAGTAAATCGGGGTTAAAATATATATTTGGGTTAAATTTTTTTGAATGTCTTAGTAGAATTTTTTTTTAAAAAAATATAAATTATCATTTGCCAATTTTCTATTTAAAAAATTCAATGTTTTTTTCTGAAATTAATTCCAAAAACATAGTGTCGAGAGTGAGATTCGAACCGACAAAAGCACATATTTAATAAAGACTTCTCTAGGTGCTTGGAGACCACTGGGCCACCCGTTTCATTATGCTATAAAAGTTCGCAAGATATTTATATCTACATTTTATTTGATATTTTGATACGAATATAAAATTTGAAAAAAAATTGAATAGATTCGTTCGAACCCCTTTTGCTACGGTAGCTTCGCCCCTGGATAAAAGTAACTAATAGACATGCTTTAGATTAAGTAACAAAAGTATTTTTTTTACTACAAAAATATTGTGTTTGATGTCGTGAAGAAAGGAAAAAAAGTACTACAAAGGAACAAATTATTATTAAAAGAAAAAGTTGACGCTGGAATTATTTTCAATGTTCTTGAAGAATTGCCTATGATTTGTATATTTATAAGCAACGGAAAAAAATAAATCACCACACCTTTTTAAAAAATAAATGCATCCCTTAATAATGGATGGCACCTTTTATCAATAATTTTTTTTAGATTTTTATTTAATTACTATTGTTATTATTAATATAAGAATAAATTATTAAAAGAACATTTTAAAAAAATTAGCTTTGGAGTTTAATGGCATCTCAATTTTAATATGATAAAGGATTTTTTTTTTTTTAAAAAAATACAAATTATGAATTTAATAACAAATTCAAAACTCACAAATTTAAGTTCTGAATATTTTTTGATACGGTGAAAAGGTGATTATAATATATAGGGATAATACTCAATTACCATCCTAGCCTATTCCCAAAATTCCTGAGACACACCTTATATTTGATAAGGTTCTATTACCCCCACTTTTGCAGCTTTCTAAAAAGTGACTATCAGCTAGTTTTACACTTTCCAAATTCGAAAAAGCTGGCCATTTACGTTTTCAAAATTACTTTACCAAAAAGAAGAAGGAACAAGGAAAGAAAGAGGGAAAGTTTAGCTTGGTTTCAAAAAATCAACAAAGGTTAGAAATTTGATTTCAAACTGATAGTTGATTTTCGATGTTGGATTTTACTTTACCTTATCAAATCAAGGAGCTAGTTATCTTGAATGATAATGGAGCTTCTTTAAAAATGAAGAACATTGAAAATGAAGTTTTTTTTTCAAAAGATGAAGACAACTGCTTTAGAGAGAAACAATAATATTTATTTTTGAGTTTTTTTTTCAAATTACTTTGACACGTGGCTAACTTTTATTGGTCATTGTTATCTAAAATCTTCACTCACGCGTCCTACATGGGTGAATTCACGTATATTGCCACGTAGGTACAAAAATGATAAACAATTACTTTAAAAAAAGTTTGGGGATAATAGTACCTCATTCAAAAATAAGGTGTGTCTCAGGAATTTTGGATATAGGTTAGAGGGATAATTGAGTATTATCCCTAATATATATGTATTTTCTTTATAACAATAGTTTATTATAGCAACAAAAAAATTATAGAGACAATAACAACATTATTATATAAGTATATAGGTTGACTATATTTTCTCTATACTTTTAGATTGATGTTGCATGGAAAATAACAGAGGACAAATGAACTAATTTTACTATCAAAGTTGACTAATTTAAACAAAAAGTAATGTTTGTGATGCATGCAATTAATAGATGATATCATATATCAAAAGCTTAATTAAAAAATTTCCAAGTACATTATGTGTATATGATCATGTAATTCAATTTTAAAGTAATATTCCTAGGCTCTAGCTATATGCTTGCCCACAATACGAAATTATTTTGATATCATGAAATTTATTTTTTAAAAATTGAAATTGTATATATGATGTGAAATTCAAGACTTTAAAACCCAATATGTTTATATGTGTCAATTGTCAAAAAGTGTGAAAATAGTGAATGTGTCTATTTATGTTTTAGATTCGTTTTATCCATTTATAAAAAAGAGACATAATTTTGTGCATGTGTTTGACACCAAATTCTAACTAGTATATCTATTATTGAAAAATATTGAAAGTAACTATTTTTTTTTGTGTGAACATAATATACTTTAAATGAGGGATAATGTACAAGTACCTCCTCAACCTATGTTCGAAACCTTAGAGACACATTTATACTATACTAAGATTCTATTTCCCTCCTGAACTTATTTTATAAATAATTTCTAATTCTTTTCTGCCTATGTGACACTATCTTGTGGGCCCAGCGCGTGTTGACATTTTTTTCCCAAACTAGTGTCACGTAGGCCAAAAAGGGGTAGAAAATTATTTATAAAATAAGTTCCGGAGGGAGGGAATAATGGAACCTTAGTATAGTATAAGTGTGTATCTGGAAATTCGGACATAGGTTGGGATGGGAGGGTACTTATGCATTTTTCCCTTTAAATGATGTGATTTTCAAGTTGATTACAAAAGAAAAAAATAAAAGAGTGTCTCCAGAATAAATTTCATCTTATATCTTTAGAGAACGTTTGAATTACTTATGACATTGTTCAAAAGATTTTTTTTAAAAAAAGTCTTTAGAAAAAAGGAGAATTTCTTGCCGTAGATTTTCAAATATCAATGTTTCGAGATAGAATTACAATATCAAATATTGATTCCAATGAACCCAATAATTTTTACTTTAAACATTATGCTTATATTAAGAGATCGATCATATATATATATATATATATATATATATATATATATATATATATATATATATAAATGTTCAACTCAACAAGTAACCCGTAAACTTTAAAATATGACTTCACTAGGACTACTCTGCAATAATAATGTATAATTGCACAAGTGGGATATAAAAATGATAGAATACACACAGACTGTCTCGTCTCCAATAGTTGTGAGTGACGTCCACATTGAATTACCTGACGGGAGAACCAAAGTCCAACCCAACAGTATTCTTAAAACCAAGTTTTATCATCATAAAATAAAAGAAACAATTTAGTTAACTAAAAAAATGAGTCGCCATAAATCCAACCCAATAGCCAGAAACATTTAACTCATGAATAACCCATAAGATCTGAAAGTCACCATATCAAAACTCTAATCAGTCAACTAGTCGGGGTATGCAACCCCGAAACTAAACATAACTAAAGTCTGAAGTGTGTACGACAAGATGGACAAGAAAGCTAGAGGAATTTATAGCAACCTCAAAGATGTAGCTCATCCTTAGATTCAGAATCAAACACCCCTCAACTTAGGTCTTGTGTCAGCCGTTAGAGAATGCCCTATACTCAACAAGGAAAAGAACACATGCAATGTCATTACACAAATCATAGTGTATTGATATGATCACGTGACTAGTCCAAAATATGAAAGCAAACGGTTCACTACAAAGCAGTGACACAGAACAAAAGATATAACAAATATCAAACTACGTAGGCTCTCAATCAAATGTCATGAAACAACAATATACCTGATGCATATCCCACATAATCACAAATGCAAACTCTTGATTCTTTAATGGAACCACAATCACATACATGATCCTCTCATGGAATCAAAATCCAAATCCAAATTGTTAGTGTACTGACGTGTACCTCGAGCCATTCATAGTTAGTGTACCGAGATGGTATCCGAAACAACCAACAATCAGAAACAAGCATGCACAATCACATAGCACAATGAACAATACCACTTGAAAATCATAAGTCACAATAACAAGTTAATTGCATGAGATTACCTACACGATGTCATTGCATATGTCTCCCTACCACGCATTGCACAAATATACTACAAAGCAGTAGACATGCATACATATATAAATAAAAAATATGCAATCACAACCTAACCTAGATTCCGTTTAAGGCTGGCCTGACCGAATATTTTAAGTCACTACCTAAAAGTTTTCTGGCCAAAATTCTTTCACTATTGCCTTATTCATAGCGATCGGGGTCAGGTCGTTACACGTATCTTATTCAAAATTATTGTCAAAAAATAAAAGTGTGAACATAGTGAATGCGCCTACCCCTTTTTTCAAATTCGGTCAATCCATTTATGAGAAATGTATAATTTATATATTGACGTCAAATTCGAATTAACTACTAACATCTATCATTAAAATATATTAAAAACAGTAGCATCTTCTCGTGTGAATACAAATACTCACGACGACGTCGTTTTCAAATTATAAAAAAGAACAAAAAAGGTGAGCGTTTCGAGAGTTAAAGTCCACCTAACACTCTCTATACAGTGTTTAACACACGCAAACTATTTTCTCTTTTCGTAAAATATTAAAATTACTTCTGACATTGTTCGAAAGACAAACAAACCGTTTATAAAAATAGACTTTCTTGACGTAGATTCAAACATTTATATATACTATTCGATAAATCCAATAAGCTTTACTCAAATCCTATATATAGCACCAAGTGACTAACTAGCATATTCTGTATTCATAAGCTTCAAATCTTGACTCCACCGCTGTTCCGACCTGGAATAGCAAAAGGAAAAATAATAATGAGGTAAGGAAGAAGAAGTGTTACAAAATTGTAAGAAATTTGTGTATTTAATTACAAAGGTATAGCTGAATATTTCTCAAGTCCACTTCTCTTCTTCACTGAGCCCTCTTTCTCTTTCTCTCTCTTTTTGTTGGTACAAAGTGAACAAAAAGCTTATTGCTTTCATCAAATTAACAACTCTTTATGCTTCTCTCAATTGTAAACAACAAATAAAGCCAACACAGTAAAAGCTTTGCCTTTTTTTCTGTAGCGGTGCTCAAGGAAAAATGCCAGCCCAGAAACGATTTTTATCGAATTATCAAGATGATGACAACAACGATGAGGATGATGAGAACTCGCCGGAGCAACAGCAACAGCAGCAGCAGCAGCACCGTCGCCGGAAACAATCCAGGCGAGCTATGGAAGAGGAACAACAACAAGTTGAGGAAGAGGAGGAAGATGAGCAAGAACAAACCCAGGATGATGATGGGGATGGGGATGGGGATGATCGAGAGGGGAAAAAGCAATCTTCTGATGATGGTTACGTATCTAAACACTTTATATGTGTACCCAAAATTCCAAATCTCTGTTATATGAATGAATGTGTGTTTGTTCTGTTATGGTGCATTCATTTTTTTTTATTTTTTTTTGATGTTTAATGATTTGATTGGTTTGATTTTTGCAGATTCTGATGGAAGTGGCACTGACCCAGAAGCCTTTGATGAGTAATTTCTCTGTTTTTTTTCATCTGCATGTTTAATTTCGTGCTTTTTTACTTCTGGGTTTGCTACTTTTTGATCTTTTTCTTTAATGGGTTTGAGTTCAGATGGCGTGTTTTCGTTTTCTTGGTCGACCCAAATAGTTCTTCTTTTGAGTAACGGCAGATTGATGTATGCAGAATTTCTACTTTTAAACTTTGTTTGAGTGATTGGATTCTTGCTTTGGAGTTTGGAGTTTGGAGTTTGGCCAAGTTTCGAATGCACTCATGCTGCTTGATTTAATGCGCAAGTGATCATTTCTGCATGCGGTCGTTAGTTTTAATATCTGAGCTTCTCGGAGGACTTTTTTCTATAAGTAGATTGATTGTGAATTTGGAAATGCTATTGGGGTATTGCGTTTGAGTTATAAAGAATCCATCTTTATAACTTACGTTTTACCCTTTTTTGATATGCATTGCATTGCATGATGCTCTAAATTCACATTTACTTGTATTCTCCATTCATATATCTAGAACTTGCCCAAAGAGTGAGGGCATGCGGTGGTGTAAACCAGAAATTTTCGTTTAACCAAACTTCTTTCAAATATTAAGACTACCTTAAAGATTATAAGGATGTAAGTACTATCTTTAAAGTTAGTCTCGATCTTCCAGGTTGGTATAGTTGTTATCCTATTATATCTCTGGACAAGCCCATGCAGGATAGAATTTTCGCCCATACATGCAGGGAATCATTTTTCCTTGCTGTAAGACTTGTGAGTTGTGAGTATGACACTATGACTTACTGCTTACATAATGCTTAATGATAGGGTTATTCATGAAATATATGGTCAGGTTTGTGCTATCGTGATGTCAACATGACCAACAAAGTTGTATCTAGTATATGTAAGCTATCTTATTGAAAAGTATATATGTCTTGTAGTGACGGGAATTAACTGTCTCAACATCCTTGATAACTGCAATCGGACTTAACAGAAGTCTTTTAGTTTTGCAGTGGAAGTTACTAGTTCAAGATTCCTTGTATTTTCGCAATGAAAATAACTTGTTAACTTTTGTCATGTCAACTTAGTAATGAAAAACCAGTGATGCTAGATGATTACTATAAAGTATAAGGTAGCACATTATTTTATTTTTAACATTTCCTGTGAGTGTTTCCATTGGCCCGTGGTTAGCAGCATCACCTTTTGGCCCTTGACCCTGGAAGATCCCTTTAAGCAGTTGTTGCTGCAAAGGAATAAAAGAAGTAACTTTTGGCAATTTTTAGCTCAATGGAACCTTTTCTACAGTTATTAAGAAGTGTACTTAATGAATTTCCAACTTCTTGGTTTGTTGTCTTTGAGGTGTAGGAGACTATTTGATTGTATCATTCTTTTTGTCTTTTTCTCAAGTCTGATCTCATATATTGGTGTGCATTTTCTTTAAACTTGAATCACCATTCTAAAAAATTCTTCAGTCTCTTGCTATAGAAATATTCAGGATCAGTAGTTTAGCTGGTTGTGAAATTGATAATGGTCGGGTAGGGATTTTGCCTGGCCCTGGGTTCTCCTGGTGGCAACTCCATTTTCCTATGCTTTTCAATCGTCAGATTAAAATGTATAAAATCTGAAAGGGAAAAGGAAAAGCTTCTACAGAGTACACGATTCTCAATCCAAGATGGTTCCATAACAGATCCAAGTTATGCAGGCTTTACCTTTCACCAATATAAAGTCACTACTTAACATCCAGGTTTTGCCATACTGTAAAATTTATGAGAATGAATTACATGATGCTCAATTAGGTTGTCATCTTGCATGCTGAACTGAAAATTAGAACTGTACAAATTTCTAGAAGTTATTCTGCAGAATTCAGATCTTTTTGATCTTACTGATTTTTTTCCCTAGACAATATCTTCCTATTCACCCTCTTGGTAAAATGATCTGCATGATGCATCATCTCCATTTTTCTGGATATTTGATGCGGTTTCGTAACTTTATAGTCTTTGTCTGCCTGCAGGTTAATCGCTGTGTCACGATCTGAGATCCGCACCAATGTACAATGTCCTATATGCTTAGGTATTCTTTATTCTCTTTTTTTATTATATTTGAATAATTACAGCTTCGAGTTTTTTGCTAGGATTTCGATGAGAGAAGTTTTCTCGCACAATTATTTCAAGCTCGTAAAGATCTAGAATGTCCTATATGTCTAGGTATATTTGCTTTCACATCATTCTATTGTTAAATGTTCTATATTTTGTTATTCAATCCAAAATTATTGTGATATTTGTGGATTTTACCATTGAACTTCACTCTTTATGCAAAAGTTCATTTTTCAAGAATTTTCTCCTAAAAATATCCCCCCTTTATTTTTATTCGTTGGCATCCATGCGGGGGACTTTAGCTTAATTCAGGATTATGGAAAACAATTGATGTTTCCCTGAAGTTTCACGATTATGGTAAATTATATGTATAAGAACCTGATAATATGACGAGGGAACTTCTCATTATGATGCTTCTATGCCTCCTCCCCTGAGTTTTATCATGGTGACTTGTTCAGTTGTCTTCCACCTCAGTTCTTATCAGAGGGATAAACTCCCAAATATATGTGCATGCAATGGTCATAATGTTGGATACTACTTGATTATTCAGCAAGTTCACGGGAGAAATCACATTTCTTATCCTTTCCATGTGTTCCAGCTAGAGCATTATAAGAACTTCTCTAATCAGCAGTATCTTAAAAAGTATTTCTTTTTTCTCTTCAAACAGCAAGTGATAGTGTTTCATGATTTTTGCTCAAGAATGGGACAGCAAAACTACCAAATACCTTAGTAGAAAAAGTATTAACACTACATCTCAAAAAAAAAAAAAAAGTATTAACACCATACACAGGTTTCAATTGGTTTTCTTTTGTTTCGTCAGTATTAGCTGGTTACCCTTTGGACTTGGTTGACTTCACGAACAACTAAAATGACCATAATCTTCCCTATAACCAAGTTGTATTCCCGGTCTTACCTTTTCCTATACACCATGAGGAGCCAATTGTTTTTGTTTTGCGTTCTTGCTTAGTCTCTATGGTGTGTTCTTACATCGATCAATCACAGCTGCACCAAAGTTTTTTTTGGGGGGAGAATGGTAACAAGTATTATAGAAAAACTGAAAAAAGATTGTGCTGTAAACCAAATGTACAGAAATCAAAAATTATATCCTTCTTCTTCTTACCATAGTTCTATGACACCTATCAGCATATCCACATCTTTTACCAGTTCTTCTTTACACCAAACATTTCTGCACATTACTAGACATCTTCAAAAAATCTTGCACACCTTTCCTTCCAAATGGTCCCGCCATTTGCAAGCTGGGATAACTTGCCACTATTTTTTCTGCCTGTCAGAACCCCCCCCCCCCCCCGTGTTGTTCTATCAAGCTTATAGTTCCACTTCAGACCTTGGCATGACCCATTTTATGCCTTTCATGTTTGAGAGTAAATCTCAGCTGCTTAATACTAGAGTTGATTTCTAATTTGGTATGTGTTGGTTAAAGATAAGAGAGTCCAACAGTTCTTAACCATTGGGTGTCTGCACTGCATGCACAGGTATTATCAAGAGAACTCGGGTTGTGATGGGATGCCAACACCGTTTTTGCAGGGAATGCATTGATAAATCAATGAGACTAGGGTATGTAATGCATTAAATTAATTTTGTGATTTAACGTGTCTTTAGAACTCAAGTATATCCTGAAGACTACTATAAATTTTGTTGTAATCACCCTTATACAGGAATAACGAATGCCCTGCTTGTCGCATACATTGTGCTAGTCGACGATCATTGAGAGATGATCCTGGATTTGATACCTTAATTGAGGCAATATATCCAGATGTTGAGAAGTATGAAGAAGAGGTATTTCCTTAATTTTAATGCTATGCAGCTTAAATAAAATCCCCTTCCCTTGCCTGTATAATGAGAAAAAGAAGGGCCCTAAGGGAAAAAAGAGAAATACAAAACCACTAGAGGCATGTATCCCTTTCCTCTTCCCTTTGATGAGACATGTCTCCTGCTAATTTGTGGAATATCTTGTTTTAGGAACTTGTCTTTCTTGAAGAGGAACGAGCAATCAATGACCAGGTTAGTTAAAGAAGCACCCGAAATCCTCATACTTGAATGTGTGCATTTGTTTGCATGTTTGTACTTCTTGTTTGTGTGCATCCTCTTTTGCGTACAGCGAGCATACATATCTCAAGGTTGTTACTGGAAGAGAGCACAGATATAGAGGTGTTCTATTAGTCATTACAGGTCCATGCATGTTGAAGGTAGATGTTATGAATTAATAGATCTTAGTCTGTTGATGATGTTTTCTTTGCAATGTAATACATTCTGTTTTCTCCCCCTTATCACTAAGATTTAAAAGATAGCATTCTATAAAAAAACTCTTATTTTGAAACTAAGACGCACTGTGCTGTGGCCAAAGCACATCCTGCATTCTCAGAAAATGAAGATCTCATTTTGTCGGTCTAAACTTGCTGGTGACCGACTCCAAATGCTCTACTAACACGTTAAATCAACTTTAAAAAGTCTCGTGTTCAGAGAATCTGAAAATGAAATGGAAGCTTCTCTAACAATTGTTAGTGAAACAAGTGTTTTCAGGTGTTCTTATATGCATATCCGATAGTCCAATTAACTTTTATGCTTTACCCGGTAGAATATAACTGTGGCAAATAATCTGTTAATTAAAATAGATGTAGATATTATTTTTTATTTTCTGATTGTCACTTCTGTATATATTGGGGGTGAGACACAGACCTTGGTATATGGCTTATGTTTTTTTGTTTCGTTGGACAGATTCAAGCATCCATTGCCAAAATATCTCAACGCCAATCTGAAGCATTAATTAAGAGGCGCAAAGGCAAAGACATAGCTTCTCCCTCCTCACAAAGAACATCTCGCAACTATCATGCTTATTCAAGAAGAAAAAGAAACAGTCAGGGGACAGAACCTGAGCGATCTGATCCAAATGAGAGTGAAAATGATGATCATGATGAGATCAAAGATTCACCCCTTAAGGATGAGCGAGGAACACAAACCAAGTTCAGGAAACATAGGAGGCGCAAAGGAGCTCTGACCACCCAAACTTCTCCTTCAGCCGCGAGTCCAGATGGTGGACACATTGAAACTGCGGTACAGCTACCCAGAGTCACCCCAAGTAATTCTCCTGGACCTGCAGTGAAGCCTGAAACACTTGCTTGGGGAAGAGGTGGAGTTCGAAGCCACATTCGACATGGCAGTGGTGGTAGTAGGAATGCTCGTAATACTCGAACAACCAAGTTAGTTGATTATCTTGACAGTGTGCGAGCAAGGGATGATGAGGTAATAGATTCTCTTAACATGCGTATTCATCTTATTCAAGAATGATCATTTGTCCGTAATTCACTCTTCTTATTTTGCAGTTAAATGTCCATCTTGTGATTATTCCATTAGACAAACAAGCAATACCAGGTCTGAAAAAGCCCCATCTCTGCTGCATGCCAAAGACATCAGTCGGACATCTCTGTGAAGTAAGAGTTCCTTTTCGTCATATATTAAGAGCAAAAAGTAATAATTTCTACTATCCTCGTCAAAAGTAGATATGAAACATAGTTATATGTAGGCCTCAGTGACCTAATTAGCATAAGTGATCAGAAACTTTCTGCCTCAAATTTTGATATTTTTGGTGCTGTACAATTATTGCTGATCACATGGATTTGCATTTCTCATTTAACGTTGATGTCTAAGGATGAGGCATGCTTATTTTTCTATGGTTATGCCTCTAACTATCGTCAATTATGAATTGCTTCCATAAAATCTGCTGGCTGTTCATTTTTCCATTTTGCCTCAGATTACACTTTTTGTAATGATATTTTGAGTGCAGTTTGTTGCTCAGGAGACGAAATCACAAGCCATAGATGTTGAATTACTGGCTGTAAAAGTCAACACTGTTGCTGGCTACTCTATAATCAACCATTCAATCTTAATAGATGCATCAAATATGCTACCTCAAGCTATCGATGGTTACAATATTAGTCTGGAACGGTTAGAAAGGCAAGATACTGTGGGAGGAATCAGTTCCAGTTATTGTTTAAACAAGAATCTGGTGAGTTGGAGCAACAATGATTACGTAATCAAGTCCAATTTCGATTACTCTTGAAATAATGTTTGTTGATTTTTCCATTAGTGTCCCACCTGAACAATCTTTTCTCTGTTCTTTCAGATCCTTGTGTACGTGCACAAGAATTCTGCGGTATGATGATCATTCAGCTGATATGGCGGCTTTGTAGAAGATGAGTGCAGGGGAGAAACGAGGACAGGGGGAACGTTCATATGGAGGGCAACATTTAGGAACTTTCTTTAGTTTATATATAGTCTGCTAGTTTTCAGTTCTGTCCTATGACAATGAATTTATCTTATTTCGCAACTTTTGGTTTGTTTACAAGCCTTGACATGTTTGTTTTATAATCTCCTAATAGAGTCACAGAAACATAAAAATGTTTGTACTTTTTCCAATTGTTCTCCCTGTTTTTTCTCCAAGGTTTACAACTTTCACTACCAAGGATAAGTTGTCCCTATCCCATAAATGGTGGGATAAATAATTCAAGGAATATCTAGTAAAGCTGGATAAAATAGTTATAGAAATTGGAAATCTTACTAAATATAGAATGTTTTGGGACTAAGGGAGTAATTTTTACTATAATATATTAAATATACTTGATGAATTCTTTAGGTACAAAGTGCCACATTCTTACAGATAATTTTCAATGTATACAAAAAGTGCACATTTTACGGATGAACACATTGTAATCAACACTATCCATGGAGTTCAAGGATTCTTGAACATTCCTTCCTCCCAGATTCTTGGACCGATTAAATGTTCGTATCTTCATCTCATCTGGGAGGCAGCTGTAGAAACTGCAGCATAGGGACACACCATTCTTCTCCTTTCTTGCCTTTTAAGAACCAACAACTTGGGGGATCTTGGTTTTGTCACTTGTTTGGATGACCTGTGTGTGAAAAAAAAGGTTTCAGTAGTTGTTCCAAATTCCAATATGTAAAAGAAAAACAAAGAATTGTTCTTACTTTTGTGGCAGGAAAGGATGATCAAATTTAGGCAAAGGTCTTGCATGAGGCACCAAGGTTTTCCGTAGTTGTTTCAGGGCCATCTCTTCTTCCATCTAACCACCATTAAGAGAATTAGTCTAATCATATCATTAGCGGCGCTCGAAATAACACGATAGTTTATAATAATATGCATACCAATCTTGCAGTTTCTGCCTCCTCTCTGTATTTTTGATACATCATTTCTTTCTCCTTAATCTGCACAACAGCTTATAATATGAGTGAGTGTGGCTATAATAGGCCTCTCAGAGAAAGTGGTAACGCCAATGGCAAAAAGTTTTACCTTCTTATCAAACTCAGCTCTATCTGGTGCACGATGATCTACGTGTAGATTAAATTCCTGAACTTGAGTGAGGGGCTTACGTACTTTCTCAGGAACTGGAATTGGATCCCTATACATTTAAGAAACATGATTTATCTTTCAGATTCACTAGCAGAAAAGATATAGTTCATAAATAGTCATTTTTTGAGGGGTGTCTTACTCGATCAAGATTGGTTGCGCTATAAAAGTCCTCATCATTGCTTCTTCCTTCTCCAATCTTCGCCGTTCTTCCATTTCCCTCTGCATCTCTCTTTCATGCCTGACCAGACTCTCCAGTTGGAAAGGTTCTGGTTTTGTACAATGCTTTGGTTCTGGTTTTGGTGGAATCTGCCAATGAATACATAAGAAATGAGTTCACATGATAAGGAGAAGTGTACTGCAAAACAGATATTATAATAGTTGGTGTGTTGTTACATACCACCGGGTAATCAGTTGTGTAAGGATATGGGGTTGCTTTAGGAACTCTTGACCTCTCTTCTTCAATCTGTTTCTGCAGGAGTTCAGTGAATAGTCTCCTCTCTTTCTCTGCTCCTCTTTCCTGGATTCAGGAAAAAGCTAAGCCTTGAGGAGCTACATCATTTTGATAAGGAGGAACATAAACACAAACATACAGAAAATATACACACCTCTGTGTAGAGATGGAAAGGATTTGGTCTGGTGTTTCTTGGTATAGTCTTTTCATTTCTAGGTTCGGAATACAGAGAAAGCTGAAAATTGGAGAAAGTAAAGTTAGGAAAATGTTAGTAGAAGGTGCGCTAAGGTAGTAAGAAGGATGATATTCTGATGGAACCTTATCAAAGAGATCAGTAACGTTAGAAGGAGGTGGAATCCTTTCATCTGTGGCAAAATGAAATTCTTCAGGCACCGTCACATGCTTTTTTGTGTTGCAGAACATTCCTAGGTCTCCTTTACTTTCAAAGATCTGCAACAATTCGATAAAGTCAGCAACACAACCAAAATTTTGAGAGTCTAGAAGGTGTTGGGGATTGTGTTACCTTCTTATTGAAAGGTCTAGCCTTGAACTTTGGAACTTTTTCAAGTTCTTCTTTTTCAAGTTCTTCAGAGCTTTTGATCTGTGGAGGCCGTGCTCTAAGTGACGTTTGTAGAACAGGTGATTTAGGAGCTGTAAGATGTGTCTTCCATTGATGAATCTGTGGTGCAAAAGTTTAAATTAGTTAACATGAAAGCAAGTTAATAGTTTTTTTATTCCAAGTATTTACAGGAACCACCACTTCGTAGTTAGTAACCTGAGTAGATTCCATGGATAGGACTGAAGATGTTTCAACATTCTGATTCGCCCTGGCCATAGTCTCTAAATGAAATTCCTGCAGAAGTGTAACACATCTCAGTTGAATTTTCTTGAATTACTCCTAAGCTCTTCATAATCCAGGTAACCGTACCTTAAATTCTGGAAGTTGCGGTGTACTTTTAGGTAGTGTTGGTAACTTTGGAGCTTCCAGCATCTGTTCTCTCAAAAGTTGAGTACGATAAGATTGACAGAAAATATTCCAAATAAGTAGGTAAAGGACACAAAACTCTCTGTAAAATGATCACCTTTTTGTTCAGTGGGCGAGCCTTAAACTTGGGAATTTTAGCCATCATTTCCTCCTCAAGCTCAGCTGAACTCTTCACTGTAGTTGGACGGACGCGTTGTGCAGTCTCAAATTCAGGTTCTTTTGGTGCAGTTAATGTTAGTTTATTAGGCTTCCTCTGCATCAATCATCCATAGTGATGAATATAAAATTTTAAAAGGTATTTAAAGGTTTTGAAAAAATAGAACTAGTGAATAGTTTCAGTTGTTACATGCGAAGTCGAACTGCTCATGCAGGACAGAGACATTCCCCTTGTGCTACATTGGAATTTCTTCATCATTTCTGCTGTTGAAATAAACTGTGGTCCTGGTTCCCGGACGTACATCTTAGACAGTATAAACTCCAAGTTAGATACATTTTGAGTATTCAAATAGCATGCAAGATGAGAAAGATGAAGTCAATGGAAAACCTTTCTCTCCTCTTTACGAGTTTTAGCAACCAAAGAGAAGGTGGAGCCATTGGCTCCAGGTTTTGATTTGTGCGGCAAATGTTGGGGTTTGACATCCAGAATCTAGCAATTCGAGAGGCAGAAAAATAAAAGCAAAGTCTCAGTGAGGTCAGATGAAACAACTTGAAAAATTCTGCATTTTCCAGAGAAGATGAACTACCTGCTTGGCTTTTCCACTTTCTAATTTTTGTCTCTTTATAGCTTGGTTTTCTTGGCCAAAATTGGGCGTTCTAACAGCACTTCTCATGATTGCTTGCCTGTCAATGAAGTACATCGAACAAGAAGGCGGAAAGAACAATGAGAGAATGAAAAATTGAAGCGCCAAGAAGCTACACAACAGCACATCACTTACTTTCTCACGGTGGCAGGATTAGCGCTCTTTGCAGGCAATGTTTTTGACTTCAATGCTGAAGGATTTCTAAGCATACTTGGAATTTTCTTCGCTGTTTTCTGATTGGTGGAATCAGTTTTCATAGGGTCTATCTTCTTAGACATTGTTGGTAGTGGTCTTGGGGTACAAATTTCTATACAAGAAGGTTACTATGATCAGATGCCTTAGCGGTTAAAATTGTCCACAAAATGGTAAACATACTAAAGCCAACAACAACTACATGTATTCCCACAAATGGGGTATGGCGAGGGTAGAGTGTACGCAATTCTTACCCCTACCTTGTGGAGATAGAGAGGCTGTTTCCAAAAGACCCTCGCCTTGGGCAAAACACTAAAGCAACGATGAAAAATGAGAAGCCCTGGTAACTTACCTTGACTAGTTGGCTGTTTCTTAACAGATTCCTGTAAAATTTAACGAGTACAATGAGATATGAAAGTCAAAATAGGATCCTAAATGGTGCTTCAGTTACCACAGGATAAGCGGAAGTACCGGATTGGCAAGACTGCTATGAAGTTCCACTCCGATCGCATCATCTGGTGTTGCCTCTTCCTTAACCTCATAAGACAAAACCTTCGCTGCAGGTTTGTTTTTCTCATCTGATATCACCTCTTCCTTAACCTCAAAAGACAAAACCTCAGCGGCACGTTCGTTAATCTCATCTGGTGTATCCTCTTCCTTGAGCTCAGCTGCAGGCCTGTTTCAGTGCATTGAAAAGAGTAAGAACATGATGGTTAAATGACATTGTATCATCTGAATCTTGACATTTCTTTTGAACTATAAAGACCTTGTATTACTCTCCAACTTCTCGCCTTCAGTGAAATCACACGGGATCTCAACTTGTACTGATCTATTGATCTTGATTCTTGGCATACAAGCTGCAAAAATCCCAACACCGAACACAACTAAACATCAACATCTCATTTCAAAAGTTATATTCTATAACAAAAACAACAATCACCAGCATCTATAAAAACCACCACAATTAGAGTAGATCCATTGCCAATCAACCTCCAATAATATTTTAATGAAAATAGCAATCAACATCAACTACTTTTTCTTAAAAGTTATATAGGGGGTAAGAGAAGGAAAAATGAGATTACTGAGGAATAGAACCCTCCGTATAACAACGTGAAAGTTCAAGTAGCCAATCAATTCAACTACTAACATCCCCATCAACAACAGCTACTAGAACCCGTGACATGAATATACATTCCTTATCAATCTAACCATTCCCAAAATTGACCTTAGCCTTGAAACCCTAATTTTTTCACAGTAACTCTCGTTTCTGTTCTCCACCAGGACTGTATTAGGTATGTATTTATCAATAATTTCAAAGCTAATCCCCAATTATTTCAGGATAAAGCCCTAATTAATAAATGAATTGTAATACATTCACAATAAAACTAGTACATATCTCAAAAATTTCAAGTGTCTATCCACCGAAGTAATACAATATGAAACAACTATTCCGGCCTGGAATTGGGAGTTTGAGAAGAAGAAAACGAGTAAGAGGATTACAACGTGTAGAACTGAACCTTCGCCAATAAGACGAAAGTCAAATAACTGAGCTACTAAAATTCTCAACACTCTGTAAATTGAACAATCCACAGCAAGATCCAAGAAGAAGAAAAAATACGTACGAGAAGGGGCATAGCTACTAGTAATATCAAACCAAAGCTCTGTATTGCGCATATCATCCTCCGTCTCTCCATCAATGAAATCATAGAATCGTGGTGCTGAAAATTCGTAAATTTCATCAATCATCAATAAATTCGGATCATTTTTTCCGTCCGCCATTTCTTCTCAAGAATTAAAAACTACAACAGAAAAAAAAAAATGCTTTTGATAGTTTTTGCTCGGAGCGGGAGAGGTATAAAAAAAACGGTCGAATTTTTTGCCTTTGAAATGATATGATCTTGTTGACCGTTGCCACTGTACATAACGGCTATATAAGCATTTATATGATCAACTTCAGGGAAGAGACGATGTCGTTTTGGATGCTAAATATTGTTATTTTTTTTTTCTTTTACAGATGCTAACCAAAATTAAATGGAAATTATAGTCGATCCTTTTTATAACAATGTTTTACTATTTAAATCTTCTTTTAAAATTAATATTTGACAGTTTATTACTACGTAGATTTGATATTTGACCCCTTTTTTTATTTTTCATTTTAAGGAATTTTTTTAAGATATCTTGTTGGTTAAATTAATTATTCTTTCAATTGTTGTTGGAATTCTGTGGGAAAATATACAAGTATTTTCTTAGACTATGACTGAAATTTTAGAGACACATCTTAACTAAATTAAGATTCTATTACTCTCTGAACTTATTTTTTGTAATTTTATGCACATTTTGTCTTATGTGATATATTCCGCGATTCCACACAATTGAGGCGCGTAGAAGATATTTGAATGTCACGTAAGCCAAAAAGATGCACAAGATTAAAAAAAAAAACAGGGGTAATAAACTTTAGTTTAGTTAAAATATGTCTGTGAAATTTTGATCATAGTCTAGCCGAATACTTGTATATTTTCCTGAATTCTTTTAATAACTAATTTTCTTGTTCTATGTTGTGAGTTATGACTTATGATCCTTTAATCGAAATTTACATGTAATAAGCTTATTATTGTATTTGACTTATTAATATATCTATAGCTTTTATAATTTGATATGAATATTTATCTTGGAATAAAAAAAGATGATTCTATTAAATTTTGAATCTGAAGAAAAGCAAGTTGGTTGCATGAAATTTGTGTAATGAAATCGTATTTTTCGCATACGTTTTGTTTCATTTGACTCTCGAATACACGAGACCGCTGATTAAGAATGAACACTGTATCACAATTCTGATTGTTTAATAATGCTATATCATTTAACCTTAGTGAGAATTGGTAATTTTTTTTTCTTAATACAAGCCTAAGTAAAAAAATAAATATAGAAAAGGTATTAATTTGACATGATAGGGGGAAATGGAAATTATCTGCTGAATAATAATAATTCCTGAATATGTATTGTTATTTTAATTTATTATTACTCTAATTAATGCTACATTTATCACATATTTCAACTAATACAACATTAGATCCCAGAGAACAGCTCGTTTTCCACAAATTCAAGTTCTTATTAAAGCCTGCAAGCACAAAATCAAAAAGAATTTTAAAAAAAATGTTAGTTACTAAGAATATATATATATATATATTAAAATAAGCACAAAAAAAAAAAGATTGAAGAGAGAGTTTATAAAAGTACTTAGAGCAATCCATGCGTTCAGAGATAGGGAAGCTAAGATGAATATCGCAAAATATATAAAGTTGTTCGATTCGATCTTGTAAATAAGGTAGATGATCATGACTATTGCTAAAATCTTCGATACATGAACAATATCTACGAACTCCATCATATTCGCATTTTACGTTATCATTCATTATGATTAAGTTGTTACAACACGTATGGGATGGAAATGGAGTAATCCCAACTACAAATATTTCACAAGTTTTAAAACGGCTATTCACATCTTTACAAATTGGATCTTTATTGCATGCATTGCATGGATTTATTAGAATTACTAACACAATAATAAGTGTAACAAAAGCTAGTAGATATTTTGTTGTCATTTTTTTTTTTGGCTGATTAATTTGGATTAGTAAAGTAATTACATAGTTTTAGTTTTTATAGATTTTGTTATGTATAGTGAGATTGTTCATTAATTAATTAGATTTAGATGTCCGTGAATTGTGAATCATTCAATTTGGATGAGATTATTATAGTTGATGCGTGACGTTTAATTAGCTTAATTTGTGGTCATACAATATTAATTGATTGATTTGCCCTTCATAAAATAATATTTAATATCATAGCAAAAGAGCAAAATATTACTCCCTCTATGCCTAATTATTTGTTCATTTTCGAGTTGGCACATCTATTAAGAAAACAATAAATTAATGTAGTAGTTTATCATAAATATATAAAGGGATTGTATCAATTTTCTTTGAAAATATACTCCCTCTGTTCCATTTTATGTGACATTTTTCGTTTTTAGAGAGTCAAATAGTTTAACTTTGACTGAACATTTGCGTATGGAATCTTCAAATTTTTTGAAATGAAATTTATATATTTGTAAACTACGTAAAGAGTACTAGAAGTAACAATAATTGACAATTCAAAATTTTAAAAGGATCTATGAAAAACTAACGATCAAAAATAGACTTTTTTGAATCTCGAAATGCGAAAAGTGACACATAAAATAAGACGGAGAAAGTATAATTTTTACATGGAAAAAAATCAACGAACGATCATTAATTTTCCCTCCAATTTGGTATCTCATCCAAATTGAATGATCACAACTGCAAATCACAATTCACGGGCACCTAATTAATAAAAGGAAAATTGTATATAATAGCAAACTAATAACCTAAAATAAATGGAATAGCTAGGGTTTGATCTAATTGTGCTCCATAGCAAACGTTAGCTAAAATTTGCCAGCGTCTTTCTCCCAGAAATCTCGCTCGCCACTCTCCATTCTCGCTCGCCTCTCTCGCTTTATACACAAAAGTGTATAATTCTGTTTCTGTTTTGTATAAAGCGAGAGAAAATTATATATACACATGCAAAAATATATATCTTCGTGTTATACACTTAATTATACAATTTACAAACATTTTACTTCAAATATTGCAGAGAAAAAGGCCAACGAATTATACAATTGCGAATTATACAATTGCAGTGAAATACAATTTTCTCTAGCTTTATACAACAAAAGTGTATATATTGTGTTTCTATTTTTGTATAAAGCGAGTGAAAAACATATATCTTCTTGTTATACACTTATAATTATGCAATATACATACATTTTAATTAGAATTAACTGTATGCAAAGCAAATTTTATAAAAATATTGCAGCGAAATAGGAATCGAATTATACAATTGTGCATTATGCAATCGCAGTGAAATAGGATAACGAATTATACAATTGCAGCGAAATAGGTCAGCGAATTATACAATTGTATATGTATAGCGAATTATACAATTGTATATGTATAGCGAATTATACAGCTTTATGTTTGCTATGGAGCGCAATTATGCAAACTTTGCTATAACATATATGTTTTAAATCAAATTAAAATGTATGTATATTGCATAATTATAAGTGTATAGCAAGAAGATATATGTTTTTCTCTCGCTTTATATAAAAACAGAAACACAATATATACACTTCTGTTGTATAAAACTACAGAAAATTGTATTTCACTGCAATTGTATAATTCGTTGACCTTTTTCTCTACAATATTTGTCTAAAATTTGCATTTGTCTACAATTGAATTGAAGTAAAATGTTTGTAAATTGTATAATTAAGTGTATAACACAAAGATATACGTATTTGCTTGTGTATATACAATTTTCTCTCGCTTTATACAAAACAGAAACAAAAATTATACACTTCTGTGTATAAAGCGAGAGAGGCGAGAATGGGAGAGTGGCGAGCGAGACTTTAAGGAGAGAGGCACCTGGCAAATTTTGGCCAACGTTTGCTATGGAGCACAATTAAATCAAACCCTAGCTACTCCATTTATTTTAGGTTATTAGTTTGCTATTATATACAATTTTCCCTTATTAAATCATGCTATTATAGAATTTTTAATATTTGCAAAAAGAAATAATATTATTTATGAGAAATAAAATATTATTCAAAGCTATACTAAAACACATGACACCTTAAAATTTTAAACTCAAAATCAGTTTCTTTCAAATCAATTTTCTCTAAAAATAACTTTTCTTATTAATAGACTTATCGATAATAAAAAAGATGATTTTTCAATTGAAAAATTCCAAACACCTCGAATCAAATTAAAATGAAAGCATTTTATTTTCCAACGTTACCTTCTAGCGAGAGCTACAATTTTCTTCATCTTTCATAAAATAGAAGCAAAAGTGAATTTATTCAAGATCATATCCTTCCCAAAAATCCATATTTATAAAAAAATCTTTAATTTATACGAACGTATCTCCCAAATATATAAATTCAACACTTTTCTCCGTTTATCATTTTTGTTTAACTAATATGGTTTTGATCAAGCCTCAAGGGCCAATAACTTAAAGGATCAGGTTAATAAGTCCTAGTTTTAAATGGGCTTGAAAATTATATCTAATCTTATCTCAATAACGGGTTGGGTTGGGCAGGCTTAATGGGCTAAGTCCATTTGAACGGCTTTTCATAAAATCGTAGACAAAATCAACGTTAAAAATGGACAAAGTTTATAGGAGGATCAAAACTGCATCAATATTACATATGTGAGGGACTATTACTGTTACATGTGAAAACTTAATGATAACTTAAGTATTAATCCAAAAATAAAAGACTATTTTGAAAAAAAATTCCAGTTTATTTGCATTGATCTCAAATTACTTATCAAAAGGAAATTAAGTTACTCACTTTCCTAAGTAGTCCTGCAAGATAAGATTTTGTTACCATACTCAACCTTTAATATATTTTCCTTAATTAGTTGGAGGACATAAATAATATTTGATTCAGTCAAATTCAAATTTATCTTATTTAATATTTTATTATTTTTCCCTCAACCAGATGTCTTTGTTTACCTATAAATACATTGCTAAGAGTGAAATCAATAATATCAATCACATATATAGTTAATTACTCTTGTGTTACCACAAAACTTGGAAGAGAAAATGGAGAAGGCAACATTTCTTAAGGTTTTCTTGATCTCCTTTTTGCTTATGTTGTTCGGTAAGCAATTTTCTTATCTATTGCAACTTATACTCTAGACTAGATATATATGATAATTTATTCGTTTGTTCACTTTTTCAAATGTTGATATTGTTTATGAAAAATCTTGTGTATATCACTGACGTCTGACTTGTTCAATAATGATGTTGATTTTGATAGGGTTGAACAACGAAATTATGGTACTTCTTTCGTTTGTTCACTTTTTTAAATGTTGATGTCGTTTATAAAAAATCTTGTATACGTCACTGACTTGTTTAACAATGTTGTCCACGTTGGTAGGACAAGGAAATTATGATAACTTATTTGTTTGTTCACTTTTTCAAATGTTGATGTTGCTTATGAATATTCTAGTATACGTCACTGACTTGCTCAACAATGTTGTTCATGTTGGTAGTACAAGGAAGCCATGTGCAAGGAGGATGTACCAGCGATGCCGATTGTGCTACGGTTTTGAAATGCATAGAAGCACAACCCATATGTGACTTGACAAGACATCAATGTGTCTGTCCACGAACTCCACCAGCTAATTATGGAACAAGAACCATTCACCAAAACTGATTATATTATGTTTTTCAATTTCATAAGATTCAATAAAGATCTATTATTTTCATATTAATCATGTTGGAAAATGGTGTTATTTGCGCGATATATTTTATCATTGAAGATTTCTTTGTTTTTAGATTAATCACAAGTCAAGAATATATTGGTTGCTTTTGGTACAATTCTTGATGTCGTGATACTCCTAGTATGGTTGGTATATATAAGATATATATCATATATATATATATATATATACCATTTTATACGTAAAATTCTTGACTTAGAGTTTATAGTTTCATACTTTTATTTTTTATTATCTCAAACTCTTGGTTAGTCTACAATATGAGTGTGTCTACTGTCAACTGATGTGGTTGGTTCATCTGGTTTGTCATCTTGTTTCTAAGTGATTTTCGGTGATTTTAAAAAAAATCTTAACGGTTAAATAGATAATTGAATCGATAATGATTAATAATTGATAAACCAATAACTAATAAGCCAAAGTCTTAATGATTCTCTAACAGTTTAGCATACCTACAAATCGATATTCGATAAGTCGAACTTGAGTTAGCCATTAAGAAGAAAATCTCTTGTTTTTACCATACATCACAACTATAATAATCTCATCCAATTTGAATGATCACTAACTACAAACCACAATTCAGGGACATCTATAATTTATAAATCTCCTCACAATAATCTATAATACGATGCTACCAATATTGTGTCTTTCCAATTAAATGTAACAACAGTACAGTAATATGTCAGTCAAGAAAAATCTACTATTTTTGTTACATTTGTATTACAGAAGTCAATGTTATACATCCAATATACATCGTGATACATATGTCTGCGATTATTTTGCTTCTAGTATATTCGAAGTATATAATGAATATATGTAACTTCATGATTCAAATTAATGATAGATCATTCAAATTTTAGATATAGTAGATTTTGAGTTGAGTTTCCCAAAATGTATATTTTAATTTTATGTGTATGTTTTTATTTTATGTTGAAGAAAGTTTAGATGAACCTCTTGACCTTACCTAGCTCCGCCCTCGTATGAACTTTGATTTGAGAGGAAAATAATATGTATACTATTCCAATGTTTCATTAGAGTTTTGAGGAAAAATTTATTCGTATCAAGTGTTTATATCAAAATTTAATATTATGTAATTTAATGAAGTAAAACACATGTTAATTAATTAAAATTGAATGAAACGACTTATAAATTTAAACATGTGTCGTACATGTATTGAATTGGTATAAATACCTGATGCGTGTATGTTTTGCACTCTTTCAGGTCCTTGTTTTCGGTATCACATAGGAAATTGCTATAATTATAATTTCAATCGTTTTTCAAATTTTGTATTGAAGACATGACATATCTAGGAGTCTGTCCATTTTAATTTATGACCAACTCAAATTCAATTCAATACGTTTATTTCACTCACATAATCAGAATTTTTCAGTTTTTACTTGAGTTTATATATATTCAAAGCCAAACTCGCTCCTATTTTATATCGAAGAGAATATAATGAAGCAACAGCAGATACCGTAGAGATGGAACAATTAAGTAGTTATTAAATGGGAAACTTTCACATATAGCAAACAAAAAATTCATATTTGTATGCTATAACAAAGTTTGCATAATTGCGCTCCATAGCAAACATAAAACTGTATAATTCGCTATACATATACAATTGTATAATTCGCTAGCGTATTTCGCTGCAATTGTATAATTCGCTATCCTATTTCACTGGAATTGTATAATGCACAATTGTATAATTCACTGCCTATTTCTCTGCGATATTTTTATAAAATTTGCTTTGCATACAATTAAATCGAATTAAAATATATGTATATTGCATAATTATAAGTGTATAGCAAGAAGATATATGTTTTTCTCTCGCTTTATGCAAAAACAGAAACACAATATATACACTTCTGTTGTATAAAGCTAGAGAAAATTGTATTTCACTGCAATTGTATAATTCGTTGACCTTTTTCTCTACAATATTTGTCTAAAATTTGTATTTGTCTACAATTGAGTTGAAGTAAAATGTTTGTAAATTGTATAATTAAGTGTATAATACAAAGATATATGTTTTTGCATGTGTATATACGATTTTCTCTCGCTTTATACAAAACAGAAACAGAAATTATACAATCCTGTGTATAAAGCGAGAGAGGCGAGAATGGGAGAGTGGTGAGCGAGACTTTAAGGAGAGAGGCACCTGGCAAATTTTGGCCAACGTTTGCTATGGAGCACAATTAAATCAAACCCTAGCTACTCCATTTATTTTAGGTTATTAGTTTGCTATTATATACAATTTTCCCTTATTAAATCATGCTATTATAGAATTTTTAATATTTGCAAAAAGAAATAATATTATTTATGAGAAATAAAATATTATTCAAAGCTATACTAAAACACATGACACCTTAAAATTTTAAACTCAAAATCAATTTCTTTCAAATCAATTTTCTCTAAAAATAACTTTTCTTATTAATAGACTTATCGATAATAAAAAAGATGATTTTTCAATTGAAAAATTCCAAACGCCTCGAATCAAATTAAAATGAAAGCATTTTATTTTCCAACGTTACCTTCTAGTCAATGAAAACTTGCATAATTTTGAAGTTTCTTCATTGGTGTTTTGTTTTTGAAATTTTGTGCTTGTAGGCTTTGGAGATCTATGTTTTAATTAGTGTATACTTATGTATAATTTTTGTGTACATTTAAAAGGAATAATAAATCAAGATCCCAAATTATATTTCCTAAATAAAATTGATGGGCAAGCTATGAATGTAACTACTGAATCGCCATTTATTTGTATCATATTTTTGTCACTTCGATTCATTAATTTCACTCTCATCATGGTTCATTATTATTTATGATAATTGTAAATTATATAAGATTATTTGATTTATCAATTTCATAGGTATTATTGGTATATCTTCTGAATAACAATAGTTGTCCACTATTAATTTGACACACACCTTAAAACAAATAATAAATAATAGAAGTAATATTACTACATTACCTTTTTAGTATATTAAATGTAATATTTTGAAAAATTTGTTAGTGTTGATTAATATTTATTACTAAAGGTAAAACAGGCTCAAAAAATAAATTATCTCTTGAAATTATATTGTGCACAAGTAAATATGGACGAGAGAGTAACAAATTGTGGCTAAGACCTCATTTTTTTGCACTTATAATATTTCCTAGTCAAGCTTTTGAGAAGTTAAAAATATTTTTTGGAGATATGTTTTTTTTAAGGTGCTTGATTAAGAACGAAAAATATTTTTCGAGCGAGAGCTATAATTTTCTTCATCTTTCATAAAATAGAAGCAAAAGTGAATTTATTCAAGATCATATCCTTCCCAAAAATCCATATTTATGAAAAAATCTTTAATTTATACGAACGTATCTCCCAAATATATAAATACAATACTTTTCTCCGTTTATCATTTTTGTTTAACTAACATGGTTTTGATCAAGCCTCAAGGGCCAATAACTTAAAAGGATCAGGTTAATAAATCCTAGTTTTAAATGAGCTTGAAAATTATATCTTAATCTTATCTCAATAACGGGTTGGGTTGGGCCGGTTTAATAGGCTAAGTCCATTTGAACGGCTTTACATAAAATCGTAGACAAAATCAACGTTAAAAATGGACAAAGTTTATAGAAGGATCAAAACTACATCAATATTACAAACATGAGGGACTATTACTGTTACACGTGAAAACTCAATGATAACTTAAGTATTAATCCTAAAATAAAAGACTATTTTGAAAAAAAAATCCAGTTTATTTGCATTGATCTCAAATTACTTATCAAAAGGAAATTAAGTTACTCACTTTCCTAAGTAGTCCTGCAAGATAAGATTTTGTTACCATACTCAACCTTTAATATATTTTCCTTAATTAGTTGGAGGACATAAATAATATTTGATTCAGTCAAATTCAAATTTATCTTATTTAATATTTTACTATTTCTCCCTGAACCAGATGTCTTTTTTTACCTATAAATACATTGCTAAGAGTGAAATCAATAATATCAATCACATATATAGTTAATTACTCTTGTGTTACCACAAAACTTGGAAGAGAAAATGGAGAAGGCAACATTTCTTAAGGTTTTCTTGATCTCCTTTTTGCTTATGTTGTTTGGTAAGCAATTTTCTTATCTATTGCAACTTATACTCTAGACTAGATTCATATGATAATTTATTCGTTTGTTCACTTTTTCAAAATGTTGATATTGTTTATGAAAAATCTTGTGTATATCACTGACGTCTGACTTGTTCAACAATGATGTCGATTTTGA
Organism: Solanum peruvianum; assembly: GCA_027705065.1. Classification (NCBI taxonomy): domain Eukaryota; kingdom Viridiplantae; phylum Streptophyta; class Magnoliopsida; order Solanales; family Solanaceae; genus Solanum; species Solanum peruvianum. The sequence goes on from JAKWJD010001761.1 coordinate 63,476,813, forward strand.
TAGGGTTGAACAAGAAAATTATGGTACTTCTTTAGTTTGTTCACTTTTTTAAATGTTGATATCGTTTATAAAAAATCTTGTGTACGTCACTGACTTGTTCAACAATGTTGTCCACGTTGGTAGGACAAGGAAATTATGATAACTTATTCGTTTGTTCACTTTTTCAAATGTTGATGTTGCTTATAAATATTCTGGTATACGTCACTGACTTGTTCAACAATGTTGTTCACGTTGGTAGTACAAGGAAGCCATGTGCAAGGAGGATGTACCAGCGATGCCGATTGTGCTACGGTTTTGAAATGCATAGAAGCACAACCCATATGTGACTTGACAAGACATCAATGTGTCTGTCCACGAACTCCACCAGCTAATTATGGAACAAGAACCATTCACCAAAACTGATTTTATCATGTTTTTCAATTTCATAAGATTCAATAAAGATTTATTATTTTCATATTAATCTTGGAAAATGGTGTTATTTGCGCGATATAATTTATCAATAAAGATTTCTCCGTTTTTAGATTAATCACGATTCAAGAATATATTGGTTGCTTTTGGTGTAATTCTTGATGTCGTGATACTCCTAGTATGGTTGGTATATATAAGAGTAATATATATATACCATTTTGTTTGTAAAATTTTTGACCTAGAGTTTACAGTTTCATGCTTTTATTTTTTATTATCTCAAACTCTTGGTTAGTCTACCATATGAGTGTGTTTGCTGTCAACTGATGTGATTGATTCATCTGGTTTGTTACCTTGTTTTTAAGTGATTTTCAGTGATTTTTTTTTAAAATCTTAACGGTTAAATAGATAATTGAATCGATAATGATTAATAACTGATAAACCAATAACTAATAAGCCAAAGTCTTAATGATTCTCTAACAGTTTAGCATACCTACAAATCGATATTCGATAAGTCGAACTTGAGTTAGCCATTAAGAAGGAAATCTCTTGTTTTTACCATACATCACAATACATCACAACTATAATAATCTCATCCAATTTGAATGATCACTAACTACAAACCACAATTCAGGGACATCTATAATTTATAAATCTCCTCACAATAATCTATAATACTATGCTACCAATATTGTGTCTTTCCAATTAAACAGTACAGTAATATATCAGTCAAGAAAAATCTACTATTTTTGTTACATTTGTATTACAAAAGTCAATGTAATACATGCAATATACATCGTGATACATATGTCTGCGATTATTTTGCTTCTTGCTTCTAGTATATTCGAAGTATATAATGAATATATGTAACTTCATGATTCAAATTAGTGATAGATCTTTCAAATTTTAGATATAGTAGATTTTGAGTTGAGTTTCCCCAAAATGTATGTTTTAATTTTATGTGTATGTTTTTATTTTATGTCGAAGAAAGTTTAGATGAACTTCTTGACCTTACCTAGCTCCGTCCTCGTATAAACTGTGATTTGAGAGGAAAATTAAAATGTGTATACTATTCCAATTAATTCCACTAAGTTATCTCGACAAGGTTAAGTTTGAATATATATGTAGCTTTGTGTTTAAACTAGTGGCTTATTCAAAATTTAGACTAAAGGGGATTTTGAATTGAGAGAATATCTCATGTTTTCTGGCAAATATATTATATCATCTAACCTCGAAGTACTGAATTCTGTTGAACTTTCAATACATTTTATAACAATCTAAGAATACGTGATATTGTTTATGACAATTTACATTAAACATGATATTTTATGTAAATTATGCCACGTAAAATATGTCCATCATTTTTTATCACTATCATTTCATTGCTAGCCACGGTCACATTCATGATTTTTTACCATCATCTCGCAACCACCACTAATGGCGTAATAACATTTATTTAAAGATGGTCAATAGTCTTTGTCAAAAAATAATTTATACATGCATATAAAAAAAGATATTATACAAGATCAAAAATAACATTTTAGAAATATATATTAATTTAAAAATAAAAGTATATCATTTAAATTCAAATACTAAAAAATTAAATAGTTTTTAAACTATATATTCAGTATTTAGATCTAGATGTCCGTCACTGATATCTAAATACGTGTATATAAATAAATGGAGCCTTAAGTGTAGAACCAAACCATACTTTACATTGTTACAATTTATTCATATCAAGAAAGTACTACATTTGACCAAATGTTCCCCTATACTATTTGTAATTTTAAAAATATTATTGAAAAAAGAAAGGATGCAATGTGATTGAGATTTTAAACAAATAGATTTTTCTGAATGAATTTGGTAAATATAATACGTAGAATAGCCATCCCTCCTTCTTAATACATATTATCCCTTTTTTAAAATTTGTCCGTCTTATTTATTTATATATTTACTTTTAATCAGTTTAAAAGTAATATTTCTTTTTAAATCTTTAGTTTCAGCTTTTCATATATTAAGATTAAAATTTAAAAATATCTTGATATATTCAACATATTTTAGTATCATAAAATAGAAAATCTTATTTATTTTATTAAATCTTGTATCAAGTCAAAATCACGTAATAATTAATTATAATGGACTAATTATTAAAAGTACATTTCGTTGTCCAACTTTTAAATTTAGCGTTGACAATAAATTCAAATTGCATAATTCATGCATGAAAGTAGGTGGAACATTATACATAAAATTAAATAAATTCATTTTATCAGGACCCCCAACTTAGACCTGTCCAAATCCTGTTATTTTCAATCAAATGTGGCGCTTATAAATATTCATTATTTTTTATTGACAAATGGCAAAAAGAATAATAAAATAATAGTAAAAATAACAATAACACATTTAATTTCACCAGCTAGATTTGAAAAGAATAGTGTATACATAATCATTGTAAAAAGACTTACTACAATTATTTACGATAAATCCAAACTCAATAAAAAAAAATAACAAATCAAAAGTAGGTTAATTATAAAAGGTAATTAAACTATACCATCAAATGTTTTTACGCAAAGAGTATAGTATGGATAATATATTTTAATATTACGTATTTTTTTTAATTTTACCTTCCAAAAGTAGGTGCCTTCAATGTTTATTATTGTGCTAGGTGTAAGAACTAGAGAAGTTTCCTTTAAGAAAACATTTGAGTTATGTAAGCAATTTTATTTTGGTGTATCATCATTGTATTTTCTATAATAGATAAGACAATGATTGACATTTTGGCATATATAAAAATAATATAAGAAAAATATACAATGGAATACACACGTACATTGATGTTGAATTTCTAGCAATTTTCTCTCTTATCGATAATAATATAATCAGTATAATTTTATTAATTAATCTGAAAACTAAAAGTAGTATTTATATATATAAATTTTATTTATATTTTATAATATAAAAAATTATTTTTAATAAATCTTTAATTAAAATAAAAAGTCACCAAAATAAAATTATCAAAACAATATAACGATAACATAGTAAGGTGAAATCTATGAGATTACTAAATAATACTATTGGTTGTGTGAAGAGGAAGGAAGGAGGCTAGCCATCTACCTATCCAACATATAGCGCCATAACATTTGACTATCTATTTAATTCTTAATTTAATTGTTACCTTTCACATATTTTTATCAAAAATTACGTATAATTATAAGTAAGTTGAAATTGTGCCAAATTTTGTGTTTGTTAGGAAATTAATTCCATTACACAAACTATTTCTTTTTCTCCCTTCGATAGCTATAAAACGTGTCGTGTCATGATAATATCTTTCAGTAATTTTTATAATATAAAAAAAATATAATATATCGAGGATATCACTCTAAATAAAAGTACATAAATATTTAAGAATAGAAATCAAGTTAAGTAGCTAGTTCAACGTTATCTCATTCTCTTCACAATTTTAATATTCTTCTTCTTCTATTATCTTAACTTTTTTAATTATTAATTAATTTATTTATTTACTTATTTATTATTATTATTATTATTATTTATTATTATTATTATTATTATACTGCAGTTTTTCATTATATTCGATATAGCGTTTTTATTATTGTATTTTCTTTATATATTGATTTTAATAGGATTTATTTGGATCGAGGATGTTATCAAAAATATTCTTTCTACCTTTTCAGGATATAGAGATCAAAACATGCATTTATTACTTTTTTAAATATAAAATTACACTAAATATATTATTATAATAAAATTGCTTTAAGGCATGAAGTATATGTACAAACGTCGACCGCAAAATATGATGGACAAAATGTCAATTGCTAGATATAATAGAGGACAAAGCGCCGACCAAAGATATAATTCTATTAGAAAAACATGTGTTTAGTTTTGAAAATTACTTGAAAGTATCATTTAAAATTATTATCAACGAAACACAATATATTTAATTAATAATTTTTGCATTTCGTACCTAAATGTTAGTGATTATATGTTCGTCTTTGTTATTTTAAAATCCTCGTAATGTGTACATAGAAAGACTTAATTTAATTTAGAACAGAATTTATTTTGTTTATAAAATAAAAAAACAATATATATATAAATGTAAATAAATATGGGACCTCCTAGCACCAATTAGTAGCATTACTTTTTGGACCAAATTATTATTAGCCTTTTGAAGGCTCCACTTGTTAAAATACTGAATAAATTACGTCATCGAAAGTACTATTAAAATAAGGGACAATGAATTATTAGAAAACAAACAGTAAATCTAATATTATTAAACCAAAAGATAATTATTCATTAGTACACAAGAGAGGAATCAATTTTCTAATAAGAAAAAAAGATACTCCCTCCTCCGTTAAATAGAAAGACCTAATTTAATTTGGAACAGAATTAAAAAAAAAGAATATTTTTTTAATTTTATAATTTTGAATTAAAATTATGTCAAATTTATCAAAATGTCCTTTAATTCTTGTGATTTTAAATATGTCACGTGAAAAGTTAAAGTTAACTGTTTCCAAAAAAGAAAAAAAAAGTCATTCTTTTTTACACATACCAAAAAGGAAATATAATCATTCTTTTTTAAATGAAGGAAGTAACTAGTTGTAACGATGATTTTCATTTCTAAACACTGATTTATAATTATAAATGGATACAAATTCAATAAATAGATTTGTGTACAAAGACAACATGGGTTATTTCATGTTTGTTTTATAAAAAAAAAATGTTATGAGTTTGTTTTTGTTGAACTAAGATGGACTTAAATTAAAAAAATCTATTATATATGGTTGTTAAAAAAACTCAAACTTGTTAACGAAGACTGATTGTATTCTTTTGAATATTTCATATCATAATTTTCTATGTAAATTAAACTCGAAAAAAGTTATAATCATTAATATGTAAATCTATAAATTAACAAAATCAACTTTGAAAATATCAAAATACACTAAAATTCATTTTAATTATTTTTAAAAAAATTAAAACTATCCAATAGAAAATTTTGATACGATAACATCAACGAGAAAAGAGGGTGGGGAAGTGGGGGTACAAGTTGGCGAAAACGCGTTGCTTTATAGAAAAGAGACATTATTATAAAGTGAATAAAATTATAGGTATTATAAACATAAAAAATAAATAATAACGCGGTTCTGAATTTAAAAAATTAAAAAAAAAATAAAGTCTAAAGTCTCAACTTTCATAATTATTCACATGGTCTCTTAAGTCGATGTGATTTATACTTGCACATAATATTATAGCCCACTCTCTACTGTTTCAATAATCATCATGCTTTATATATCATCATACTAACATACATAATTACAAATTTTACTTTTTTTCTGTGTAAAAGTAAATCAAAATCATGACTGGAGGAAGAGAAATCCTGCACAAGATGAAGGTTTGTTATCTCAATTTTTTGTGCTAATTTTCAAGTGTTTGTTATATTTATAAGAAATCAAAATCAGCTTGTATACGTTAAAAGTTATACTGTTAGATCGGTGAAGATTATATTGCAATCAGCGCGTGCCTAGGCCTTTATATTTATTTATGTTCATTTTATTTTTCAACTGTAATTTGTGGTATTTTTATCGAAAATAATAGATTATAGTAGCAAATCAGAACAGGAAGGTTGTGGTTTCTGTAGTCACAAGAACAGAAATAACTTTGTTTTTTGTTTTTGGGTTTAAGAAGTTTTGATTTCGTAACTTGTTTGAGACTCTTTCAGAAATAGAATAGAATAAAGAATGAGATAGTCTATATCGTGTATCGATCATAGGATCATATTATTTTTGGATGGAACATTAAAAATTTAGGCAAGGAAGTTGTATTGTCTAAGTTAATTTAACGAATTTGATAATAGGCTGTGTAAAATTTTAGCTAAAGAAAATTGGAACTTTATTAGATCAGAGATTTGGCTTTAAACTGATTTGGGAAGTGAGGGAATACACTCAATTTCAGCCAAATTGTGATCTAATAGCAATTGAATAATCGATTTCCTACAGAAGATTGATATTGCCATACTGCTGCTATAACTGGAAACGTGATTTCAGGCAAAGTTTTAGTTGTCACTGGACTTGTTCTCTAATTTCAAGATCGATCTTTATGTGTATCTGTAAATTGTCTCTCATGCAGAAAGTTAATTGGTGTTACTGATCAAGGCGTCATTGTTCTCACACTAATGCATTTGCTACATGTCTTTGATAGGAAAAGGCATGTTTTATGGCTTCCATGCCAGACTCACCAGATACAAGAGGCAAGGGCGGAGCATCAAAGCGGATCACTCATGGTTCCCACCTGGTGAAGGGAAAGTCTAATCACGCGATGGAAGATTGTTTAGTTTGTGAGTTTAAGCAAGTCCATAACAACGATTTGGGACTATTCGCAATCTATGATGGACATATGGGCCATGATGTAGCAAACTACTTGCAGACACATTTGTTTAACAATATTCTGAAAGAGGTAATGCATAATTCACGAGAAGAGTTCGTGTTGTCATAACTCTGTCCTGATAACTCTCTTTTTGTCCTACGGGTCTTTGCTCTCATTTTCGCTATTCTGTTACTCCCATTCTTCTTATTCACATCACCTGTATCTGTGAGCAGCATGACGTTTGGACGGATACTGTGAATGCAACTCGTAGAGCTTATCATAGTACAGACAAAGACATTCTGGCAAAAGCATTCGAATTGGGAAAAGGAGGGTCAACTGCAGTTACTGCAATGCTGATAAATAGTCAAACACTTATAGTAGCAAATGTGGGAGATTCTCGAGCTGTCATATCCAAGAAAGGTGTTGCCGAGCAGCTATCAGTTGATCATGAGCCAAACAGAGAAAGGGAGATAATTGAAAGCAAAGGCGGTTTTGTTTCAAACATTCCAGGTAGCTTACGTCTTAATGATTCAAGTTTTAGTTTAAGTGGTCTATAGGCGATTTCACTCTCTCACGGTCATACTGCTCCATTACATTCGACTGTTTTGAATGGATTCTCTACTCTTCATGCTCAAATTCTAAAGTTCTTAAGCTCTCCAACGTCAATCATTCATCTCAATTGTTAGTCTTAATGATTTAGAATTCTCTGTTTGTTGCATTGTTGTTGTTGAGCACAAGGCCATACAAAACCTACCAATTCATTGTCTAGCCATAAGTTGGTAAAGTTTTCGAATTCTGTAGGTGATGTACCTCGTGTTGATGGACAGCTTGCCGTTGCAAGGGCATTTGGAGACAAGAGCTTGAAAAGACATCTTAGTTCAGATCCAGACGTGGCAATTGAGCTGATAGATAACGATGTAGATCTCATTATTTTGGCAAGCGATGGTCTGTGGAAGGTAAGCTGTTCCCTCAAAATGAAGAGCTAAAATATCTCAAGGAGGATGTTGTATTCGCTCTTGTTAAACATTTCCCTCGCGTATTTGTAGGTAATGTCCAACCAAGAGGCAGTGGACTGCATTAAGAACATGAAAGACGCGAAAGCAGCAGCTAAACATTTATCAGAAGTGGCAATTTCGCGTAAAAGCAAGGATGATATTTCCTGCATAGTTGTTAAGTTTCAGTGAAAGCAAGTCCCTTTTGCAAGTAAAGATTGGGCTGTACAAATTATTTTTGGGAATGAAAAAACATTTTTCTGCTGAATTTGTTAAAGTTGAAAATATTTCCAGTGCATCAAAGATCAGTGGCATACAGACTTTTCATTTTGTTATAAGATATTGTTGTATAATGAATTCATTGTTGTGTACTGTATATTCATTTTCTTAGGCAAATAGGTTACATTTACTGTAAGCAGAAGTCTGTATTTGTTCAAATAAGTACTTAGAAATACAGATGATGAAGAGTTCTGAGCTAATTCATCTTTGAGTTTGGTTTGCTTGATGACTTTTTTAGCATCAAGTGTATACTATGATAATATACGGGCTCGTTTGGTACGAGGGATAAGGGACAATTAATTCCAGGATCAGTTTTAGGATGAGTTTTACCCCTGAATTCGTGTGCTATTTTTATCCTACATTGAAAATGAAAACAATCATGGGATAACTAATGGAAAAACTACATAAATGGTCCAAAAATACTCAAAGTAATTACATGCTCATACCTTAGTTCAAAGTAACTAAAGAGATATTCAAAAAAAAGTTTATGGTCCATACTGTGCATTCGTTAAGACAGGTAATTTTCTCTTAACGAATACTGAGTCGGTAACATTTACTATATGTGTATTATTAAGGTTGATAATTATGCTAATCAATACAGTATATATACTGATATAGTATCAATTAAGTGAAATTATTAGCTTTAATGATACCAATACAATATATAATACTGAACTGGTATCAGTTAAGCGAAATTAGTCGAGGTAAATATTATAATTATTTAATGGAAAAATTGTATATAATAGCAAACTAATAACCTAAATTAAATGGAATAGCTAGAGTTTGATTTAATTGTGCTCCATAGCAAACATTAGCTAAAATTGCCAGCGTCTCTCTCCTAAAAATCTCGCTCGTCACTCTCCATTCTCGCTCGCCTCTCTCGCTTTATACACAGAAGTGTATAATTCTGTTTCTGTTTTGTATAAAGCGAGAGAAAATTGTATATACACATGCAAAAATGTATATCTTCGTGTTATACGCTTAATTATACAATTTACAAACATTTTACTTCAAATATTGCAGAGAAAAAGGTCAACGAATTATACAATTGCGAATTATACAATTGCAGTGAAATACAATTTTCTCTAGCTTTATACAACAGAAGTGTATATATTGTGTTTCTGTTTTTGTATAAAGCGAGAGAAAAACATATATCTTCTTGCTATACACTTAATATTACAGCGAAATAGGCCAGCGAATTATACAATTTAGGCCAGCGAATTATACACTTGTATATGTATAGCGAACTATAAGTTTTTATGTTTCCTATGGAGCGCAATTATGCAAAGTTTGTTATAGCATACAAATATGAATTTTTTGGTTGTTATATGTGAAAGTTGCCCTTAAATTAATTATAACGTCTATTTACGAAAATTTTCATCTAGAAATAATTTGGATTTTATATGTAAAAATTAGGCAAATGACATACTGTAAATGATAAATTACATTCTATCCCTATAATATCGATATTTACCAAAAATCCCTTATTTTTAAGAATTCTGGATACTTTATAAAATAGAAATGATACTTAAATATAAATGACTGAATATTTTTTTTTCTGTAACTGTTATAGCTAAAATTTGAGTATCTTTTCATGTGTTGGACATGAAATTTAATGTATCAAAGAAATATATTTTTAATTTAATATTTCGTTTATATATATAGTTTCAATTAATATTTTGTAAGTATCATGTTAACTTGTTTTTTTATATGTTAGTATAAGATGAGTTGTATTAAGTATCTTTTCAATCTTATCATGATTTTTGAATATATTTGTTAGTATGTTCAATTAATTTTATTAAGTATCATTTTTTGGTGATTATGATAGAATGATTCTTTGTTTTATTTTTACTTATATTTCGTATATATTAAGGTATCAAATAATAGTATATGTGTATCATACTGTCATACATCTGTTATTTAAGTATCATATTTATATGAATTATTGATAAGTATATAAAAATTAAAGTATCTAATTTAAATTGTGAATTTGAGTATCTTTTTATGTGTTGGACATGAAATTTAATGTATAAAATTTAATTAGTATCATTTGAGATAAAAAAGGGATTTTTGTAATTTAATACATCAGTAGGGAATTAATGAAATTAAATAAATTAAAGTAGTGTATTTTAGTAATTTTTCCATTTTATATTGACCGATAGGCCCAACAAAAATGAGGGTTGGACTCTGCGTAGATGAGCTCATAATTTCCATCATTTGTTTCTTTTTGGGATAAACTACTTAAAGAATATTCAATAATAGCGATAATAAATTTAATATAATAATATAATTATATAGGTGTTGGAGAGGATAAAATATTTAATAAAAACGATATTAGTGTAATAATATAATTACATATGTGTTGAACAGTTAAAGAGTATAAATTTAGACATAACTTACTTATATATCTTTTAAGGTAAAATCCCAGATGTTAAAATATATGTAGACTTTTTAAATTTTCCTCATAAATTATGAATCTTTTAAATTACAATTACCTTTTCTTTTGGCGAACAAACGTTAGACCGCCATTTTGCATGTTACTACAAACAACAAAATATTTTTAAAATATGGCTAAAAAATCTAAATATGTGGCCAAAAAGGACATTTACGCCAGATGAACTGGGTTTGTGTTTACAGAGTGGCCCATGTGGTTGGAAAGGCCCATCTTAAGTTACAAAAGTAGGACTTGTTTGATTGAGAAACAAATTAATTTGAAATTAGTTATGGGAAACTAAACAACTATTTCATAAAAGTAAAATAAGTACAAATATATACCTCTTTATATTCATACCCTGTTAAATAAAGGCAACTTTCACATATAGCAAACAAAAAATTCATATTTGTATGCTATAGCAAACTTTGCATAATTGCGCTCCATAGCAAACATAAAACTGTATAATTTGCTATACATATACAATTGTATAATTCGCTGGCATATTTCGCTGCAATTGTATAATTTATTTTGCATACAGTTGAATCGAATTAAAATGTATGTATATTGCATAATTATAAGTGTATAGCAAGAAGATATATGTTTTTCTCACTTTATACAAAAACAGAAACACAATATATACACTTTTGTTGTATAAAACTAGAGAAAATTGTATTTCACTGCAATTGTATAATTCATTGACCTTAGTCTCTGCAATATTTGAAGTAAAATGTTTGTAAATTATATAATTAAGTGTATAACACGAAGATATACATTTTTGCATGTGTATATACAATTTTCTCTCGCTTTATACAAAACAGAAACAGAATTATACACTTATGTGTATAAAGCGAGAGAGGCGAGCGAGAATGGAGAGTGGCGAGCGAGATTTCTGGGAGAGAGACGCTGGCAAATTTTAGCTAACGTTTGCTATGGAGCACAATTAAATCAAACCCTAGCTATTCCATTTATTTTAGGTTATTAGTTTGCTATTATATACAATTTTCCCTTAATTTAATTAAGATTTTTAGATATAATTTTTATATTTACAGACTGCTATTTATAGCGTAAGTTGTAATTTGTGTGTATTTTATATATTTCACGTATATTTGTATAATTTGCATATATATGTATATTTAAGATATTTTTCATTTGTATTTGTATAAACTAATTAGTATTAATTGTTTTATATTTATTTTAGTATAAATTCAGAATAATAAATTTATACAAATATAAACGTTTGAGCTTTAAATAACTATACAAAATTATATATATAAATTGTAGTATGCAAAAGTTCGTTTGTATTTGTATAAATTTCAATTGATTTGTACTTAATTTTGTATAAACTCAAATTAAAAAATTTATAAAACACCAACATTTAAACTTTTTGTGGTATGAATTCAAAGTAAAAAGTTTATAAAACACTAATATTTAAACTTTAAGCAGTTATACAAATTATTTTAAATAAATTTCAAAAACTACACATTCATGCAAACAAAATTCGACCACATAATTTTACCTAAAATTAATAACAGATGATAAATAATTCAAATTTCTAACTATATTAACTAAATAACTAGTATATATTTTGCTTATTCGTATAATTTCTACTTCTTTTTGTTCAACATGTCCACCATAATTAATCCGACTCAAAACATCTCAGAAAATTCTATATGTATATGATATTTGCCTAAGTATTCTTCTAATAACAATTAACTTTATCTAATTTGTCTAGGATATTAGCGATTTCACAAAAATAAAAGCTTCGTGATTCATCACTAAACGATTTCACCATTCTTTAAGATTTCACTTAGAGTCTACATTTGATTCGTTACTTTCTTTCTTTTTATATTAATTAATCACTTTTTCACATATATGTTAAAAGAAATTAAAAATAAAAAGATAATTTCACCATCTCAATTCGTAAAAAAATTCTTCAAAAGTTTTATAAATAAATATGAATATTTTTCAATACGAATTAATTGCAAGTAGGATACAAAAATTTAAGTAACGATTTTTTGATTTTGTATTGTGATAACTAATATAAAAAAAACCGTCTCAAATTAGTTAATCACTTTTCATTTTGCACCCTACTTAAATAAAAGGCATAAATTAAAAAATGGTTTTTACTAATTTAATCCTTAAACAAACTTCTTCATAATTATATACAAACAAATATAAATACTTTCAAAAATCTTAATTACAAAGATAATATAGAAAAAAGTTAATTAATATTTTCTCTATTTCAATTTATATGATTTTTTTTAATCATCTAAAAAGAATGACATTTCTATATTAAATAATAATTTAATTATAAAAATTCTATTTCCCTTTTAATAAAATAATTTACCATCATATAAATTTTTATAACTCATTTTAAATCATAAAATTTTAAAAAATATTTCGTAATCTATGTCGAATTTAACTATTTCACATATAAAAGAATATTTTTTTATTTACTAATGATCAACTGATACGAATAAAGGACACATTAACTTCACACCTCAAATTGCGGTGCCATGCATGAGACCACTTGTTTAGCATTGATACGTGGCACTTAACAAGAATGCCTTATTCGATTCTCCACGTGAGCTCCATATGATAATAAAACAGGTGGCATTATTCAAAGGGTAACTTTATTCAAAAACGATTTGCTCAAAACGAGAAACCAAACTCTGTATTTTTTTAATCATTTACTTGACCATACAAATTTTGATTACATCACTTACAAAATCGACAAAATTGGCACTAACTTTCTTTACAAAAATAATTAACTAACCAAGTATACCCTCATTACCGTACACCAAAATGTTTGGCTAAGAAGTTTTTATATATTATTTTGTGATCAAATGATAATTGACTTTTTTTCAGGCTAGCGTTATTTAAATCGAAAAAGAGTAGAAAATTACTTATAAAATAAGTTCAGAAAGTAATAGAATTTTAAAATAATATAAATATATTTCTGCGATTATGGAAATAGATCGATGGGATACTAATGCATTTTTTATATTTTTTATAATAAGTATGTAGAATATTGTATCAGACTGATTATTTGAATTTGTGTGTTGGTAAAAAATATAATAAGGAAAAAATGGGTGGTATAAAGTTAATTATTTTTGATAAATTAATAAATAATTTTTTGTAAAGAAAATAAATATATACCGAATGAAGGAGTATTTATATTTTTGTAACCTAAAAGGCTAACTAAAACCAAAAAATGTTGTAACCTATACATTTATGAACAGTAGACAAAATTGAATGCATTACTTTTTATTGCTATATTTAGGTTGTGTCCAAACGGGAAGTATTGGGTTTTAAATTAAATAAGTAATTGAGAAATACTATCCATTAAGAGCACAAACAAAAAAAAAAAAAAAAATTGCTATTAACTAACATAACAAACATCGTTCAAGATAAGTACAAAAATCTTGCTGGTATTTTAAGGGGAAATAAGAAGACTTTATAATGCTAAATAATTTTAAAATTTAACTCAATTTAGAAATTTAGGTCAAAATAATATAAAATTAATTTTTAATTTAAAGATTATTGGTTAAAATAGATTTAATTTTAATTTTTATTAAAAAAAATCAATGTTATAATGCGAGAACTCGGAAGTGACCTCCAGGTATTCATATAATCTCGCTTAAAAGAGTTCAAGGAAGAAATTCATTAATCTCGATGTGAAATTCTTCATTCATCTCACACGCTCAGAAAAACTAAATGTTTGTACGTCTAAATATTATCCAATAATAATTAAACAATTTATTTGATAATTTAAAATTAAATATTTAATTATGATCATATAATATTAAATCAAATTTAATTTAATATAATTCTAAAACTAACGCATAACAAATATTCAAGACCCTTAAAAAATTCAAAAAATCATCTAACCACCTATGAGGTGGAACTCTTCATCTATACACTTTGTGGGATCTTAAAATGTTTCCTCGTGTAGTTTCTAGAGGAAAGAAAAAGTACAAAAGGGTAAAAGTAAGTTCCAAAAAGTTAAAGTTCAACGGGGCAATAGTGGTTGAGTTAAAAAAATTGTCAAAAGGTTGAAAAAAGTAAGGTTTTTTAACTCATAAAAAGAATTTTTAGCATTATTTAGCAGTACAAAATATATCAAATAGGCACCTTTCGCAATAATAATAATTGCAATTTTTTTAAAAAAAATTGTTTTAATGTCATCTGATGGATGATTAGTCAGGCATTGAAGAATACTTTTAATTTTCATTGGTAAATGAAAATCTTTCTTTTAAGCAAGATGAAAGCAGTATAGAGATAATCAAAGTTTTAAGTACTCCGGTAATTTTCATAATATCAATTAAAATAGTAATTTATTATTGAGTTATATATCTTTGATGTCCTTTTAAGATGTATTTATATGTTACCGTAATAATAAGAAAAAAGTCTTCTCTAATAGTCTCTAATAGACAAAAAGGAAGTAACTTAGAGATAATCAAACCTTGAATCAACAATATTCAAGAGGATAATCTATCATCGAATTATATTATTTTTCATCTCCTTTCAAAATTTTATATGTTACAATAGAAAAAAAAATCTAATTAAAAGTCTCTACACCATCAATGAAAAAGACCGAAACTCAAAAAAAAAATTAAAATCCATAATTAAGACACGATAGATGATTTTGATATCTACGCATTATATATTTATATTATATTAATAATAAATAAATAAGGTATAAAATAATTAAATATCCTTTACAACATTAGTAATGGAAGTACTCAAGCTCAAAAAAAGTGTTAGACCTAAAATTCATAACAATGGCGCTAATAACGCATGATTCCAAGCATTCTTTTAGCCTCCTCTATTATTATCAGAAGGTTTTATTTATGTCAAAGATTTAATAAATTATATTTTGTATAGTATAAATACAAATTACTAAACTTTCAATGAAAAAATTAATTGAAACCTCTTATTCATTATTTTATTTTATTATATAATATAATTAAATAACACGCTATTAAAGGTGTAATAAAAAGAGGTGAAAAAATATATTCACGGAAGGAGGATGCCAACAGGATAGTACGACTGTACGAGTCACAACTATCTTAAAAGAAATTTGTACAATAGTAGGGAAAAAAAAAAAAAAACTTACCAATTTTTGAAAAATACTTTTTTTTTAATCAAATTGTATAGGAACTCTACTTCAACTATTATGTTATGGTTCGTTTTGAATCTATGTCTATACAAAATCTATCCTTCAAATTTTAATTCAATAAACACATTAACAGTTAATTTTAAAATTATTTTTATAATGTTTTAAATCTTTTATATCATTTCAATATAAAATTCATCTAAAATATAAAATTCATCCTTCTTCATAATACTTGTCTTCCATCATGAACGTCATCTAGACCAAAACCCTTAATTAGGTGAGATTTTAACTCTAATCGAATAATAATAGATTCTAATATAGATTTAAAAAATTAGAAAAGAGATGAAATTAGATTAACGGAAGTAAGATTCCTAGCTACCCCCATGTGACAACATAACCTATCTTAAAAGAAAATCAAACTAAAAAAAACATACTTTTTCATCATTTTAATTTATTTTTAACCTCATAAATAAACCAAAAATAATAATTTAAGTTAATAATATGACCAGCATAACGTCTTTTTATCTTATAATTTTTAAACACATCACGTAAAAGGTTTAAAAAATTAGAGACAAATGTGGCACATATGAAAAACAAAAAAATTAACGATTTAAATTAACAATATAAAAAAGTATAACGCTTCTAAATCTTATGATATTTAAACAAAGATGTAAAAGTTAATTAAAATTTTAAAAAAAATGTATCGCGCAAATTAAAATAGAAGAGCATATAAAAACAACAAACAATAAGGAGAATATTGTCTTTTCATACCAAAAAAAAACTAATATTGCATGCAGAAGAAGTATGTATGGAGCTGCCACCTATCTCTCTTTGCATGTCAATCCCTAATGCTATTCAGCCACGCACTTCCTTGCCCATCACTCACACCATCCTCGTCACTCTAAGAAAATAATATGTTTTATCAAATATATTCATTTCATTTTTTTTTTTGTTTACTATATAATCATCCCTTTGTTCACATCTTTTTTTCATGTCCCCCACACTCTCTAATTCACTTTATAAACATTTCTCCATTTTCAAATCATGGAAGGCCTTTGTGCTGAATTGCACCACCATAAATTTCATCCTTCGCATCAACTCTACAAGAAATCTCTTCGTGACATTGATATTCCACCGAGAAAACTACTAAGCCGTCGTGCTACTCTTTCATCAATCGACCATGTTGTTTCTGATGTCCAGTTTATGGATTCACCAAAGTCTGAATCAGACGCTCAATTTCAGAAGTTTTTGCCGTATAACAGTTTAGACGATGATGACGATGCTGATCCGTATTCATCTGATCATTTTCGTATGTATGAGTTTAAAGTAAGGCGGTGTACTCGTAGCCGGAGCCATGATTGGACTGATTGTCCTTTTGCTCATCCGGGAGAGAAGGCGAGACGGAGGGATCCGAGGAGGTTTCATTATTCCGGTACGGTCTGTTCTGAATTTCGAAAAGGAAATTGTAGCAGGGGTGATAATTGTGAGTTTGCACACGGGGTGTTTGAGTGTTGGCTTCATCCAACTCGTTATAGAACTGAAGCATGCAAAGATGGGAAAAACTGCAAACGGAAGATTTGTTTCTTTGCACATACACCAAGGCAGCTTCGTGTACTTCCACCTGGTTGTTACGAAAGTGGCTTATCACCTAAGAATTTGAATTCAGAGAAAAAATACAGAAATCTGAACCATTGTTGTATGTTTTGCCATTCTGTTTCTGCTTCCCCAACTTCTACTTTAATCGGTATGTCGCATATCTCTCCCCCTATGTCCCCATCCCTCTCACCGCCTCTTTCCCCTGCAAATCGAAACCAGTTTTCTTCTCCTATCTCGCGTTACAGTGATCGTTTTGGTAGTGTTGAGTCGTCGTCCTCTGGAATGTGTCAGCTGGATCCATCTGGGCTGATGAGTTACAAAGATGCACTTACTGAATTGGTTAGCTCATTGGAAGCTATGAATGTGAATCATGAACCCAATTCTTCAGCAGCAGCTGCTACTCACTCTCATTCTGTTAATTTTGATGGGAATTTACCATGGCTGGATGTGAATTTCAACAACACTAGTTACGATGATCAGCAGCAGTTCCTTCTTTCGCCTTCGACTCCATCTCCAAGTCCAATTTCTAACTCCAGAACCAAATTTTACGCAAGGGAATTTCCATCTGCTAGCCCTGTTTCGAGCTCGAGGTTGAGCTTTGTAGAAGAACTGAACAATAACAATGGTACCAACAGATTTTACAGTGACAATGGATTAAGTGGAGGACCAGATCTGGGTTGGGTCAATGACCTACTGACTTGAAAAGGGAAAATAAAAAAAGTTATGGAGAGCTCATGGGGCGTTGATGGAGCTCGCTTTTTTGTGGTCCTACAAATTAAACAATTGTTGATGATATGATGACGAAGAAGAAATTATTGAGAGAATTGAGCAAGGATGATTTTTGTATATACAAGTTTTTAAGAGTATTGTTTTAATTTACTAGCTGCTGCTACTGCACCATCCATATATAATCAACAAGAACAAACAAGAACAGAAGTGTGTGTATATATGAGATGGAAGAGATGGAGGATGACGACGAAGATGAACATGTGTTACTGTTATTATTTTTACTAATTCTGGAAGCTTATTAGATTTTTTTTGTTGCCTTATTTTTCATGAATGTAAGATTTCTGGGTCGGGTCTGTCGATTATGAAGCTGTAATTTGCAATTTCAATTTCCGTTTTGTTCGTGTGAGTTGTGAAGGAGTATTATGATAATGTTGTATTAATGTTTAATTGAACTAATATATGTTGAATTACATCTTTCTTTTGCATTAAAATCAATGGAGTAAATTGTTTCTGGGGATTTTCTTCAATGCTATTTATAGTATTTTTTGAAGATATAAAATGTGGATTTGTTAATGCTTTGTTTAAGATAAAATTCTTGAACTTCGTACAATTCCGTGCAGTTGCTGAAAAAGGAGTATCGATATAATTCGTGTGATATTTCTATTAGTGAGATATTCCGTGCTATTACTAAAAAGTTTTTGCTTTCATAAAATTTTTGTTTCATATTTAGTCCATTCTGTATGCTCTTTATGTCTTTCATTATTCATTGATAAATGTGTATATCGTATTTACTTATATTAAATATTTGTATTTCGTAAAATTAATAAATAGCACATAATTTTTATTTTAATTCTGAAAAAGTATTAGTTTTAAAAATGTGAATTTAATAAATATAAGATAGTTGAATAATTTATGTATAATTATTGATTAATTTTATTAATTAAAATAAATTATTTATGTTTATTTATGAAAAATTTAACTATAGTTTACTTACCTTTAATGAGAAATATAAAATAGTGATGTATAATTAAATAAATCACTTATGCTTATATGTTTGAAAATAAGAGATGTGAATAATTAAATAAATTATTTATGCTTTCGTTGAGAACTTGATTTATTGAAATCTAAAATGGTAACATATAATTAAATAAATTATTTATGTATATTTGTTAAAACCTCGGTTTCAATAAATGAATTTCAAAAAATATAAAAATATGATGTTATACAAATAGAAATAAAGAAGGACAATTTTTAAAATTTTATGTCTATAATTTCTATACTTTTAGGAATTAAAATATTTTTTAAAAGAAGCTAATCTATAAGAAAATTGTAATAAAATCAATTAATTACTATATGAAAAGAATAATAAAATCAACTCATTTATCAATAATTTCTTAAGTATTTGTATAAACTGAAAAACACTTATTTAATATAAAGACAAAGAGTAATTAACGATATATATAAATAGGTGTTCATTTTTACTTCTTTTTTTTGTTGTTGTTAGAGTTGGAAAATTGAGAAGCAATTTAACTCTTTTGAGACATAAATAGACAAGTTAAGATGAAAAAAATATTTTTTGATATTATAGAGGCACGGATGGACCAATTTTTGTCTAGGGTGTTCACCCGCACACTTTCTATAAAAAAAAAAAAAAAAAAAACATCATATATATAAAGTAAAATTTTTGTGTTTTGATAAATGTATATATTTTGAACACCTTTAATAACCAAAAAAAATAGATGACTCAATAATAAGACCCCTAAATGTTAAGTTGATGAATTCCTCAATTTTGTTTTTAAGCACTTTTTATTTTAAAAAGGAAAAATGCACAAGTATCCCTTCAACCCATGTCCGAAATTTCAGAGATACCTTATACTATACTAAGGTCTTATTACCCCCTCAACTTATTTTATACATAATTTTCTACCCCTTTCGACCTACGTGACACTAGCTTGAAAAAAAAATCAATCAGCATTGGACTGACAAGATAGTGCCACATAGGCTGAAAAGGAGTAGAAAATTATTAATAAAATAAGTTACGGGAATAATAAGACGTTAGTATAGTATAAGTATGTCTCTAAAATTTTGAATATAGATTGAGGGGATACTTGTGAATTATCTTTTTTAAAAGTGCGTCAAGAATATGCTTTTAAATTCAAAAAAAAATCAAAAGATCCATATCAAAAGACTTATCTATACTTTTATATTTTTATTTTTCAAAATTTCTAAATAAAAAATTTGAATCCGCTAGTGTATAGGCCTTAAAACTATGAAAGTAATTATGAGACAAATTAATTAAAAGTTGCGGTGGCGTATCAAAGCTTGAAGGTGAGACATGTGGCATCCATGCAGATTGTACAGAAAATAGGATATTTTGAGAACTTTATGATGGAATATAGTTTGTATTCTTGTTATTTTGGATCTTATGGGTATCATCATGACATCTTTTTATGTTTTTGTTTTGTTTTTTAGTATTTTTTGTTTGGTAGTTTTTTTAAAATTAATTTTGGATAAAATAATTTTGAGAAAATGGAGAAAGGTTGAGTTCTCTCAACAAAATTAATCATTAATTGCAATAAAATTATCTTTGAATTTTTTATTTTTTCATTTGGTGGTATATTAAAATTTGATTATATTTAAATTTACCTGAACAACTTATATTTGAATAAATAGTTTACTTTGACAATTTATTTACAGAAAACTCTGAACCAAAATTAATAATTATATTCACAAAAAACTCAAACTATAAACATCTGATTAGAAAGAAAGAATAAAACTCCTTACAACCCTTTTTGGTAAACATAATTGATTCATTGTGTGCGGTTTTTTTCATCTTTATTTCGTAGTGATAGTAAATTTTTATCTTCATATGACATCATGAGAAAGAAAAATGTTTTTTTTTAATTGTTGGGTGCAATAAACTTTTTAATTGTTGTAGTAGGTTAATTTAATATATAATAATAAAAAGAAAACTATATTATTAATGCACAAAGTTTGAGGTGTTTGCGGGTTTTAGACAAACATATTATTTGTCATTTTTGTCACTATCACATATGGTGGTGACTTGAGAACATAAGTGGTAAAAAAAAATTATATTGAGAAGTGGTAAAAGAAGAAATGGATACAAAATAGAGCTTATTTTTTTCACTATTATTTTTTTAAAAAAATATTTATATTTAATATAGATAAATATTATGAGAGATCGAGGTGACTCGTGAGGATAGTGTTATAGATGGTGAGATGGAGTGAATATAAAGGAGTCCGAAATTCAAAGGGTAGAAATTTTTTACAAAAATTTCAAAACGATATATAAAATTTTATATGTTACCAAAACGGTAAAATCGCTGCAGGAGCAGCGATTTACAAAGTAAAATCGCTGCTCCGGCAGCGATTTAGCAAAATTATTTTTTTAATAAAAAAATGAAATCGCTGCCCGAGCAGCGATTTCAAAAAAAAAAATTTTAAATAAATCGCTGCCGGGGCAGCGATTTATAAATTTTTTTTTTTTTTTAAATCGCTGCCCGAGCAGCGATTTATTAAAAAAAAAAAATTATACATAAATCGCTGCTACGGGCAGCGATTTATTTTTTTTTAAAATTTTTTTTTATTAAAACGCTGCTAGGGCCACGATTTATTTAAAGAAAAAAAATTTCCTTATTAAATCGCTGCACGAAGCTTTTTTTTAAAAAAAAATATTAAAATTTTTTAATACAGCGATTTTATATTAAACAAAATTATAATATTTTTTAAAATTTAAATATATAACTTATAAGAAAAATTTTATTAAATCGCAAAAATGTTAATACCGTTTTGATTAATATAAAATTAAAAAAAAAATTATTAAATCGCAAAAATGTTAATACAACGATTTTATATATATAAAAAAATTATAATATTTTTTAAAATTATAATAATTTTTCTTATAAGTTATTTATTTCTTATAATTTTTTAAATTTTAAAAAATATTATAATTTTTTTATATATATAAAATCGTTGTATTAACATTTTTGCGATTTAATAATTTTTTTTTAATTTTATATTAATCAAAACGGTACTAACATTTTGCGATTTAATAAAATTTTTCTTATAAGTTATATATTTAAATTTTAAAAAATATTATAATTTTTTTAATTATAAAATCGCTGTATTAAAAAAATTTAATATTTTTTTTAAAAAAAAAGCTTCGTGCAGCGATTTAATAAGGAAATTTTTTTTCTTTAAATAAATCGTGGCCCTAGCAGCGTTTTAATAAAAAAATAAATCGCTGCCCGTAGCAATTATTTTTTTTTAATAACTAATGTATAATATTAGTCACGAGTGATAATCATAACAAATCAAATAATATAAATTTACTTTATTGCATAACTTTCCTATTAAATAATAGTATCTAACTTCTCCAACTAATAATATAAGAAGTTCTCTAGAAAATACTTTTTGCCATAGAAAGTGAACTCAGGCAATACCAAAAGCACTCTAATGTACTTCAATTTTTTTGTAGCTACCTAAAGGCCAAAACCCATAATTAAGTGCAATTACCCAGACCTAGCTAGCTATCTTTTTTTTATTTTTCTCTCTATAATTAAGCTACTAGGAGGGAGATATATTATTAGTTTCTTGGATGAAATCTTGAAACTTGACCTAACTATGCACATGCTCTCACCATGGTTATGAACAAGTGGAGTAATATTAAACATGACACGTGGCACTTAAGGGTGTGGTTAATAATTAATGAACAAAATTGAAATTTTTTTGTCTCATGTTCAAATTTCAATACAGATAAAAAATATTGAGTAATTTTTTTTCATATGTTTAAGTTATGATAGACAAAGAATTGCTCGTTACATGTGCATGTAAGAAAATATTAAATAATAATTATCTCATGAAATCAATTCATGAATTTATATGCACAAACTGATTCACATGTCGCGATTATTACAAGTAAAAGTACCAAACATGGCATGAGTAAACAAGGTGGTATTGCATATATGATTGCACATTGTATATATGTTCATATTGTATGTTTCCTAGGAGGGTACTAATACAGCAAGGAAGGTAGGGCATTAAAGACTATAATTCAGTCTATCTACATCCATATGGGGTAGAGTTTGCTTGCCAATATTCTTGCTAGGGTTAGGTGAATGATATATTGTTGTCATAGATTCACAAGAAATGGTATGTGAAGTGGGGAATAGCCAGCCTAACACTAAAAGTGACCTATGCTTTCTAATTCATGAAGAGGTCCCCCACATGCCATATTTTCTATGACCTACTCACCCATATACATATTCACTTCCTATAGATATGTTCATTCTCTTTTGTTGGTTTTATGAAATGAATTCTATGCTATGCTAATAATGGGACAATAAGGCCCATACTATACCACTCAAGTAACTTTTTAAATTTGTGTTGGGGCATGGCTCAATAATATTCCTTACATGAGTTTGCCTTAGTTTTCACACTTGTTTTCTCATGTATAGTGGTGGTGTATGCAAAATATTAGACAAGAAATGTTCACCTAGAGCTATATATGGTGAAGTTAAAAAATTTTCTAAAGCTAGTGTTCTAGAATTTTTTACATATAACTAGGTCTATATAGTTTACCTATATATATATAGACTTTATAATTTTCTAACAAAGAATGATCGTCTGATCATCCTTTAACATACGTAGAGATCTAAACCAAACCCCTTCGACAAAAAATATATTATCTATACACGATAAAAAAATATATTTTGTATCTATATTGATTTTGAATCTCTAAAATACAGGACTACCTAGATATTGGCATAATGAATTAAGAAATTCAAAATTTTTCTTAGAGATTTAAAATTTTAATTTTTAGAAGTACATTTAAAATTCTTTTACTGAAAATCCTAAATCTGTCTCAACTTGCCTACCCTAGTTACATGACTAACACCCCTTCATCATTACTTATGTATAATTGTGGGGCAAACCTTGACATTTTATTTTTACTATATGTAGAATTTTCTTTTCATCTATAAATGAAATTAAAATAACATTAATAATTAGACCATCACTTGTACATTCTTGTTTCAAAAAAAAAAACATGTACATTTATGTTTATAGTACATAACATTATTTCTTTTTCTTGATAAAAATATCTAATTGTCTTAGTAACAAGTAAAACAATTTGAAGCTAAGGACCAATCCTGTTACAATTGATTTTTCTAGAGACCAGACAGATTTGTTTCCCTTATTAAATTTTGTAATGGTATTGTATATAGAACTTATTTTGAAAACAAAATGAATGTATTTGGTAGTTAATGCAAAAGTCTAGAAAATATTCCATGGGCCTTCAGGGTAAACATGTATCAAAGTCCAAGCCCATATATGGATAGGTATTATATTGGGCCTGTACTGTTAAAGCAGGCCCATTACTAGGTGGTCGAATATGGGCTAAGAGAACCAAGATAACAAGTGGCTAAAGTTTACCTTAATTTCAGATAATTTGAAAGCAAGTAGTTTCAAGGCATTTTTGCAGTAAGCTCGGATAATAAATGACCGTGTTAAGAATATAATTAATTAATAAAAATATTTTAAATATCAATTTATTCTTTTTAGATGAATAGTCACTCACTTCGACATGATATCAACCCAAGCAGAGGTTCTAGGATTGGAATCTCATCGCCAACTAAATGAAAAAAAAAATTAATTTTAATATTTTAATTTTTTAGATGAGATGATCACAAATTTCAACAAACTTCGACATATTTCTCTGAAAAGTTTGACTAGTAAATCATTTTTTGAAGTTTAGCTTTTTATATATTTATCCTTACCATTCAACTTGACAGTTAAGTATTATGTCACGATTTTTATTATGTCATATATGATGCTTATGCCTGGCTCCTACGTGAATATATTCTTAATATAATTAAAATCTTGCTTCATATTTTTATTTTACCAACCCACTTATATAAAATCCGGTCCATCCAATTTAAGCATCCATTAACCCAACTTCAGTGCTTATCCTCTTTATCACTTCACCTATCAAAAACATGACAGAAATGAAACAAGTGAAATTTATTTACCAATTAATAATAAGATGTGAAATGTCATTGCTAGCCATTAACATACTAAAATACCAAAAGTTTAGGTCGACTCAATAATATTATTAGGGGTATAAAGTAAAATTTAAGAAAAGAGCATTAATATATTATTTTGTCATATATATTTCTATTTAAATGTATTTTTTTTAGCTATTTTATATGTAAAGTCATTATGTATTATTTATAATCAATTTTTTTTGATAATTTATTTTCAAATAATAATATAACTAATTCATTCAATCTCTTTTGATAGTTGAGATATTGTTGATCTTAAGAAGATTCAATCAATTTTAATTTCGAAAAAACTTCTTTCAGATGAGGCAACAGTTACAGGAACTGTTAGCATTATTCTATAAGGGATATGTTTTTTTGAAAAACAATCAAATCTTTTTATTTGATTGAGTATTAGATCGTTACCTTCTACTTGTATTATTTCTCTTAACACCTTTAATTAAAAAAGTAAATCTAAACCATCAATATCAGAATAACTATTATGAGTTAAAGAAAATTTAAAGTTAACACAATATTTTTTTAAAATTCTCATCATCTGGAAATCTCAATATTTTACTACTAAATAAGAAATAAAACATTTTTATATATACTTTAATTGGTTCAAATCTATTTTGAAATGAAAAAATAGTTTTATCTTCTCTACATATATAAAGTAATCAACCCTAAAAGATTTTTCAAATGGAATTTGTAATTTCGTTTTCCATATTTTTATCAAAAAAAAATTTCGAAGTTCAGATTTATATTCATCTCAAATACAATTACCTTATTAAGTATCATAAAACTCATAATACATATAATTTTTTTTAAAAAAAAAATAACATGCATAGATAATTGTTTTTCTAAAACGGAGCTCCAAACGATAGTTTTAATGGACTAAAGATTAAGACGATCCTGCAAATATTAAAAATAAATAACAATTAGAATAGAGAAAATGGTCAGTCGTTAGTTTCTCCCATGACCAAGTCTACCGATATATAATTTATTTAAAGTCTGATAATGAAGACAATATAGTTTAATACAAAACAAAACCTATCCTAATCATAGAAATTAAAGAACTTATAATTTACATAAAAGACTAGTGAATATCTACTGAAAAATCTTAATTACGATTCGTTAATATCCAACCGTCACAATAATATGAGACTGAGAGTGTTTTCTTTAGATTTTCCATTCGATGTTTAAAGTCGATATTAAGTTCCAACAAATTCAAATTGCGCTCTATAAGGTCCATTCAAGAGTGATGCTCCAAATTTTATTTTTTGCCATATTCTGTGTTCAAACCTGAAATTTCTGATTAAGAGTGAAAGACCATTGTTAATAAATTATTACTCCATCCATTTATTTTTATTTATCATGTTACGCTTTTCAAAGTCAATTTGAATAATTTCCAAATTTAAATTAACTTATATCAATTTGATATTATTTTTTTAAAAAAATAGATATTCAAAAAAAAAAAGAAGAGGTTATACATTATAATTTTTGTATATTAATACCATTGAAAAAATATAAAATATGATAACTAATAGGTGATGGGGAGTACTTTATTTGATTGAAATGGAGTAAATGTGATATGTAATTTGAGTATTATAATAAAGTAGTCCAAAATCAAAGCAACTTATTTATACATCTGACACTACAACAATAGTTTGAAATGAAAGAAAAGGAGGTGTGTGGGCAACAGTAGCCGCCCCTTTACTGAATGCAAATGACAGTCTTTTAATGGCACTGTCATCTGACACGTGCCGCTAAACAAGCTATTCTCTCATTTAACCCCCACCGCCCTTGGTAGGTATATACATCCCAATTTTTATTTTGAAAAAAAAATTAATGTTAAATTTGATTAAAAATTTATAATATTTTTTTATGTTAATATAAACAGATTTTCTTTTTTTAAAAAAAATTGAAATATGATAAATTTAAAATGGCAAAAATATTTTTAAAAATGAAATAACACGGAGAAAATATCATTCCGATAAAAAAAAAAGAAATATTCAATTATATAAATTTATAATTTCATAATTTAGCTTTTTACTTTTCACGTTTCGCTTTTTAAAATTTATAAATATTTATTATTATATAAATTAATACATAAATAATGGTATTTTTATATTTACTATTACGAGTAATTAACATTAAAAGTATTAATTTAATAAAAAACTAAAACGTTATCCAGATCTACGGACCAACAAGTAGAAACAAAGCTATAGGGAGATTAGTGTGGATTCGTATTTTTTACGAACCATGTATTTATATTTAAAAAAAAATTAGTAAATATATATATATATTAGCTTTGTGAATTTTCAAGCAAAATTGATTAGTAAATTGATAGATAAAATTAAAATTAAGAATTTTGAGAATTTTAAATTTTAAATTAAAAAAATTATTCATACTCCAACTCAAAATAAGAAATATATATTAATTTAATTTTTGAATATTAAAATATGATCAAAAGTTATTAGATTCGTTTGAAACGCGAAAACTCTGCAGTATAAAGGAGGCGAACAAAACTGGCTTTACAGTTGGGCCCAGGTGCAGGACCCACGTACGGCGTTCATTTATGCAGATTACCAAAGGTGGCGAGGCGGCGATGAATCTCGATTGCGCCGACACGTCGCCGTTATGCCCCCACGCCTCCCACGTGCTTAGTTGTACCTCTTTTTGTCCCTACACCTCACTTCCTTCCTCACACGCACATGAACGCGCGTGTTCTCACACGTTTTATATTCTAAATTAAAAAAATAAGTTTCTAGAAATTGCTAAAGTAAAAAATGAAATTTCAGATGTGGCAAAAATATCCCGATCATATTTCTTCTGCTCCAACTCATCAATATTTTGATTAATTGTAATAGCAAAAGATGGGGAAAATGACCGAGTGTATTCCTGAATTATTGTAAATAATATGTAAATATTTTTAATTATAATTATATCGCTAAAAGATTAAAGTATATATATCCTTTTTCATAATGTTTATAATTTTATTTATCGATAAATATCAGATCATGTCCCGTGTATGTCCGTTAATATAAAGGTATATGTGATTTAGTATTCGGACGACAGAAACATTAATATTCCAAAAGTATAACGAAAATATTTACATATTATTTACGATAATTTGCAATATATTTGACATTTTTCCTAGAAAAGATTGCAATCCTACTTCTACTATGTTTTAAGATATTTAAATTCAAATTATAGTGAAACTTCAAAAAGAAAAATAGTTTACATAAATTTTGAAATATTAATAATTGATTTGAGACGTACTAAGAAATACTAGTGGTGACAAGTTTTCCTTCAAGAACTTCGAATTTTGCAAAAAGCATCTTTTTGCCGACCGAATATGTTATGTTGGATTTCAAAAGGAGAAATGAATGTAGAATTCAATTTTTAAACTTATTGTTTTTTGATATCACGTAATAAATAATATATTTAAAATAAAAACTTTTTAGTGAGATAATTCAATCAGAATAATATTTTATTTATGTTATTTTATTTTTTTTAAATATTTTCACTTTTTAATTTTAATATATTTTAACTAAAAATGAAAAAGAAAAAGATTAGATATATTTTAAAATTAAAATAATATATTACTAGCATCCAACAATTCATAATTCAGAGTCAATATGGCCATCGTTAATACTCATGGACTTATTACTTGGAGAATCATTATGTCATTATCATATTTATGTGTTTTATGGATACAACACCTACATGTTTCTCTTTATGTGTTTGTCCAAACGGTTGGATAACAAAATAAATAGTTTATCAAATTCATATAATAATTTAATGTATGATTTTATTTTGCACGTTAACACATATTTCTCAATAAAATTAAAGAAAAACCCACAAAATATAAAGGGAAGAAACAATATTAACTACTAATAAGAGTAATATTAGGCATGGGGCAGATAAAGAGAGTAATAATTTCACGTCATTAAGTTTGTCATGTCAATTTCGACTAAATTTATAAAATTTGAGAAATGAAGAGGAAATAATAATAAAAATTCAAGATAATGATTTTGACAAGAGGTTATCAAAAGATAATACTTCCTTTTTCCCGATTTATATAATGAACTTTGAGTGAATATGAATTTCTAAAAAAGATCTTTTTTTTCTCTTCTAAACATGTAGTTTAACATAAGTTTTACAAACTTTTGTAACTTTTATCTTTGTCTATTTTTAATTGTTATAATTTTTCTTTTTAGTCAAAAAATAATTATTTTGATTAACACTTTATCGGGTTTTTTTCAGCGTACTAAATATAAAAAATTATAATTTTCTTATAATTTTTTTAATATTTAATTTTTTTATTTAAAATATTAAATTAATATAATTTTATTTAACATTAAAAATTAATTAAATTAATTTCTAAAAAACTCAACATAACAATTAAAAATAAAATAAAATCTTTATTATTTATTACTACAATGAAACAACATATCTAATAAACGATCAACTAATATAAAATTAAGAAATCGCAAATAAATATTTCCTCACCAGCCATATTTTTTTTACTGTCCAGCTAATTATCTGAAATCTTAAGTTCTAATAACAAAGTTAATAATAAAAAAACTCCCGATGGCCGCCGCATGGCGCACCGATATAATAATAAGAGGAAAATGAAAAAGAAAAAAGTTTTCTATTAATTTTTATAATGTAATAGCAGAAATTCCGGCGGCGAAGGAAGTGGGGCCAAGCCGACAGAGTTACAAAGTCCAAAAAAGTGGGACCTATAATCCCGCTGTCTCCTGCTTCTTTCTTGCTTCTTACCAAATACTTCTTTCCTTCGGTTATTATCTCTCGTAATTTTTATTTTTAGAGTTAAATTACAAAAAATTTAAAATAAATTTTTTTAACATATTAAAATGTAAAAAATTATAATTTATAGTAATTTTTATATAATTTTAGAATATTTAATTTTTTAATTTAAAATATCAAAATAATATAATGTAAATTAATTTTAAAAATTAATCAAATTAATTTTTTACTAACGTAACATGACAAATAATATCGAAATAAGAGAGTAATTATCCTCTCCCCCACCAAACTATTCTCTTTATAAAAAAAATCAAAAAAAAAAATGGACGGAAGGCACAAATAGTACACGTGCCGTCCAACTTTAACACGACATGTACCCTTCCCACACGGAATTCCCTCTATTCATATTCGGATAGGGGCGCAATATACTCTTCTGCCTCGTCGGTCATTTATTATAAACTAATTATGAATCACATTTAATAATATTATTTATTTATTTTCTACAGATCCAACTTTTATTTGGACTGATTTTTTTTTGACTATATTTTATCAAATATTAAAGATGAACATATTAGTTGTGGGTTTTTTTTTAATTTCTTGTTGGTGGATTTGTGGAGCAGAATTGACACCTGTTATACAACGGCGCTTTCATATATATCTTTAAAATGAAAAATAAGGAAGTATTTTTTGCATTTATTTTAAGTTTTTTTTCTCAGTCTTACATCTGGCCAAACACCACCTAAAAAAGAATCACATTTACTTTGACATTGCAACCAAAAAACAATGAATCTAGATCTAAGTTTGAATTATTTTTCCAATTTTACTCTGTTACAAAAACTATAGATTACGACTCTTTGATTTTATTCTAGATTTGGCCGGCAATTAGAAATCTCTGAGAAATGAGGAATCTTATCCATCATTAATCGCCTTCAATTAATTAATTAATTAATTAAAAGATCTCAGAACTTAGAGAAAATGAACTTCAATATTACAAACTCATAACAATACGTTGTTGAAATTGGATAAGAAAGTTAGGCTAATGAAAATGAATATGAAATATAGAAAGGAGAAAATATGGAATTTTCTCATTAATTAAAAAGGATTTAGAGTTACAAATGCTAGCTAGAAACTTTGCGAAGAAAGTTTCAGCTGCCAAAAAAAAAGAAGCAATCAGTTCTTTTAAACTTATATACAAAAATCAGCCATTAGCTCTGTCACTCTCTTAATCTCTCTCACAAAATTAGATTATCGTCGTCATTAATTTAAACTTCCATAGGTGGCGCAAGGTTAAGATCAAGATCAAGTCCCTTTTTCCCATAATGTTTCTCTTCCACAACGGAAGACGAATCCGACACACTAGTAACAACTCCGGCACCGACACCGGCAAAATCCATCGTCGCCGGTACAACCTGATACGGCCTGCTAACAACCCCCGGTCTCCACATAGAATCAAACAACAAAACCGGCTGACCGTTCGGCAGAACCGCCACCGTCGGCTGCTGGTGTAAGATCGGGTAGCTGACACCTCCACGCCCACCTTCAGCAGCAACACCAAGACGGCGCGTGAGATCCAGCTCCAGCGGCGCGTGTCGCGTATTAGGCGCGTGAACAACCGTTTCTCCGCTGGATGACTCCACGGTACTGCTCCCACACGGGCTCTGATTGTTATTGTTATTAACATTATTCATCTCCGACGGAAAGGGGAAATTCGTCTTCGCTTTAGGTCCACGAAACTCTCTGGCAGCGGCATCGTAAGCCTTAGCCGCTTCCTCCGCCGTATCAAAAGTACCCAGCCAGACCCGACTCTTCTTACCCGGGTCACGAATCTCAGCCGCGTAACGACCCCATGGCCTCTTCCTTACACCTCTGTAGTGAACTTCCTTAACTCCATGATTCACTTTCACATTACCTCCTTTCACAGCCTTATCTTTCACAGCCATAATTTTTTCTTTTTGTGTATGTGCTGATAATATTTTTTGAATTATGTGTTAAAAATATGATTGAAGAGTATGCGGTTTATATAATTGGAAGAAAGAGAAAGATGATTATGAAAAAAAAAAGTGGGGCGCGGTCAACGAGGGATTTGACTGGAGGTGAGAAGGCGCCGCCCAAGCAGGGTATGTAGAGTGTGTGTAATAATTGAGAAAATGGAGAGCATTACGTGGCACGCGGGCGTTTACGTACACAAATGAAGTTTAGAGATTGTTCATTGCCCGGCCCTGCCGGCTTTGGATTTTTGTTTTTTATATTTTTTAATTTTTTTAATCTAGACGGCCGTTTTATTAGGAGTGAGGTTTATATGTTATTGTTGTTGTGGTGATGGTGTGTTACTCTTTTGTTTATTTTCTACTCCACGCTTCTCATGGACACGTGTAACCTACTCTTTTGTATTATTTTATATTATATATATACTTCCGTTATTTTGTCGGTAAATTTATCTTCTTCTTTTCTATTTTTTTTTTACTTCGTTTGATGTATTATTGGATACACAAGCACTTGCTTTTATATGTGTTTTAAGAATTTATCATAAATAATTTTTTTTTTGTTTCTATTAACTCCACGCTTGAATGATTTAAAAAAAGTTGTTTGTGCTATATTTGGAATTAATACCTCAGATGGTCACTTAACTATGAACTCTTCTCTCAGAAAGTTGTTTGTTTGTGCTATGTTTGTGCTATATTTAAAATTTTTTGATTTGTTATATAAATAATTAATATCAACAAATTTTAGTTAAAAAAACAATTTAATAGATTGAGTGACTTTCTGAGGAAAGAGTGGATAGTTGAATGACTTTTGAGTTAAAATTCAAACTTGAATAACTTTCTGAGAAAGAAGTGCATAGTTGAGTGACTTTCTGAGAGAAGAATGATATAGTTGAGTGACAATCTGAGGTATTAACTCGCTATATTTGATACCTAATATTGTTAAAAGAAATTGTGGATAGGTAAAATAAAGATTTAGATAAAAAAATTGCTATGTTTTGTTTTTTTTTTGGTTGAAAAATGAATAATTATTGGAGCGTGGATGACAAATGCAAAAGGGTAAGAGAGTAAATTTGTTTTGTAAGTGGGGATATAGATGACGACCAGTTCAAAAAGAGAGCGTCTAGTACAGCATAGTATAAAAATACATATACGGCAGCGCCATATTTCACGTGCCAATCGCCGCTAACTAATCAAATTATACAGCTGTCCTAATATAGGAACAATTTTAGATAAAGAAAGTATTGAAAACACTTTCGAATTTTTCGACAGTTAGAATAATATTTTTTAATTAAATATATTATTATTTTTTTCACTAAAAGAAAAAAAATATTTTCTCATAATTTATTTATAAAGATAGTATACCCTTCAAAGAAGAAGTTGTTATTTTATATAAATTTAAATAATATTTTTTAAGTTAAACTTTTGAAATTAAATTAGATTCATGAAATTGTTTTGATGGATGAGGCACTAGGTTCAGCAGACACGCGTCCTTTTTCCGCGCTCTACGCGTCTTTTATAAAAGAAGGTCCCTCATGTCTCTATGCGGCTTGACAAAGTAAACTCTTGTTTTTATTTTGTTTTTTATTAATTCATAGTGAAGTAAACAGCTGTTGTTGTTGTGTTAGTTGAATTATACTATTACATTCTGACTCGTTATGCACTTCACTTGACATCTCCTCCTTTACCAATAAAAACAAATCAACTCTTACTATTCTTAAGTAGTAAAATTGAAAAAGGATGAAATGTATATAAATTTTAATCATTGATAGATTATCGGTGTAAGTTTTATTATTTTTGGTAAATCGAAAATAAAGTTTAGAATTCAGAATTGTAAAATTTATGTGATTTGTAGTTTTCAATTGTAATATATAACACAAATTTATCATAATATTATTATTTGTTGTTATAAACAATGATAAATAAAAATATTACTTAAATAAGTAATTACTTATTAAAATATATTTATCAAAGTAATTTTTTCTTTAAAGAAAGGGTGAAAATAGTTGGGAAAATATTGGACTTTGACAAACTACGGGTCGATGAGCCATTTACATGATTTGTTGGGTTCGAGGATGTAGTTTACCGTATATGGGCTTTCCCCAAACACAATTAATAAGCCCAATACTAAACGAAAAAAGGGCATAGGTATGACATTCCATTTTACTCTGGGCAACTTTCATATATTTTACAAATAAAAAACTTATATTTGTATGCTTTTGCATAATTGCACTCCATAACAAATATAAAAACTGTATGATTCACTATACATATACAATTGAAGCAAATTGTATAAAATGGAGTGTATAAAACAAGAAAGAGAAAGACACTTTGGCAGAGAACTGTATAAACACGAAGTGTATAAAACGAATTGTATTATTATAAGTGTATAGAACGATTATATACAATTTGAATTTATATAAAATGAGAAAGAGAGAAAGACAAAAGAGACTTGACAAGGATTATACAATTGAATCAAATTGTATAAAACGAGAAAGAGAGAAATTAGATACAATTTGAAAATTGTATAAAACGAGAAAGAGAGAAAGGCAATAGAAACTGGGAAGAGGAGTATTTTTATTGTATAATTATAAGTGTATAGGACGAAAATATATGTCCTTGCATGTGTATATACAATTTTCTCACGCTTTATACAAACAAAAACGCAATTTATACGTTTCGCTTCTGTTTGTATAAGTGAGAAAGGCGAGGGTGGCGAGCGAGATTTGGGAGAGTGGCGAGCGATATCTGGAAGAGGGGAGAGAGGTGAACAAAAATATATGTATTTATACAATTTTCTTTGCTTTATACAATTAGAAACAATTTTTATACACTTGTGTTTGTATAAAAAGTGAGGAAGCGGGCGAGAGATTGGAGGAAGGTGGCGAGCGAGATATTTGTGAGAGAGGCGCCTGAATTTTTTTTTGCAAACGTTTGCTATGGAGCACAATTAAATCAAACCCTAGCTATTCCATTTATTTTAGGTTATTAATTTCCTACTATATACAATTTTCCCTATTACTAATTGGTAATATATAGCCTCTTTTTATTTTATTGATAAATTAAAATTAAATTTTACAATTAGTATCTCACATATTGAGAAGTTTTTTAAAATTAAATTTGATAATTTTAAAAAATGATAACATGATGTCCTTTTTTATTGGAAAATGATTTTTTTCTCCTTTTTTTTCTCTTCTATGCCATACGGTTCTTTTAAATCATGTTTCTTTATTGATTATCTTCTTTATTACTTTGAATAAAAGATGATTTGTTTTCTTGTTTATTAGTTTTATATATTGAATTCTATAAAAAAACATTCTTTCATAGTTTATTTTTTCTCTATCTTTTTCAAATTTTTGATGGTTTGTTAATATTTACCCATCAATTTCTTTACCTTGTTAGCCTATGTTTGACCCCCTCTTGTATTGTTGTTCAAAATTTTTTATGTTTTAATTTGAAAATGAAGGTAATATATAATTTAGGTAAAAAAATTAGGTAATAGTAATTAATTGTGGGTATCAATTGTCATGTTTCAGAAACTTATCCTTGAATTATTTATAAGATTGGGATTCTGATTCTAATTTTGTGGATTCTCCATTCATAACTCTAAATTTTATAGTCATGTAAGTTCTTCTTGTTATTCGATTCATTTTGTGTGTTTTTCATTGAGCATTTTATATTTCATGTGCAATCATCATTTTCTGAAGGAAGAATTTCAAATGTATACAATTTTTAAGAGAATGAATACACGAATATGCACACATGAATGCAATACATACATGATCTTCCTGATTTTAAAAAAATCAATGCAGTATATACATACTATGAGTGAATGAATACATAAAGTGTTTAATTTTTTATTATGTATACATTGGACGGGATAACATAGCTATAAATGTATAATAATACTAAGTGAATGAATACATCATTCTTCTATCAAGTATACCGTTTAATTTTTTTTATTATCAAATAACGAATAAAAAATATATATAAATTCATACTTTACATTTTTAGGTGGTTACGTATTGTATATATAATTCTGTATGTTTTCGTTATTTTTGTTTTTGAGTGATTTTGGTTATACGAGAAAAATAAAAAATAAAAACTAGAAAAATGTCATTAATTAATTTGGGTTATTTTGTGCTTATTTTTTATTTGAATGTTAATTAATGTTGAACTATTTATTGCTAGTTGTAACTATTAGTTGTATATATATGTATTTCCTCAAAAACCTTATTCTAAACTGAATAAAGGTTTGAGAAATGAATCTTCACTAAATAAATTGAAAGTTTTTTTTAAAAAAAAATAAATAAATTATTAATTGGAAGTTTATGTAGTCAATTAATTAGAGTTATTAAAATTTTCTCATAAGAATCTAAAATTATTCACTTTATTTAATTTCTTTTAAAATGGAATCTCATTCTTTGATCATGTTCTTGCAAAAAAATATTTAATATATGAGGGTACTTTTTCTAAATATGATTTGTAACCTCTAAAAGTAGCAAAATCACTCAAATCATGTCATGTGTTTAATGCTACAATTTATTTTATTTAATTTTAATTAATTAACATGTGTTTTATTTTATTAAATCATATAATAATAATAATAGATTTTGATGTAAATACTTGATGCGGATAATTTTTTTTCATAATTAATTTTTTTTCTTGAAAGATCAATATCTCAAAATAGAGTGACATAATATCGTCTTAGATTAGCATATTTTTAAGAATATTGTTTTATTGTATTTTAAAACAATTGAAGTTGGACTAAAAAACCGAGTTGTGTTTAATCATAATTTTACAAAGGGATAATGCCCAAGTACCCCCTCAACCTATGCCTAAAATCTCAGAGACACAATTATACTATACTAAGGTCCTATTACCCCCCTGAACTTATTTTATTAATAATTTTTTACCCCTTTTCGACCTACGTGGCACTATCTTGTGGTCCCAACGATGGTTGACTTTTTTTTTCAAGCTAGTGCCACGTAGGCTAAAAAGGGGTGGAAAATTACTTATAAAATAAGTTCAGGGGGGTAATATGACCTTAGTATAGTATAAGTGTGTCTCTGGGATTTCGGGCATAGGTTGAGGGGGTACTTGGACATTATCCCTTTTACAAATAATATTTGATTGTTTAAACTTATTTTTCCTAAATATATGAAACATAATTTGCAATAAAAAATATAATTAATAAAATTAGATAATAAGTGTTTCCACATTTTAAATATAATTTTATATTATATTTAAGAATTTTATGTATAAATACAAATTTTATATAAACTAAATAAAAAATGAAACTAAATAAAAAGTTATAATTTTATGTGGTTAAACAAACAGTTTCATTTTATTATTATATTCACGGATAAAGTTAACTGTATTTATTAAATATTGCATGTTTGAAAACGGACAGGAGGTAACAACATGCCTAGTGACCACCAATTTCATTAGATCTCTCAGATAACCTCATTCAATTTATTAATTTTATCTAAATTTTCACAATTTTGTTCTTTTTTATTTTAAATTTGAGGGTGTCTTCGTGGTATGGGTGATCTAAAGCCAAAATTTAGAAAAAAAAATTACTTTTGTTTAACATTTTTTTATATTTTGTTCTCTTGAACTCTAAAAAATCACTGTTGTTGATTATGATTTAATTATTTTTTTGATTTGATGAACAATATTTTCTCTTGTAATATTTTGTAAGATAAGAATAAACATATATAAATTATTATATGTCATACAACAATACAAATATTTAAAGACCTATTGTTAGATTATAATTTTAAAAACTTTTTTAATATATTGATTTTTACATAACTATCAAAATTATCCTCAAAAGTGTTTAAAATGTAAATTGTTTCATTGTATGAACCAACAGTAGTATAATTTTTTACATATACAATTTTTGTAATAATTTTAATTACAAAAACCATTGTTATAGTGATTGTTAATTTGTTACCTTAAGAGTCTATTGTTATGATAATATTTTTTAATATTTAATTATTTGATAATTTAATCAGTTTGAGCTTATATTTAATAAACATATCATAGAGGTGAAGACAATTTTACAAATTAATTTGTCACGACCCAAAATCACAAGTCGTGATGGCACCTATGTTCCCAACCGATAGGTAAGCCAACTCAATACTTTTATCGATTCAATTCAATGTTTTAAGTAGTAAATACGCAAAAAGATAATATCCAATCACTAAGTTATTTACAAGTATGAAATGCGGAAACCACAATTTCTACCCCAATATTTAGTGTCATAAGTACAAGAGCTTCTAAACTATGATACAAGTCTAGAACTAAACGACAAACCTAGATGAGAAAAATATCCTGTCTAAATAATAAAATAAAATGATAACGTCTAAAGAAATAGAAGGAGGTGTGGGCCACTGAACAGCTAGTAGCTCACCACAACTCCACGATAATTCAAAACTCAGCTCTGAAAAATCCACAATATGCACTTGAAATCCAATCTGCACCACAAAAGAGTGCAGCAAGTGTAGTATGAGTACGAAACCACGTGTACCCAATTTCGAACTCGTAATTCACCATAAACCCTTCCTTTAACACTATATGTTCCAAATATTATTGTTTCCATATCAAACATTTTCATTCAACTAACTCTATCTCTCTGATTTTCTAGCTATCCACAATCACCAATTTAGTCCTATCGAAGTCCACATCCATTGAAGTCAACACTCTTAGCACTAACGAACATCATAACTACAATATCCATCTACCTTACTCGCAATCACCATTAGTATCAAAGTATTCTTATCAATTGGATGTTCAAACTCTGGTTACATCTCTTTTTATTCAAGCATTTCATGAAAAATATGAGTTTCCAAGCAAGGCTAATAACACTAATTTTAAATTTGATAGAACCTTTTCATCAAGATAAAACTATTAAATCACACTCAAAGTCAACTTCACACCACCTTCACATATCATGATTTAGTTGGCATTCTAAACCATCACTTACCTCATGCCAACACTTAAGGAAATTCTTGATCACTCAAATTATTTTATATACTATAAGCTCATAACCTTTATTCACCATTATATGTCTCTGTAACATATCTTAACATTCTATGTAGTCCCATCAATATAGTAGCATTAACCCAATCTATTCTTAATAACCATGTAGAATTAAATCTCACCTTTTACATCATTCTTAAGTCATCTATCTCAATTTGAGCAATCTCACCCCATGTAAAATATTAAATTTTCATACCTCACTATTTGTAACCCAAATCAAAGCTCAATCTTTATAAAATTCAATGAGTAACTCCTATTATGTCTGTACCGAACTAATTCATATCTCACAGTCATATCTAAACTCATACGCAAAATCAATACAACTTTCAACCCCAAGGATTTATACGAGAGTTCTCATGGTGCAAAATTTTAAATATCTCGATCCTTCAATATATCAGACTAGTTGAAAGACGTTTTTCTAATTAAAGATTAAAAAACGAAATATATAAAAGTGTTGGGTTAGAATATAAGTTAAAATGAACCTAGGGCTAAGCTTGCCCATCTTTCCAAACCTCATCACACCCTTCATGGGTGATACTCGGAGCCAAACATGATCACCCTCCATAAACACCAAGGCTCTAACTCTCCGGTCTGCGTAACTCTTCTGTCGACTCTGAGCTGTCAATAATCTATACTAAATCATACGGACTTGCTCCATAGCATCTCTAAGCAAGTCTGTATCCAAAGAGTCCATCTCCGTCGAATCAAACGAACCAATCGGAGACCTACACCGTCTTCCATGCAACGCCTCAAATGGGGCCATCTGGATACTAGAGTGACAACTGTTATTATAGGCAAACTCCGCTAATGGTAAATGTTGATCCCATCTAGCACCAAAATCGATCACACACGCTCGAAGCATATCTTTCAATACCTGAATGGTTTGCTCAGATTGACCATCTGTCTGAGGGTGAAATGCCGTACTCATATCTAACTGAGTACCCAGACCATGTTGTAATGCCTTCCAAAAATGAGAAGTAAATAGTGAACCCCGATCTGATATGAAAGAAATTGGAACTCCATGTAGTCGCACAATCTGACTGATATATAGCTCGGCTAACTTTTCTGCCGTATACTTCCCCCGAACCGGAATGAAGTGGGCAGACTTGGTCAGCCTATCAACAATAACCCAATTGGAGTCATAACCACTCGCTGTGGTAGGTAAACACACAACAAAGTCCATAGTAATCCGCTCCCACTTCCAAGTAGGAATAGGCATCCTCTGAGATACACCCCTAGGCCGCTGGTGCTCACATTTGACCTGCTGGCAAGTCAAACACCTCGAAACAAAGTCTGAAATATCTCTCTTCATCCCACACCACCAGTAATGCTGACTTAGATCATGATACATCTTCGCCGCTCCCGGATGGATGAAATACCGAGAACAATGGGCCTCCTCAAGAATCAATCTAATCAAATCGCCTGTCCTGGGCACACAAATTCTGCCTCCGATCCGCAATACACCATTAGAAT
This sequence comes from Solanum peruvianum, assembly GCA_027705065.1. Lineage (NCBI taxonomy): Eukaryota > Viridiplantae > Streptophyta > Magnoliopsida > Solanales > Solanaceae > Solanum > Solanum peruvianum. The sequence continues at coordinate 63,517,078 of JAKWJD010001761.1, forward strand.
CAAGGACATCCTCCTTAGCTTCCCCTCTCAATACTTTGTCTCGAATGAGACATAATTTTTCATCATCAAACTGGTGTGCACGGATTTGCTCGACTAAAGAAGACCGAGCCTCAATAAAAAGCAATCATCCCATCACTCTCTTCTGAAATCTGCAAGCGGACAAGACTATTAGCTAATATCTGCACATCTCTAGCCAATGGTCTCTCCATAATACCAAGCGCTGCAAGACTCCCCATGCTAGGAGTCTTCCTACTCAGAGCATCGGCCACAACATTGGCCTTCAGCAACTCAAGCCATCTCCGTTGCCTCAAGTTCAAATCCCTCTGGCTAAAGATATACTGAAGACTCCGATGATCAGTGAAGATCTCACAATGCACTCCATACAAATAATGACGCCATAACTTGCCTAGGGCTAAGCTTGATTGATTCAAATAATGAAACAAATAAATTAAGAAATAAAAATTATTATTAATTTAACCGTCAACAATTTTTAATTATAATTACACAAAATAATTTTTCGTATTAATTATCAATAATAGAGAAATAGTGTTGGGCGAAGAGAATATACTAATTAAGATCAAATATATTTACATATGAAAGAGTTTTAGTAGGTGGACCTGCTTCTTAGGACGAACTTATCAATGGTATTTTAATAATTTCTATTTTTTGAAAATTTTAACATTTTATTTTTCATAAACATATTTTTTCAAAGATTTAAAATCACCAATCTTTTCATTTATTTTATAATATATATATGTATATATATATATATATATATATATATATATTTAAGCAATCATTCGGTTAAATAGTTGAATTTCTTTAGCTTCAAGAATCAAAATCGCAAAATTTTAAAAAATGAAAGGTTAAATGTATAATCAAACGTATTAAAAAGATTAAAAGTAGAATTATACAATAATACAAGGACTAAAGTCGCAATTCTTTTTTTTTTCTTTTCAAATAAGTCACTACTACTAGGTTTTTCGTTTCTTCAATGTGTGCTATGGGTTAATACGGCGCTTCTCACAATTTATACTAACATTTTACATCGCCTTCATCAGAGCTGCTTCTCTTTTATGTATGTATCTCCTTCATCTTCTTTTTGATTATTCGTTTTATCTAGCCGCTTTCGGTATGTTTTTGTATTTGAGCGAACTGAATTTAGGGTTGAGCCGCCATTGAATTTGATTCCATATATGAAAAACCTCTAACAGTAGTTACTTACTTGCAATGAAGTAATAGGTGAGCTGGTGGTTCTATCTGGGCAGGTTTTAGGGTAGAATTTATGTGTTGTCATATGGCATTTTGATTTGTAATGCATGTCATAATATTATTTGAAGATACTACGGCTCGTTCTCATTTGGTACGAGGGATAAGGAATAACTAATATACGAGGGATAAGGAATAACTAATCTCGTGATTAATTTTGGGATGAATTTATCTCATGTTTAATTGGGATAAAATTGCAGGATAACTTATCCCAGATTGAGCGTGGACAACTTATCTATGTGTTGTAATCTGGTATTTTCATCTGTAATGCATATCATAAAAGTGTATATATATGTGTATTTATATTATGGTACCAAGGGCTCGTTAGGTATGAGGGATAAATAATGGAGTTTCGAATCTGGCGATTATTTTTAGTATGAATTTATCTTTATGTTTGGTTGGGATAAGATGGTGGAATAACTTATCTCAAATCGGGGGTGGAAAAGTAATCTAGGTATAACTTGTACGTAGTCATTGAGGTTGAAATAACAATCCGGAATAACTAATTTTGCGATAATTTATTCATAACTTGTTCCCCGACCAAATGTGCCCAAGGGCATTGACTGGACAAACATAATGGTATAGTCTAGCTGTAAATTTGGGCCTAGAGGCTGAAAAAGTTCTTTTTCTTGATTGTATATGTTTTCATAGGCTAAGGATTTTAAGACACATTTGGTAAGCTTTTCAATGGGAGATATTTTATGTAATTTGAATTGTTGAGTTTGGTTGGTTGAGAGAGATTCAGTTGGTGGATGGTTTTTATTTTTGTTTTTGTGTGTATACCAATGCAGTCTCAACCGTATAGTGCAAATTGAGATTATAAAAGATGGTGCAGTACAATTTTAAGAAGATTACAGTGGTTCCTAATGGGAAGGACTTTGTTGATATCATTCTGTCTCGCACACAACGTCAAACTCCTACTGTTGTGCACAAAGGATATGCTATCTCTCGTATACGTCAATTTTACATGCGCAAAGTGAAATATACGCAGCAGAATTTCTATGACAAGCTCTCCACCATTATTGATGAGTTCCCTAGGCTTGATGACATCCATCCTTTCTATGGGGACCTTCTTCATGTTCTCTACAACAAAGACCATTACAAGCTTGCCCTTGGCCAAATTAATACTGCTAGAAATTTGATTTCTAAAGTAGCTAAAGATTATGTGAAATTGTTGAAATATGGTGACTCACTCTATCGGTGCAAGTCCCTGAAAGTTGCGGCTCTTGGACGTATGTGCACTGTTATAAAGCGCATTGGCCCAAGTTTAGCTTATTTGGAGCAGATTAGGCAGCACATGGCAAGACTTCCCTCAATTGATCCCAATACTCGAACCATCTTGATTTGTGGATATCCAAATGTTGGAAAGAGCTCATTCATTAACAAGATTACTAGAGCAGATGTGGATGTGCAGCCTTATGCCTTCACTACCAAGTCCTTGTTTGTCGGCCATACTGACTACAAATATTTGAGGTATCAAGTGATCGACACTCCAGGGATCTTGGATAGGCCATTTGAAGATCGTAATATCATAGAAATGTGCAGTATTACAGCTCTTGCACATCTGAGGGCCGCTGTGTTATTTTTTCTTGATATTTCTGGGTCTTGTGGCTATAGCATTGCGCAACAGGCTGCTCTTTTCCACAGCATCAAATCACTTTTTATGAACAAACCATTGATGATCGTATGCAACAAAACGGACTTGCAGCCGTTAGATGGGATTTCTGAGGAAGATAAGAAGTTAGTCACAGAGATGAAAGACGAAGCTATTAAGACAGTGATAGGTCAAGGTGGCGAGGCAACAGATGAAGCAGGTGTGCTTTTAACTATGAGCACTTTGACTGAAGATGGTGTAATTTCAGTAAAGAATGCAGCTTGTGAGAGGTTATTGAATCAAAGGGTGGAGTTGAAAATGAAGTCGAAAAAGTTGAATGACTGCTTGAACCGTTTCCATGTTGCTATGCCAAAACCACGTGACCAGAAAGAGAGGCCAGCATGCATACCTGAGGCAGTGTTGGAAGCCAGAGCGAAGCAGGCCGAGGCAGATGCTGAGAAACAGAAAAAGAAGCTTGAAAGAGATCTGGAGAATGAGAATGGAGGTGCTGGTGTTTATTCCGCGAGCTTGAGGAAGCACTATCTATTAGCAAATGAAGAGTGGAAGGAAGATATAATGCCTGAAATTTTAGATGGGCACAATGTCTATGACTTTGTTGACCCTGATATCTTACAAAGGCTTGAAGAATTAGAGAGAGAAGAAGGTCTTCGTCAGGAAGAAGAAGGAGATGATGATTTTGAGATGGACGGTGCAGAGCTTACCCCTGAAGAAAAAGCAGCATTAGCTGAAATCCGGAAAAAGAAAAGTTTGCTCATTCAACAACATAGAATGAAGAAGAGCACTGCAGAGAGCCGACCCACTGTACCTAGAAAGTTTGATAAAGACAAGGAGTTTACTTCAAAAAGAATGGGAAGACAATTATCTGCTTTGGGATTGGATCCAACTCTAGCTATCAATCGAGCCCGAAGTAAATCAAGGGGTCGTAAGCGAGAGAGATCAGTTGAACGTGGAGATGACATTGGTAATGATGCAATGGATGTAGACGAGATTACTCCTAGCAAGAAGCAACGTAGATCTAGATCACTTTCCATGTCAAGATCAAGGTCAATGTCACGACCTCAAAGTGAATTTGTTCCAGGGGAGGGCTTCAAGGACAAACCCCAGAAGGAAAAGGCTATAAAGATGTTTAAGAATTCTGCTAATAAGAGGAACAAGGATGCTCGACGGGGAGAGTCTGATAGAGTCATTCCTACTCTGAAACCAAAACATCTCTTCTCTGGTAAGCGATCAAGTGGCAAAACTGACAGGCGGTAGTCACCAGGTATATCTTACACACACCCTTCTAAGTTCATTCCGTGATGTATTACAGCCTTACAGGTCTTAGAATATGCTTTCACTATAACGTCTTGCCTTTTAAGAGAAGTCTTATTTTGTTGTCGTCTTCATAGATGTGTTTTGTATTACTTTTGAGAGTGCAAGACTACAATTATTACCTTCTTTATCGGGTGGTCATGGAAACTGCTGATGTATCACCTCAGCTTATTTTGGGCTCTCTGTTGTGCAATTTTGGAAACTTGCCTTGTTATCCAAGTTTGTATTTTTCTTCAGCGATAATTTTGATAGAATTTTATTTTACCTTAACATAAGATATGGGAAACATGTCAAGACTCAACCTGTTGCAGTTTTGTTATGGCAACACAAGACTACAGATTTTTAGGTATTTAAATTTGAGTTTGAGATGCAGCTCTGTTTTGCTGCCTTGTTAACTATTTGTTCATATAATATTATACTTTTGTTATGTTTTAATCATTGAATTTTTTATACAATGGAACACTACAAAGGCAATGGTCTTTATTAATAACCATAACTAATCGATACTTACTAGTTACTACTCCCTTTTGTGAGGTAGTTTGACTCGGCATGAAGTTTAAGAAAGAAAGAAATATAAATTTGTGTGCTATAAATTGTTTCATTAATTTTAAAATGAATATTTTATAGTTCAATTGTTACTTAATATAGAAATGTATAATTTTTTTTTAGGTGGGTTAAAAAGGCAAGGAAGTCGGATAAATTGGGAGGGAGTATAAAAAATGACAAGGTACTGCCACCTGTGCTGTAATAAAGACAACTCATAGGACTTGATTAAACAAAAAACAAGACTACAGGGACTCAACTCGTGATAAAAGAAGTTGGTTAAATTCTTATTCCTATTTCACAAATTACAACATTGGCTTTATTTTTATTTTTATTTATACACTTGAGTTGTTAGAAAAATATTTTTTTATTCAGTATTAATTCTTAAATTATCCATATTAATTGATGCTTAATATTAGACTTTAAAAGTAGTTTGGGGAATTTAATTAATGCTAAGGAAGAACATGGCATATTTTTTATTTTTTCTTAATATTTAAAAGTGAATAAATAAAAAAAGAAGTTTAAAAAATAAAAATACTTATTCAAATTTGACAAAATATAAAAAGCTAAAACTATCTCAAAAGTTTAAATTTAGCCCAAAATTTTTTGTAATTTTTTCGAAAATAGGTAGCAGTGGTGAGCATCAAGTTGCTGTCGTAAAAATAAAAATGGACCATTGCTTGTTTGTGTCTTTGTAAGTGTGTGATTTGGCCAAAGATTTTGAAATGTTAAATTACATTAGATCTTATTTATTTTTATATTAAGATTAAAATATTTGAGCGTAGATTATTCCAAAAAAAAATTCTACCTAACTATATTTTGATTTTATATAAGGTGAAGTTCAACTTCAGGGCTGCGTATCGATCGGTTCGCTTGAATTTTAAAGTTTATTGGGTTGTTCTATTGGTTAACGGTTTGTAGAGATGCTAAACCGTTATAGAACCATTAAGATCTTGTCGTTGTCGGTTTGATTATCGGTTTAACCGTTAAGATTCGACAAAAAAGAAAAAACATTGAAAATCCCTTAGAAACAAGATGACAAACCAAATAAACCATGCACTTGACTTCACATGTTACATCTTGGTCAAAAGCAAACATTTTTACATTGTTGAATAACCAAGTGTTTGAAACAACCAAAAATAAAAGTAGGAAATCAAACTCTAAGTCGAGAACTTTCTAAGTGGTATAAATATAATTATTTAATTTAGTATCGGGTTATCGGTTAAACCGTTAAGAACCGATAACCTGATTATAAAAAAATCAAAACCGTTATCAAAATCACTAAACCAATAACTCAATACTATAAACCAATAATTTTTTTATCGATTCGACTTATCGATTTCGATTCGATTTTGAATACCCGTGCCTTCCGACATTCCGTTTGTAAAAGTGAAGAAGGGCAGATTATGTCTCATCGCCAGACTTATACTGTCCTAATTATTTTTTCTTCCAGAAAACAAGGATCTCTCTCTTTTTTATCTCATATTTATCCATTTCTCTTAATGGACACAGAAAAATACTTGATTTGAGAATCAAAGATTTTAATTATTATTATTTTAGGATGTTTTTTTTTAAGAATAATGAAATTATAGTGGAAACTTTTGTTCACAATATATCGAATTTCAATACATTAATTAAACGGAAAAGGGCCTAAAATACCCTCAAAGTATTGAAAATGGTACAAAATTATCCTTCATCCACCTATTGGCTCCAAAATGTCCTTCCCACCCAGCTATTGGTTCCAAAATACCCTTGTCATCCACTTTTTGGTTCAAAATTGACCATTTATTTAACGGTTTTATATTTAAACTATTTAAATGTTTTTTAAAATATGTGGCGCTCAACTATTTGTTATAATTTAACTTATTAGTGTAATTTATAAATCAATCCACTACCCACCCATTACTAATTAAATCCCTCTAAATTAATGAACCCGTCACATTATTAATACAAGCTACTGCCTATTGAGTGTTTTTAAAAAATATAGAAGTAAATTATCATACATTCAAGTGGCTACATAAAAATCACCGATAAACTTAATAGTCTAACTATGTTCATCTTAATTATTCTTACGTCTCAATTATGTGATGTTACTTCATAGGTAACTTTTTTTTCAAAATAATATATTAAAGGTTTTAAAATAAATCATAAATATTTATAAAATTATATTTAAAAAAAGTGCATGAATTAATTCGGAATGTATTATTTCTTTACCTTTAATCATAAATTTCTAATTCAATTTTGAAAGAAAGTGTCCTCCTAAATAAGCGGCTCAACCTAAATTTAATTGGGGCTTCGATTCGGACTCGAATAATTTTGAATGTCATTTTCAGTAATGTATAATTTCATCGTATTTTAGTAGTGTTTATGACGATTTTGATATTATAATTGAATTATTAATTGAGTGAGGTTTAGTTAGTAATGAGTGGATAGTGGATTGGTTTATAAATTATATTAATAAATTAAAATTATAATTAATAGTTGAACGCCCAGTATTTAAAAAAATATTTAAAGAGTTTAATTTTAAAACAATTAAAAAATGGTCAATTTTGAACCCAAAGGTGGATGACAAGGGTATTTTGGAGCCAATAGGTGCATGAAAAGGGCATTTTGGAGCCAATAGGTGGATGAAGGGTAATTTTGTACTATTTTTAATACTTTAAGGGTATTTTAGGCCTTTATCCGTTAATTAAATATTAAAATATGTATTAAAACTTATGAGTTATATTAACCCTTAAATATGGTGTTTTTAATAAATGATCTACCTTTTCTAGTTTGTACCTCAAAGAGATACTGATAAAATTAGTATGCATTCTATTTTCATTAGTTTCCGCGATTTTACGAAATTCATGTTATTATGTACAAAGAGATACCGATAAGATTAGTATGTATTCTATTTTAATTAGTTTTCGCGATTTTATGAAATTCATATATTTATTATTATATATTTATATAAAAGAGAATCTTAAGCCCGTTTACAGGGTGTCATCACTATATACAAGAATTTCTTTTTAAAATTTATTTATTTTCAAAACTTGTCTCCCTTTTTCATGAAAATATATGATTTTTATGAAAAATTGCGGCTTTAATGAAGAGTCACAATTTTTAATTAATGAATTGTTGCGGCTTTTAAGAAAAATTGTGACTTTAATGAAGAGTTGTGACTTTATGAAAAGTTTCGACTTTAATGAAAAATTGTGAACTTTTCAAAGGATTGCAGTTTTTTCAAATAATTGTAACATTTCTTATAAGACACAATAAATATTTGCTCACACTATCCTTTGTTTCTCTATAAATAGAGAGATTTTCTCTCATTTTAAAACAATAAAATTTTGATCTTTTTCTACTTCTGTAAAATTAAATATTCGCGTGTCTTGCTCCTGTTGAGTGACTTACTGACACCACTGTTTTTGTATGAATAAGTTGGTGAATAAAATTGTTCCATCATGAGAGAATGTGATTCTTTAAATCTTTGGTATTGGAGAGGAATAGTTTTCTTAAGGGGGACATTGTGCATCCAGTGGACTTGATTTTTTTCTTTTTATTTCATTCTATTTTTATATATCCTGATATGTCTTTTTACACTCATTAATTTATGCATATGATATTAATTGTTATTTTTGAGTACATGTTTTATACACTGTTGTTTATGTTTCTGCAATGTTATTGTCTCCAGTTATATTGAACATATACACAAGTAGTATATATATTCGTTGTTCAGAAAATATATATTGTAATCAGTTTCAAGAATTCACGTTTTGTTATTCTATATTAAATTCTATAACTTAAAAAAATTATATATAAGCTTACATATTATTTATTTTTACATAGAAATAAAATTTCTCACTTATCAATTAAAAAATTATTTCTAACAAAAATGTCTATTTGTTGTCATATTGTATTTTCTTATTTTGAGGGCATAGATTCCATCGTGGGATATCTCAATATAGATTCCATCGCGGGATATCTCATAGGAAGATAAATATTTTAAATTTAAAATCTATCCCACACTAATCAACCCACGTAAGAAGACAATGATGTGAGAAATGAGTGGACACTCAGAGAGGAGAGAGAAATGACATTTTGTTTATTTTGTAGAGATAAATATCAGAACATATTTAAATTAAATATTTTTTTTGAATTTCATACTTTAATTATTGAATGTTTGAGTATCACATCTAAACTATCACTTTTTAGTTTGAATAATTTAGGTGTGTTTTTGACACTTATTTATTCATCTTTCAATATACTTAATTTTGGATCTGTCATTGCAAACATATTTTTTCCGTTCAAATTTATGTGATATATTTTGAATTTTAAAATTTAAACAAGTTTATTTTTGGCGGTAAATTTTCATATATTATTTGAAATATTTTGAATGGTCAATTATGACAACTTATAATACTTTTACTAGTTTACACGTACAGTAAATCTCATTTCAAAAAATTAAAAATTTTACACAACTTCTAACCAACTTAAATTGTTTAACTCTTAGAAAATGAAATACATCATATAAATTTAGATAAAATAATAAATAATAATATGATATGTCATTAAAAATAATATTCCCTCCGTTTAAAAAAGAATGACACTATTTCCTTTTTAGTCTATTTCAAAAAAGAATTACTCCTTTTCTTTTTTTGGCGACACTTTAATTTTAAATTTCCATGTGATATGTTTAAAACCGCAAGATTAAAGAATATTTTGATACATTTGACATAACTTTAATTTTGAACCATAAGATTAAAATATATTTTTTTTCTTAAAATCTGTTTCAAATCAAACTATGTCATTTTTTTTACACCTACTGATTAGATGAGAAAAAAAGATAGAAATAGAATGTTGTGTTTCGTCGAGTAAATATTCATTGGCAAAAAAATTTAATTTTGTTTTGGAGGAAAACAAATTAATTTGGTGTTCGTATATTTTTGCACAAATAATTGTGACCATTTTAGCACTTCTCGTTTGTTATATTTTTAGCTATATTAGTTTATTTTTAATTCTCATAATTTCTATATTTAAAGTTAAATTAATATATTTTTATGTATTTTTATTATAATGTTAATATATAAGAAATTTCTACTTATAGTTTAGTATAATTTTTAAATATGTCAATTTTTTTATTTAGAATATTAAATTAATAAAACTTTAAAATGGGTGGGAGCAGTATTATTTGTCAGATGTTTTTTTGGCCAATAGTGGTGGACACATTTTTCAACCACTACTGTCTTTTTTATATTTTGGCTTCTATTTCTATTTCCATTGCTACTTGTACTCCATATCTGCAAATTCATTGCCACAAAAAGCATGGAGAACGGTACGAATACAGAGAGGAGAAGATGGAACTTTAAGGAGAATGAAAAATTGGTAAGTGTATCGGATCTCACAGTAAGAAGTGTTCTTAACAAGTTGAGGTGTTGTGTTGACCCTGCTGATACCCGACCCACTATCCCTCTTGGCCATGGCGATCCTTCTGCTTTCCCCTGTTTTCGGACTACAACAATCGCCGAAGATGCTATTTCTGATGCCGTTCGTTCTGCTAAGTTCAACGGTTATTCATCCACCGTCGGCATCCTTCCTGCTAGACGGTACACATTTTTTAATCGAACAATATTGATTTGATTTTCTTAAGAGTTTGAAATCTGATATTATCTGATATTATTTCAGAATTTTTCAGTTTTGAATTTTGGATTATAAGTGCTCGTCTGGATTAGCTTATTTTTAGTTGCACTCTCCATTTTTAAACAGTTCAATTTTTTTATAAGTCCATCCAAATAGGCCCTAAGAAAGATACTTTACTAGATCTAGACAAGTTATTTGTACATTCTAAGTAGATTTCTCTACACAAATTGAGAGTTTTGGCTGAAAGCTATGGCTTATGTTGAACCTGGAATTAATACTCAAGCTCCACTCCTATGGCGGAGCCATCTTATTCTTTTTTCAGAAAATTACCCTGTTTAGCTAGATTAAAATTTTAGCTTTTCTTTAACGCATGTCAACTTTTTGGTATTTTGACATTTCTCGCTCCGTTTTAAATGAGGGTAAAGTTAATATTCTGTCTCAACTTTTATAAGTGCACCTTTATCTAGTCTAAATTTCCAATAATTGAGGGTCACTTTTGTTTATACTTAACAGTACTGGGTAGGGCCTTTTTTGTTCCTACTGTACAGTTTTAGGGTCGTTTGATAAAATATATTAATAATTTTGTATTAGTATTGTTTGTGTTAGTTATGCTTGCATTAGTTGTACATAGATTATTTTTTATGCATCGTTTGGTTTGGTGTATTAAAATGACATGTATGGTACAAAAATAGTTATTTATAAAAATATCCTCCACAAAAAAGATGTAAAAGTGCTTTTGAGGGCCATAACTTAAACTGTATACTCTATCTGTTATTATATGTAAGTGGTCCATTGTCTTTATTTTCCTTGATTGGTTTTTGCTGATTCCCCAGGGTTTTTGAAATAATCTTCAACTTTTGTTTGTCAAATAGTTATTGAACTTTGTCTCCGTTGTGAACATTAATCTTAACTACATAGAATTGTGTTTACATTTATGGCGTAGACGAATTTGAAGCAGTTTTAGAGCTATTTGTTGGATACATCATTCATGATCTTCAAATTCAGAATAATTCATTTAGTTTTGTTCTCTAAAAAAGAGCTGTAGCAGAATACCTTTCTCAAGATCTCCCATACAAGTTGTCTCCTGATGATATTTACTTAACAAGTGGATGTGGTCAAGCAATTGAAATACTTTTGAATGCTCTTGCACGTCCAAACGCAAATATTCTACTTCCAGCTCCTGGATTCCCTTATTATGAAGCTTGGGGTGGATTTACTCAAATGGAAATGCGCCACTTTAATCTTCTCCCAGAGAAGGAGTGGGAGGTGGACCTTAATGTGGTTGAGTCTTTGGCCGATGAAAATACTGTGGCTATGGTCATTATTAATCCTGGGAATCCTTGTGGCAATGTCTATTCAGAAGAACACTTGAAGAAGGTATGCGTACTTCCACTTTTTTGTTATGATATTGATATCCTAAGTCATTATAAATATAAAGAGGTGTTTCAATTTCTATCAGGTGGCAGAAACGGCAAGGAAGCTTGGAATTTTAGTTGTTTCTGATGAAGTTTATGCTCATCTCGCTTTTGGAAGTAAACCATTTGTGCCCATGGGAATCTTTGGATCGATTGCTCCTGTTGTTACACTCGGATCCATATCAAAGAGGTGGATTGTCCCAGGCTGGCGACTTGGTTGGCTTGTTACAAATGATCCAAACGGCATACTTAAAGAACATGGGGTACTTCCTCTACTGCTTCCACATACAATTTAGATTTCACTTATAAAGACAAATTTAGGTGTTGAAGAGCACTTCACCATAAATTAAAGAAATGTGGAACACTGATAGTATGTCATTGGCTGCTTTGTTACATATGTCATGTAAAATATTTGATTGAGACTGACTAGCATTCTTTAAAAGGAGGATAAGATTATTTTCTAGCGAAATGATATGTATGTTGTTATCTTGTGTTTTCTTATTTTCAGATCATAGATTCCATCATGGGATATCTCAATATATCTACTGATCCTGCAACATTTATTCAGGTTCGCTCTTTATAATTGAATTTTGTTTTGGTCTAGCAGCTCTTTGTATTATGTAAACTAAGAACTTAGCAGTGTAGGTGTAATTTTCCGCATCCCTTACTGTTGTATCTAGTTTCATTTTGTTCTTACTTCGACAGGGGGCAATTCCTCAGATCCTTCAGGAAACAAAAGACGATTTCTTCTCTAAAATAGTAAATATGCTAAGAGAAGATGCAGATATCTGTTATGAGAGAATCAATGATATTCCTTGCATCAGTTGTCCAAGTAAACCTCAAGGATCTATGTTTCTGATGGTATGAGAAAAATGGAAGCTTAATTAGTTAGAAGATGTAATCGATAGTCTAATATATAGGTCTTTTCCATCTTGTAGGTTCAACTTCATTTAAATCTTCTAGAAGACATTGAAGATGACCTGGACTTTTGCTTGAAGCTGGCTAGGGAAGAATCTATGATAATTTTACCAGGTAAAAGAAAACAAATCTCTTAGAAAGCTAATCAAACTCTGTCGAGAACAGTAGACAGATTTTCTTACTTGAACAAATGTCCCTTTCTGTTGGGCTTTGTGGATGCTTGTGAGCCGGCCCGACCCATTACTGAAACCCTAGGTTAACCATTTGGTTTTCCTATAAATATGATCCTTGTATTTGTAATTCTGATGTAGCACAAGTGAAATAAAATCCTCCTGTTGTAGTCGTGGAGTAGGGAAACCGAACCACGTTAAATTCTTGTGTGTCCCGTTTGTGTTCCGTTTCTCTTTTCTCTAGATTATTTGTGTGTGTTGTGTGTTTAATTCCCAACAATTGGTATCAGAGCGAGGTTTCAACAACATTGCAACACAAACTGTGAGAAATTGTCACCTAGGGTTCTTGTGTGAAGAACTGTGTGCAGGGAGGAGTAGCCGCCGTTCCGTGTGGGTAACCTCAAGCAGCAGCCGGCTAGGAGAACCGCGCAGGGTGCGAACAGCCGTCGTCCGTGTGCTGTCCATCGCGCTGTTCCGTTGGCCGCCGCGTCGGGAAGGAGTGTGCCGCCGCCGTTCGCAAGCTACAGCCGTGCAAGACGCCGAGGATCTGGAACCGCCATTCGCGAGCAGCAGCCGCCGCGAACCAGGCAGCCCAGATCGAAGGAGATCTGCCGCAGATCGTAGCCCAGCAAGGGAGAAAGCCGCGCAGCAGTAGCGAGGCAGAGAACGCCGCTGCCGTCCAGTGGCCGCCGCGTCGAGGAGCCTCAGATCCAGCCGCGAGCGTCCAGATCGTGAGCATCGTCCAAATCGCCTCCCGCTGTCTGTAGACGCCGTTAAGGGAATTGCCGAAGGTGCGGTTTTTTTGTGGTGCAATATTTCTGACGAAATTACCAAGATCTGAAATTAGTTGTACCGAGTATCTCATTTAGTCCTTTGAGATGGCAGAAGATGGGAAGTTCCGAATTGAGAAGTTCGATGGTACAGATTTCAGTTGGTGGAAGATGCAGATTGAAGATTTGCTGGTTCAGAAAGATTTGGACGTAGTGTTGGGTGACAAGCCAGGAAAATTGTCTGATGCAGAGTGGGCAGGTTTGGATCGGAAAGCTATGTCAGTTATCCGACTCTCGTTGACCAAGAATGTTGCGTTCAACATTCTTAAGGAGAAGACAGCGAAAGGCATCTTGGAAGCCTTGTCTAACATGTACGAGAAGCCATCTGCAGCAAACAAAATTTTTCTGATTAGAGAGTTGGTGAACACAAAGATGAAGGAAGGCAGTTCAGTTACCGAGCACATCAACTCATTGAATTCGATCTTAGCCAGACTTTTGTCAGTTGGCATTAAGTTCGATGATGAAGTTCAAGCTTTACTACTGTTATCATCATTGCCTGACAGTTGGTCCGGAACGGTTACAGCAGTTGCCTGTTCAGTGGGACCTAATGGATTCACCTTTGAGAAGATTCGTGATCTCGTTCTTGGCGAGGATGTCAGAAGAAGGAGTTCTGGAGAATCATCAGGTGATATGCTAAACGTCGTCAGAGGCAGAGGAAATAACAGAGGTAGTGGGAGCAGGAACCGAAGAAGGAGTCAGTCGAAGGCTCGGGATGGCTCAGGTGTAACATGTTGGAACTGCAAGGAGGTGGGGCATTTCAGGAATCAATGCCAGAAAAACAAACAAGTCAACATTGGAAAAGACAGCGCCGACGAGGATTTATTTATCTGTTGCGCGGAGAGCAATGTGGATTCCTGGGTCATGGATTCTGGTGCTTCTTTTCACGCTACCCACAGCAGTGAAGCATTGCAGAATCTGGTTATTGGAGACTTTGGAAAGGTAAGGCTTGCAGACGATAGAGCTCTTGATGTTACGGGCATGGGTGACATGGTGCTGAAGACGCAGTCGGTTTCTGGACCTTGAAGGATGTCAGAGTTGTTCCAAGCTTGACGAAAAGTTTGAATTCTGTTAGGCAGTTGGATGAACAGGGACATCATGTGAAGTTCGGAAATGGGCAGTGGAAGGTCGTGAGGGGCAATCTTGTCATGGCTCGTGGAACAAAAAGAGGATCGTTGTATATTGTCGGATTACCGTCTGAGGGAGTGACCGTCCCAGTTCAGAAGAAAAACAAAGTCCGGTTCACAGAATCTCGTGGGCAGAAGAAGGTTGTCTTTGCAAGAAAGAAACCCAGAGCCACAGGTCAGATTCAGGATGAACGAGCAAGGAAAGGTTCAGGAAGACCAGTCAGAGGCGTTTGTGGCAGTGGGAGCACCGGCCGTGCTTCAGCCAAGGCTCCTAGAAGACAGTGGGTCAAGAGAACCAGTATTCCAGCTGTTGATACGTCTCCAGAAAATTTCTTGTTGAGTATGGAGAGTGTTTGTTCTCAGGGAGTTCTAGGATCCGGCAGTTCGTGTCTCAAGTGGGAGCCGGTAGGGACCGAGGACGAGTCAAGGGCAGTTTCAGCCGTGACTGATGTGTTGAAGCTTCGGGGAGCTTCAACGGGCCTTTCAGTTGACTGATGAGAAGGCCGCTGTAGCAGGAGAGAGTTGAAAAAGATTACTAGACATACAAGTGTTCTAAGTGGATGACAGTTGAAATTCTTCAAGCCTCCAAGTGGGAGATTGTTGGGCTTTGTGGATGCTTGTGAGCCGGCCCGACCCATTACTGAAATCCTAGGTTAACCATTTGGTTTTCCTATAAATATGATCCTTGTATTTGTAATTCTGATGTAGCACAAGTGAAATAAAATCCTCCTGTCTTGGAATGCTTCTCATTCGTGTTTAGTCGTTATAGCTTTTGTAATCATGGGTCATAATGTCATTCAATTCTTTTATTACGCCAGACACGCCTTTAATCGCGTCCAATTTAGAAAGTTCCTACAGTACAAATAGAATTCATCCATATACTTAAGATCTGCCATGCTAGTGATTATTTTCTTGGGTTATATACATGTCTGATTATCAATGTAACTGATACAAAAGCAGAATTTCGTCAAATTTTATTAGTCTCCATAGATGTAACCATGTTTTTATGTATGTAAGATTCGTGTACTTCTCGTATTAATGCATTAATTAACTGCATGTAGAGTCACTCGTAAGAGCTAGCATATGAATACGAAGTTTTGTGTTGCTATGCTGTGTACAGATATCTGACAATAACTCTTGGTGCAGGTGTTGCTGTAGGACTCAAGAATTGGCTCAGGATAACCTTTGCATGTGAGCCATCATATCTGGAAGATGGCTTCCAGAGACTAAATGCTTTCTATAAAAGGCATGCTAAGAAACAATAAGCTTCTGTCTGAGAAACAACCTTTGATATCTGTTACGGTCCCCTGATATGGAGGACGCTGCAAGATGAAATCAGATGTTTTCTTCCGATGACCTATGGTACTAGTTCGTCAAGAGACAACCTGCAATATTGAGTTCGGAGTACTCAAAAACTGAAAAAAAATTCTGCTTCCTTTAATAAGTCTTCATTGAATTCAAGTAACTTTAAAATAATATTGGTGGATATCTCTGCTACACGGAGTGGCAATTGATCTTCAACTACTCGTTGACCCTCGGTGTGGTCTATGTACAATAGCTCATACATAAGTTGGCTAGATTTTCAACAATGCACCATCACTAGTGAATGTGTTTGTAAAGATAACCTTTTACTAGCTAAGCTAGAACAAGTGTTTGTGAAATGTGCAGATTGTTGAATATTGTGGGGCGCAATTGGTTGCTCACAACTTTTAATATTATTATTGCCAAGTAAGAATCATCTTCGATCTTACAACTCGTATACTCAATTGCTTTTGCACTTATACTTTTGTAATTTAATTCGTTAGATAAGTACTTGCAAACTCAATCTTTACTTCAACCACTTACCTTCATAGGTGATGATGGTAGATTAATTATTTACTAACTACTTCATTCTAGAAGTTCTAGATTTCCAATCTTTGCCTTGTAAAGCATATAATATGTCTAGAATTCACCTCTTAATCCTCTCCAAACTCTTGGAATGTTTTATGTTTTTTATATTTGGTTTGCTTAAATATTTTTAGAATGAATTTATTTTGGAATGTGATAAAGGGTTTGGGTTCGTGTCAAAGAGTAGGGGTTCGAATATGATGTTATAATAGTTATCCAGATTACATATAAATATTTTGAGAAAAAGATTTGATATATACTTCAACTTTGTCATTTAGAGCTAATATACCTTCATTATAAAAATGACTCATATGTTCGTAATTGGCCCACATATATCCTATTTTCTATAACGAAAGTGAAAAATTAATTTTATAATTTTTTTATTAAAAGGAAGTCATGTAGGATTATATTTTATTAATTTTTTTTATGTAATAGTGACACGGAATTTAGTAATTCGTTGTAATGAACGATTGCGTTGACTTGGATCCAAAAGGCTTAAAAAGACCTATCATCAACCTCTCAGTAGCAACCACTATTCTATAATTCTATTCATTACAACTACTAAGCATAAGGAACCCTTTTAAATATATTTTTATGAGCGAAGCATTTCCCTTTTTGATTAATAACTTAGGTTCGATATTATATGAAAAATAACTTTTCTATTAAAAAAATCAAATTTCAAAAGTAACATTCTATATTAAGTATGTCTTCCTCACTTTCTAATATATCTCATTGTCACTCGGAGATAAATATACCCATCCCATCACCCCACATCATATTATACAAATGTTTTTCAAATATTAATATTTAAAATTTACATACCAACGACAACGATAACAATAATACTTAGTGAAATTTTACTAAGTAGGATCTTAGAAAGATAAATGTATACAAATATTACAATCACTTCGAAATAGTAGAAGTGCAATTTCCAAAAAACTCTCGATTCAAGTGAATCGAATCCAAATAAAGAAGAAAAAAAATATAAGAAGCATAATCGTTAATAAGAAAAATAGTATAAAATTCAAAAAAAGAAAATAAATAGAGTGATAATCGAAAACACCATCTTCAATACTAGACAAAAACTACAAAATACTTACAAGCATAAACTTACGCATAGCAAAACAATACCTTATCCCTAATTATCTTTTATCCTTATACACGACCTTCACTCCTTCCAAAAATATATAAAAGTATTTCTCTCACATATTTTTTAAGGTACCAAACACACCTAAATTTAGATTAATTTCCTCTACTACTACAGTTGGCAAACACTCCATTATTGGAAGACAAAAAGAGCCAGAGAGACAGAGTAAAAATTGTGCTACTGCTAAACAATCATAGTAGAAATGGAAGTTAGCTCAAAATGGAGATGGAATTTTGAAGGAAAAGAAGAAGCAAAGAGAGCATCAGCTTGCACTATTAGAAGTTATCTCAATACCTTAAATGAAAACATTAACAAAAATGATACTACAAAAAGTGTAATCCCTCTTAGCCATGGAGATCCTAGTGGTTTTCCAAGTTTTCGAACAAGTAAAGTATCAGAGGATGCTCTTGTTGATGCACTTCAATCTGCGAAATACAATGGATATCGTGGAAACCCTGATATTTTCCACGCCAGTAGGTAATCCTAAAATCTTTTTGTAGCTTTTAGGGGAAGGAGAAATGGGTGACTGAAATTACTAGTTCAAAGTTTGAGTAGTCAACCAATTGAGATCCCTTTTTCGGGGGTTAGGGTACCAAAAAATGGGAAGAGTGTCGTATAATTGGTATGGAGGGTAGGGATTGGGGCTTTTATAATTTGTTTTGGGGTTTGCTAGGAGTTGATTATTTTTTGTTTACTTCTCTTCGCTTGAGGCTAAGTGGCGGAGCTAAGATTTTCATTTAGATGTGTGAAATTAGGTCTTAGGCCTAATTCACACCCCAAAAGCTAGCTCAAAGGATGGAGGATTGCCCAAGCCTTATAAAGAGTGCACCCATCTCATTAATCACCGATGTGAGACTTTTGTCCTTCTTTAACACCCCACCTCACGCCCAGTGCTTAGCATCTGGTGCGTGGGCAATTTGATTTTGGGGATCCCAACATCGGGTAAGACGGACCCTGCTCTGATACCATGTGAAATTAGGTCTTAGGCCTAACTCACACCCCAAAAGTTAGCTCAAAGGATGGGGGATTGCCCAAACCTTATAAAGAGTCCACCCATCTCATTAATCACCGATGTGGGACTTTTGTCCTTCTTTAACAAGATGTTTTGGAAAAATGAAGAAGTATAAATGTGAAGAAGTCGAAGGGTATCAACATCTACTCTCTCTCTATATACACGATAAAAAGTAATTTTAACCATGTATAAGGTTGACTTTCTGTTGTAACTGTAATTATTTAGCATTTTCTTTTGTGGTATTTGGATGTGTCATGATGATTTGGTTGGTTATGGAGTTGACATTCCGCTTAAATAGCCCTTTCGGGGAAGATCTCAACAAAAAATATGAGATTAGCCTCGACTAGTATAATTGACGTTGTTAATCAATGTCAGACTATCATCTTAGGTTGTAGGATAAGGAAACTGCACCCTAGTATTAATTAATCTCCATTTAAAAGGATTAAACCGTGATAGTAATGGTTATAGTTATGATTTGATTGTGTTGCACGGTAAGTGCATTGAACTTTGTAATAGTACTCTGCAATGGCAAGAATGATTCGAGTAATGTTGATGTTTCAAGCATTTACCAGGTCAATTGCAGAATATCTGTCTCGTGACTATCCATATAAATTGTCGCCAAATGATGTTCTTGTCACAGCTGGGGCAAAGCATGGAATAGATGTCCTAATTACAGCTCTTGCTGTTCCTGGTGCTAATATTTTGCTTCCTAGACCAGGGTATCCAGCGTATGAAGCACTTGCCACATTTAACCGTCTTGAAATGAGGCACTATGATCTTCTCCCTGAGCAGGATTGGGAGGTGGAGATCGATGGGCTTGAAGCTCTAGCAGATGATAAAACTGTTGCCATGGTTGTTATAAACCCCGGTAATCCATGTGGGAATGTGTACGAGCGAGAGCATTTGAAGAAGGTTGTTTCATCGTTACATTAGACGTGTTTATTTTGTTAAATGTGGTTTTGGATATGCTCATTAATTGTTGGTTTCTTGAATGAGAGTAACAGATTGCAGAGGCAGCAAATAAGCTTGGAATGCTAGTAATATCAGATGAAGCCTACGGTCATCTAGTGTTCGGTAGTAATCCATTTGTGCCAATGGGCGTCTATGGAGAAATTGCACCTATTCTGACAATTGGCTCCATATCAAAGAGATGGATGGTTCCTGGTTGGCGATTTGGATGGATCGTGATGTGTGATCCCAATGGCATCCTTCAAAAACATGGGGTTCTCTCTCTCTCTCTCTCGGAAATTCTTATGGAAGAAATTTACCTTTTCTTTCTTGTTTTAAGTGACAAATATATATGAATCTTGGAACAAAATAGCAAGTATTAGATTTCCATTTATGCCTATCACTTACACCGTGAAACCACACATTTCTACTTGCGTTTCATATATACTTCACAAATACAACATCCATATGCAGAGTTAAATATCATACTTTTTGTCTCTTGATCTCAGGTTGCGGAGTCTATCAAGAACTACCTCAACATCGGTGTTGATCCTCCTACATTCACTCTGGTATATTATACAAACTTTTATGCAAAACGTTTGATATGGTGTGCCATTAACTGATTTGTTAGACCAATTAAGCACAATGTTATCACCTTAAAAACATGGAAAACTACTCTGCTAACAGTACTTTAACAATGTTATGATGATATCTTGCCAAAACATTTTCGTGCCAACAACGAATGCATAATTCCAGATACTCGGGTTGCATCAGCATTCAAATTATACAGACAAATATCTTTTCCCATATTTCTGAATTATCACGTGGTGTTTCTCGTGATACACATTATTTTTCATGAAGTATTTTTGTGTTATTTGTATTATATTGCTTTCAAACAATTGAAACTAAATCCAAGTATCTAACCTTGTTCTCTTTCATTCTCGAGGGTGCTATTCCTCGTATTCTTGTTGAAACACCTGAAGATTTCTACTCAAATATCATAAACCTACTGAGAAAAGCAGCAGACATTTGCTATGCTGGCCTAAGGGAGATTCCGTGCTTTACTCCATACAAGTCACAGGGATCCATGTTTCTAATGGTATTGCTATACACACTTCAGTCTTAATATAAGTTTTTTTTTAAGATTTAGTTTGAAAACGAATCTGAATATATAGTCTTATTAGCGATCATTTCTATCAGGCAAAACTAAACATGTCATTGCTGGAAGGCATCGACAATGATATGGAGTTCTGCACTAGGCTTGCTAGAGAGGAATCTGTAATTGTTCTACCTGGTAATTTCTTAAGTTGCATTACTCTACAATATTATCGATATGTAGAGGAAATTTTACGAGCATCGTTGATAAATTGGATGCATTACAGGAGAAGCACTTGGATTGAAGAACTGGGTAAGAGTTACATTTGCTGTGGAAATTTCAGCTCTTGAGGATGGCCTTAGCAGGATCAAAGCCTTTTGTTTCAGAAATGCCAAACAACAATAAGCCATTTTTCTTCTGTCAAACTTTGTCCAAGTCTAACACAAAACAAATACTAATAAAGTGGTAAGAGTTTAATATGATGATTTCTACATGCCAATTCGCGTTATAAGATGGATTTGTCTACTAGTTCAATTTTATATAACTTTAAAATTTATCAAATTAAAAGATATATTTATGTGTTATGCCTACGTATAATCATACATATGTACCTACATCGACAATCATACATACCGCAAAAATAAAATCTAGCTTACGTATAATCATACATATGTACCTACATCGACAATCATACATACCGCAAAAATAAAATCTAGCTATTTTTGTAACAACTTAAAAAGAATTACTCCCTTTGTTCAATTTAAATTTATGCGATTCACTTTCCTTTTTAATCCGTACAAAAAAAATGACTCATTTTTATATTTAGGAATAGCTGAACTTTAATATATGTATTTTACCTTTAATAAAATGAATTATACCCGCACAAACATTAATGATTTATTTTAGATTACAAGTTTTAAAAGTTTATTTTTAAACTCCATTTGAAATCAACTTACTATACCATATTTCTTTTGTCTAACAATACTTTTTCACTATTGACTTTGCAGTCTTCTCTATAAATAGAAGAGTGATTTTATTATATCATTCTTTGAATATAATAAAAACGATATCTAGAAAAATGTAATAGAAAACAGATAAATTTGAAATCAAGACAAGTATTGTTACACATTTCAAAATAGTATAGTATTAACTATTATAGAAAGAATATAAACTAACACGGATGGTGTATTAAAATAGATAATGATAGTTGGTTTAAGTCTTGTCATATCACATAATTTTTCCATTGAAGTATTACCAAAAACTGCGGCTGTTAAAAGCCAAGAGCACAAAAAGGCCACAAATGTCAAAAGCAACATAACGGACTTGCCTCCTCTTCCCTACCGTTAAACCAAAAAGCCCAACGGGCCCAAATTCCGCCGCTAAAATATATTCAAATGCCGAAAAGATAAATTATTGTATATTTCCTCCAACGGCTCTTATTCTTGTTTACATTTTATACAAAATCTTACCAAGAACAATCTTCAACCAAAAAATCAAGAACAAAACAAAAATACATTGAAAATTTTGAAACTTCTGAATCTCAACTATGGATACAACTCCTCCATCTCATCGATCCGAGACTCGAAGCCGAACAAAATCAGCTTCAAGACTCTCAAGACTCCGTCGTTATGATGAAGAAAGTGAATCTCCCACTCCAAGAGTCTCTCTTGAAATTGTCCCTTCACCAAGAATAGAAGTTTCTCCTTATGGTAATGCTCTACCGCTCCACGAGCTTCTCCTTCTTTCTCCTTCTCCTCTTCGAAGATCCAAGACTCGTCTTGCTGATAAGCTTGAGTTAGTTGATGATGGGGTTGAGCCTAATGGGGTTAGAAGGAGGCGAAGGAGTAGAAATTCTGCAATTGGTGCTTCCCCGCGTAATAATCGAAGATCGAGAAGAAGGTTAGAGCAAGAAATGAGAGAAGAGAGGGATTTGGGGTTAGTTGAAGAAGTGGTTAAACCAAGAAAGAAGAGGAATAATGGTAAATCTAAGAAGGATAAGCTTAGCTTGGTTCTTTCAAATCCAACAAGTATGTATCATCAAAATCTAATCTTTATTGTTTTAAATACATCTTTCATCTCTTATGCTTAATGGGTGTTTTGTTTTTTCGAGTTATAGAATCAAAAGAAGGAGAAGGGTGTGATTTAATAAACAGAATTGAGATACTTGTAAGTGATTTGGTGATGTGGAGAGATGTGGCAAGATCAAGTCTTTGGTTTGGTTTGGGGTCTCTCTGTTTCTTATCTTCTTGTTTTGCCAAAGGAGTTACTTTTAGGTATGTTTTCTTCTCATTTTCCAAATATCCCACTTTTTATTTAGCAAGTGTTATCCATATGACATTTTTGTTTATTCTTGATTGCAGCATTTTCTCTATCGTATCGCAATTGGGGTTACTGTTTTTAGTTGTTTCATTCTTCTCACATTCGATTCGCCAAAGGTAAAGGCTTAAATTCCTTATACTAGTAAATTATTTAGTTCCTACTGTTGTTGCTGAGTGTTGATCAATTATTGAGTTGCAGAGAGGGTAGAGAAATGAAGCGCGAATTTCAGCTGACTGAAGATGACATTTTGAGAATGGGAAGATTGATACTTCCAGCTGCAAATCTTGCAATTTCAAAAACACGAGATCTTTTTTCAGGCGAACCTGCTATGACCCTCAAAGTATGTTATCTTAGCCTTAAGTTTATTGAACTTAACTATTTTTGAATTCTTGTAATTGATTGGAAATGTGCTTGTCTGTTGTTTTAGTTAGTGCCAGTCTTGATAATTGGAGCTGAGTATGGACATTTGATAACTGTATGGAGGCTTTGTGCCCTTGGTAAGAAAGATCACTCAGTTGTCCGAAGTACACACTATTAGTTCGAAATCTCTAAACAATAGAAACTAAATACTTGGGTCTTGCTGGTGTTCTTCAATCTTGTAACAGGTTTTTTCATTAGTTTTATTGCTCCGAAGCTCTATTCCTCGTATTCTCATCAGATATATAGTAAAGGTAAATAAGTGTTTCAGCTTGATATGGAGATTCTTAGATTATTTCCTGAGTGATGGTTGCATCTACTTTTTGCATTTATTGAATGAGAGTGCGTATTTTGTTGATACAGCCAAGTATATGAAATATCGGTTGCTGGAAACTTGGGGTAATTGCTCTCACAAGAAGATGATAGCTGCATCATTATTGACAGCATTTTGGAACCTTACCACTGTCAGAACACGAATCTTTACAGGTAATTCACGAAGCTATTCGTTTATTATTTTGATACCTTTGATTGAACCAATTCTCTAAGCCATGTTTACAAAGTAGCATCTTCTAACAAATGGTTGTTACCTTAGATTGAACTTTCACATTGAACTAAAAGGTACTTTTGTGGTTCTTGGAAGCATTCATAAGATCATCATTTGTACAATTTAGCACCTTTCTAATACAAGTGGAAGCTACCAACCTTAGATTGAACTTTCACACTGAACTAAAAAGTGTTTTTTTTCCGTTCCTTGGCATCGCTCACAAGTCATTTATACAATTAGCATCTTTCTACCAAATGGAAGTCTCATTTCCACACTGAACTTAAGTAGTGTTTCTTTCGGTTCTTGGCATCATTTATAAGCCATTTATACAATTAACATCTTTCTACCCAATGGAAGTTTCATTTCCACACTGAACTTAAGTAGTGTTTCTTTCGGTTCTTGGCATCATTTATAAGCCATTTATATAATTACCACCTTTTTTACTAATGAAAGTTACTTACCTTGGATTGAACTTCTAAACTGAACTTAGAAAGTGTTTTTCTTTCCGGTTCTTGGCTTTATTCATAAGCCATTGATATAATTACCATCTTTCTAACAAACAAAAGTTACTAACCTTGGATTGAACTTCTACACTGAACTTAGAAAGTGTTTTTCTTTCCGGTTCTTGGCATCATTCATAAGCCATAGATATATTTACCATCTTTCTAACAAATGAAAGTTACTTACGTTGGATTGAACTTCCACACTGAACTTAAAAAAGTGTTTTTCTTTCCGGTTCTTGGCATCATTCATAAGCCATTGATATAAACCATCTTTCAATCAATCGAAAGTTACTTACCTTGGATTGAACTTTCACACTGAACTAAAGAGTGTCACCATCTTTCTAGCAAATGAAAGTTACTCACCTTAGATTGAACTTTCAGACTGAACTAAAGAGTGTTTGTTTCTGGTTTTTGGCAGCATTTATATGTCTAGTAATATTCAGATACTGTAAACAACACGAAGAGGTAAAGGTCGACGAAGAAATGGCTGAAGTGGAAGAAGAGGAAGAAGAGCAGCAGCAGGCATTGGTTGTGTTAGAACCTGTCAAAAAAGAGGCATAATTGTGCACTATACAAAATGTATCACTTCTATAATACTAACATAATAACCCCATCTTGTTATTTTTCTCAATCTATCAAGTAAGAAGAAAACCTTGTTGTATGTCCTTGTACTTTTGTATATCCAAACAAAACAAGGAAGAAGAACTATGGTGCTCTTCTGGAAATAAAGAAATCTTTTCTTTTCTTTTCCACTGTTCTATTTATGTATTTTCTTGATGATAGAAGTGAGCATTCGTTTTCCCGATTCCTAACTTATTTGGAATCGAGGCGTAGATTATTGTTATGTATATGTTTTTTTGGCATTTTCATTGACTCAAGGAATAAAAAAGGTAGGGATGATATTACTTATAACATGATACAATGTGTGTGTTATTTGTACTAAAAATGAGATGCAAGGATGTTTTAGTGCTTTAAGCATGTGTTACTTGATCCATATATTTGTTCAAATTTATACTTGACCCATAAATAAATAGAACAATTACATACTTTACAAATTTCTTAAATTTGCCACTAAATTTTATTTATATACTCGAAATTTAAAGGAAAAAATAATTCTTAGCCATTCACGATTATTTTTTAAGTTTTATAATGTTTTTACGAGGGATATTCAAATTGTAAGAGGTTTTCTGGACTCCAATTTTTTGTATTTGAACACCTAAATATATGATACAATGTAATTATTAAACGTTTTCTATTCAATTTCAAAAATGTTTTTACACATTCTAGAGCACTCATTACATAGGTAGGTCAACCAATTTAATATGTCAATCCTTTAATTATAGACATTAATCATAATAAAGTCGTCAAATCTCGCACTTATTCTAATTAAGGTTAAAAAAATGATAACATATTTTATGCGATTAACTTATTTACGTAATAGACGCTTCAATACACGTGCAAAAGCTTTTGATAATTCTTAAAGGTATACATGCCAACATAAGATATTAGTCACGTAGCTAATATACAATATTATATGACATTATACAATATCATACAAAATTATACCTAAGAAATATTACTATATAATGTGTCAACCTTGTATAAGAATGTATAACAATATATAAGAAGTGCTTATCATATGAGAGAAAAATGAAATTTATTAACCTCTTACAATTTAAATAAAATAAAATAACTTTTTCTGATACATCATACGTAAAAATAAAGTTCTTCCATGAAAAAAGACATAGAGGTAAGATGACTATTACTTCCTTTATGCCTTTTTCTCCAATAATAAATTACGTCCCAAATATACAATATTATATGACGTTATACAATATTATACCTAAATGGGAAACATATACCTAATGTGTCAATCTTGTTAAAGAGTGTATAATACTAGACATAAAATCTTGCTTCAATCTAATTTAGCTGGCGAGCGATCCCAATTTGCGATGTGTGCTTATACACAAATTTATATAAAAAAAAAAAAATTATTGTCTTCTTACAATTTGAATAGAATTTGAATAGAAGAAAATCGTTTTTTTCATCTCGATAAAAGTAAAAATATTTTGTGAAAAGAGACATAAAAATAAGATAATTGATACTACCAATTATTTTGCATTTGCTTTTTTCCCCAATAATGAATTAAATTGTTTTTTTTGGGCACACGCGAAGACGTGGAACCAAGTCAATACAAGAGGCCCACTTAAAGACCCGAAAATCACTTCTGTTTTTTCTTCACACACCACCGAATTGTTCTTCCAATTTTTTTTTGAAATTAGGGTTTAAGGTTTCGTACCGGAAATGGCAACACCAGCAGCGGCGGCGGCGGCACCAAGTACGGCAGCTACTTCCGAGAAGAAGAAGCCTGTTTTCGTCAAAGCGGAAAGCTTAAAGCCAGGGACACATGGACACAACTTGACTGTTAAGGTTGTTGATTCGAATGCTGTCAAAGCCACCGGCGGTGCCAACCGAGGTGGTAGATCATCGGCGTCGTTAAATCCTCGTGGTCCGGTGCGTCTCGCCGAGTGCCTTGTCGGTGATGAAACCGGGTGCATCCTCTTCACTGCTCGTAATGAACAGGGTATGTACAAAATAATCTCTAATTCTCGGAAATGGATTTTATTTGTCGTATAATTTGCTAGCTTTCGTTTGTATTTGTTTTCATTTTTCGAAATTTTGACCTTTTTATGCACTGATTGTGGTGATTACAATTGTTTGACAAAACCTGCAAATGATAGTTATATCTGGAGAAATCTAATACAAATGAGTGCATTTTATATATTGCGAAGGATGTCGATCCATTTTCATGTTTTATATTATTATATACATATAACTGAGTTGAGTTTAATTGTGTAATTGGGAATCTAACTTGTGTCTTAATCTGGCTTGCTCAGAACTCTAAACAATAAGCTTGTTTGCTGTGTCTATATTTTCATAGAGTATCATAATTATGGTGAAGACGATGTTTTGATTTGTAGGTCTATACTCTATAAACATTGTGCTTTAGAATCGACCTATTCACCTCGTCTTGTTAGGAAGCAATAGGTGGATCGGAACTCGTATCTAAAAGCATTGTAGCTTACCCTTCTGCGCCACCTTCTGTTTGTTGAGCTTTCTGTTTAATGGATAGGAATGCATTCCTGACTATCTTTCTAACCTACAGTAAACAGGGCGTGAGTTCGGTTTTGAATGGAGCTTGAACCGGTTAGTTTAAAATGCCCCTGGACCTCCTTGCTTAGGAGCCAGCAGTGTCATTTTCCTGCTTTGATATCTTCGTGAGTTGTGACGACCTCAAACTTATTTGTTTGAGGTGAAGAGTCGTTTCCGCTAGACAATACCTCACTTGTCAATGTACTACTCCTTCTGTTTTAATTGGTTTGGCTTGATACGGAGTACAAGGGTCAAACTAACTAGTGATCGGTGTGAATTTGGACATAGAATCTTCAATATTTTTGAAATAACATTTACATTGTTAGAAACTACTCAAAAAGTATTATAGTCACAATAGTTATAATTCAAAAATATCTAGAAAGTATTTGAAAACGTTATGATCAAAGAAAATATGCGATTAATGGTTGAAATAGTAACTCAGACAAACAAATGCTTTATGCTATTGATGTGTTTGGCATGTCTATTTGACTACATTGATGATTCATTTGTTTATTGAGATCTGAGGCTGCCTGTAAAATATACATATCTATTGGCCATTGGAGTTTGTCATGCCTTGAACTGTTTGATGTGGTTCTGTGCCCAAACCAGAGTACTTACTTTTTTTCCCCCGGTAAATTGTGATGGTTTTATGTTCTGGATATTCATGTATTTCCTTTCATATTCAGTTGATATGATGAAGCCTGGGTCGACTGTCATTCTGCGAAATGCAAAGATAGACATGTTCAAGGGTGCCATGCGACTTGCAGTAGACAAATGGGGTCGTGTTGAGGTTACTGAACCAGCTGATTTTGATGTTAACCAGGAGAACAACCTTTCTTTAGTCGAGTATGAACTGGTTAACGTGGAAGAGTAGACAGGCTCAAGGGAAATGATAGTTTGAAGTTACCGTCGAATTCTTGTTCTCAATGTGAATTATTATTATGCATCTCTGGAATTTCCTTGGATTATAGAGCAAAGATGCCCATATTTTTTAGCTCATGATGATCCAATGGCATCAACATCATATGATGGTGTTGCTTTGTTCACTTGGTTGGTTAACTAGTTTTAAAGCGTGGGATATTTACTTTTCAGTCATTTCCCTTGTTGTATGAGGTAAAAACAACTTGCTAAGAATGGGTATTTATTATGTCTTTGTATTTCTAACTTTTTTGTTACACAACTTGTGCTATAAAAGAAGCTGACTATTATGTATCAACTATATGTGCAATTTCATTTGTCAATTTCCAAAATTTCATGTAGTTAACACTGATCATATGTCATTGTCCCAAGCTGATTGATCAACAAGAATTTGGTGTTACCATAAAGTTCATCTTAGAAACATTATAAGCTAAGTCGAGTTTGTCATGCTTTGAATTATTTGATGTGGTTTTGTGGCTGTCGCAAGTAATTTATTCAGTGGTGTCAATTGGGGATTTGTGGACTTTGAGCTTGTCTTAATAGGTTTCGTATCATGCCAATTCGAATTTTTTCTGTTGAGTATGCTCCCACTGTAGCATAAAAATAACGTATTTTGTAAAAAAAAATAAGTTAAATATAGTTGAGTGGCCATCTTTATTAAATTTTTAGAAAAACACAATTTTCTAACTTATTTTGTAAAAATATAGCTAACAACTTACATAACAATTCTTTAGCCCAATTTTTTTTTTTTTAGCTCATTCCCAATAGGAAAACATTTTTGTCGTAATAATAGTTTGCACAAAAACCACATTTCTAGTAATCATCCTAACACTATTTTACTACTTTTTTATAATGGTACTTAAAAATGGACAACTTTTACATATAGCAAACATAAAATTTATATTTGTATGCTATAATAAAATTTGCATAATTACACTCCATAACAAACATATATATGTATAATTCGCTATACATATACAATTGAAGCGAATTGTATAAAACGAAGTGTATAAAACGAGAAAAAAAGAGAGACTTGGGCAGAGAAATGCATAAACAAAGTGTAAGAAACGAATCTTATAATTATAAGTGTATAGAACGATTATATGCAATTTGAATTTATATAAAATGAGAAAGAGAGAAATGCAAAAGAGACTTAGGCAGGGAATATACAATTGAATCGAATTGTATAAAACGAGAAAAAGAGAAATTATATACAATTTGAATTTGTATAAAACGAGAAAGAGAGAAAGGCAAAAAGATACTGGACAAGGAGTATTTTTATTGTATAATTATAAGTATAGAACGAAAATATATGTATTTGCATGTGTATATACAATTTTCTCTCGCTTTATACAAGCAGAAACACAATTTATATATTTTTTTTCTATTTGTATAAGCGAGGGTGGCGAGCGAGATTAGGGAGAGTGGCGAGCGAGATCTGGGAAAGGGAAGAGAGGGAAACAAAAATATATGTATTTATACAATTCCCTCTAGCTTTATACATATAGAAACATGGAGCGAGAGAGGAGAGTGGCGAGCGAGAGATGGAGCGAGAGAGGAGAGTAGCGAGCGAGAGTTTGAGGGAGAGAGGTGACTGACAAAAAGTTTGCTACGGGGCACAATTAAATCAAAGGGTGGTTATAACAATTAATTTTAATTTATCAATTTGCCATTATATACAATTTTCTCTTTAAAATTTCTGGTCTATAACATTATACATAGATATACAATGTATACCACTTTGTTTTATAACAAATGTTTATATATTTGATATACAATATTATACACTTATTATACAACGATATATAAAAGTGTAAATTAGGTATATAGCATATTATGTAGTTATATTATCAAGTTATGGCACAAGATTTTGATTTTCATTCAATAACATATAATATATCAACTTATAGCATTTCTTTAAATTAAAATATATTAAATATTTATTCAGTTAAATCAGGAAGAAAAAAAAATTTAAAAATTAATAATAAAAACTGGATAACTACCGTGTATGTAGTTACCTTTTTTTTAACTGATAACCAAATTTGCACTTTTTAAGGGAATTTAAATATGCTAATTAAAGATATGAACCTTAATTAGCGAAATCCGTTTTTAATGGTAATTTTTTTTGATTTTTTATCCTAAAAAAATTCTATTCTGTTATCTTTCTTTCCATAAACGTGTTTTAAATTTTTTTTCCAGAAATTTGACTATATTCATAAAACAATCAAAATTGAAGGTTGAAAAAGTTTAGATTTGATTTGATGGAGAAATTTGTGTCAATTTTAATTAAACATGGTGGCAAATAGAATTCATCAGGTTAGTTTTTTTTTTAATTTTAGTAATGTGTCGTTTTTTATTTCCCTGTGTTATATTGAATATGTTAAAATGATTTTTTTTTTTGAAACATTAATTCAGTGTTTCTACTAATAAAAATTTCGTAATGTTAAATGTATTTTCATGTGTAAATTAAAACGAAGATTGATGGTAAATGTGATTACTGGTTAAAATTTAATATTTTAAATTTTTTGATAAATTTAGCAAATTTTTTATTTTTGAAACATTAGAACATTATCTGAAATTTTATATTAACAATGTATACATTTTGTATTTTTAATGTATATATATAAAGTATGAACAATATATACGAAAATCAATTGAGTATGAAATTGAATTAACTGTATATTATTTTTTATATTAAATTGGATAAATGACTATGAATTTGTATTTTAGATTGTATGTAGTAGTTAGTTGTGTAGTATGCAGTATGTATAAAAATTGTTTAAATTTTGTATTGATTTAAATTTTTGTTATTGTATATACAAGTGTCTTGTATATAATTCTGTGTGATTTGTGTATTAATTTTGTAGTAAACAATGTATTAAATGTGTATTAAATTATAATAGTGTATAAACAATGTGGTAATTGTGTATTAAAATATGTATAAAGTGTGTATTATTTTCTGTACAAACTGTATAAAATGTGTGGTAAAACATTGTATGATTTGTGTATTAATTTTGTATAAAATGGTATTAAGTGTGTAATAAACAATGTAATAATTGTTTAGTAAATTACAATAGTGTATAAACAGTGTAGTAATTGAGTATTAAATTGTGTATGAAATTTGTATTATTTTTGTATGAAGTGTATGAATTGTGTGCTAAACAGTTACTTGTATATAAATTGTGTATGAAATCTGTGTTAATTGTGTATGAATAAATTTTTAATTTTATTATGGGATGCACTGAATGTAATTTTAATGTTGTGAAACAGGGAAATACGTCGACTTTGAAGTGGAGGGCATCCTATACGATACTTCTACTCTTTATACTGGTTTAGTTAATTCTATAGTAACTCAGCTAAACATAGAAGAAAATCTAAATTCTGTTGAGATAAAGTATATAGTTAGCGAAATGTGTCCACCTAAAAATTCATAATGATGTTGGGGTAAAGGTTTATCTAGATCAGATGAGGCTGAATTTGGATTTTTTTACAAAATATCCATTATGCATCACTTTGAAAGATTGTGGGCAGTATAACGAATGTCATAGAGTTATAGTTAATGATATAATAAATTCTGATGTTAGATTATCACAGAATAACATAGATCTATACTCCAACAATTCTATCCGTTTGATCGGAATGGATTTAGACGAAGATTGATGGTAAATGTGATTACTGGTTAAAATTTAATATTTTAAATTTTTTGATAAATTTAGCAAATTTTTTATTTTTGAAACATTAGAACATTATCTGAAATTTTATATTAACAATGTATACATTTTGTATTTTTAATGTATATATATAAAGTATGAACAATATATACGAAAATCAATTGAGTATGAAATTGAATTAACTGTATATTATTTTTTATATTAAATTGGATAAATGACTATGAAATTGTATTTTAGATTGTATGTAGTAGTTAGTTGTGTAGTATGCAGTATGTATAAAAAAAAAATTCCAGAAATTTGACTATATTCATAAAACAATCAAAATGTCATACAGTATTCATACAATTTTCATACATTATTCATATCAGTAATGTAGATACAATTTGTTTGTGTTTGTATTTTGAAAAATATATTTTATAATTTGTCATAATTCATATATTTTTCACATATCATTACTATGTACTATATAT
Organism: Solanum peruvianum; assembly: GCA_027705065.1. Lineage (NCBI taxonomy): Eukaryota > Viridiplantae > Streptophyta > Magnoliopsida > Solanales > Solanaceae > Solanum > Solanum peruvianum. The sequence goes on from JAKWJD010001761.1 coordinate 63,549,980, forward strand.
CAAATTTTAATATGACATTCATAATTCATATAATTTTCATACATGATTCATACAGTTTCATATATGTTATAAGTGAGACACATTTAGTAATAATCAGTAATAATTTATATAAAACCATCAGTAGTCAAAATTAAAATAAAAACAGAAACAAATTGTATGTATATTAGTGGTATGAATAATATATGTAAGATGGTGATACACATTTATTAATGTATAATTGTATGATATAATTCATACATTTTTCATACAGTATTCATACCAGTAATATAATTCATACTATGTACTATATATCAAATTTTAATATGACATTCATAATTCATATAATGTATGTAAGATGGTGATACACATTTATTAATGTATAATTGTATGATATAATTCATACATTTTTCATACAGTATTCATACCAGTAATATAATTAATATAAGTGAGACACATTTAGTAATAATCAGTAATAATTTATATAAAACCATCAAAGTATTCATAATAAAAAAACTGGGAAAATACATAAATTGTTCATAAGTTTAAAAAAAAGTCTTTCAAATAAATTATCTATGCCATGAAGATTTCTACTTCCTGATACGGAATTTTGGAGTAGGATAATTGGTGGTGTCCTTAACTTGTTCTTTATGAGTTCGAGGTCCACCCTTTTTGCTAGCAACTGTTCCTGTAACTTCACTTTCACTGATTGCGCCTTCATCATTCTTTGATTTCCCATAATGCCAAAGTAATGTTGCATATCTTTGACGATGATATGTTGAATCATACAAAATTCATACATTAATCATACACAATTCATACACATTTTATATATACAGTGAATCATACAGTGAATCATACTAAATTCATACAGTGAATCATACAAAATTCATACAGTGAATCATACACAATTCATACATTTATCATAAAATTTTAACCTATATAATTTTCTAATTATATAATATAATGAAAAAATATATAATATAATGAAAACAGTACCCAAAAACTTGATAAAAAAAATTCATACACATGTTATATATACAGTGAATCATACAGTGAAGCATACAGTGAATCATACAAAATTCATATAGTGGATCATACACAATTTATAAATTTATCATACACAATTCATACGGTGAATCATACATAAAAAAAAAACAATATTTATTTAAACAGAAATTTCATATATGGAGTCATAAACAATTATTACATTATTTATTTTACACAAAAATTGTATTTTAACTATTTTATACCCAAATAAAAGGGAAAAAAAATAACAGAACATAAAAAAAATATTAAAAAAATAACTTTTACTAACCTTTGAACTTTTTTTGTGTTTATCTGTTTCTTCTTCTTCTGCTCTTGGTTTTTTGGATTTTGGTTTTATCAACTCTTCCACAAAATCAGATTCAGACTCTGATGATTCCTCGATTTGTTTTCCTTTCCTTTTCTTTCCTCTTTCTTTAGTCGTTTTCTCAGATTCATCTTCTTTTTTCTTTTCTTTCCCTTTTCTCTTCTTCTCATTTTCCTTTGGATTTTGTGTTTGTGATAAAATTTTGAAAGATGGAGCATGAAAATCGTCCGAACTTTCTTCTTCATTCAATCTTCTACTTTTTCTTGGGGTTTCTTTGCTTCTTTTAGACATTGTACGGTTTGTTTATCTCAATATTTAAAGATTTGAGTGCTAAAAATTAAGATTTGAATGGAACTATTTGAGAATTCTTGAAGAATAGTGTTAAGAGAGATGGAATTTTGAGAGAGGAATTAGGCGTGCTAAAATGGTGAAAGCGTGTGAAAATGTTGAAAGGTTTTGAGAGGCGTGCGATTGTAATGATTTTGAAAATAAATGGGGAAGAACAAAAATTTTGGGGAATACAAATTTTATTTTTTTTAGATAATGTTTTACAGTTTTAAAACTGTAATTTTTTAAATTTTGATAAAAACCCTATAATTTTGTAGTTATCTTAAAAAAGGTAACTAAATAATATTTAATTTAAATAACTTTAATTAAGAGTTTTGTTTAAAAAAGGTAACTTAAAATAATAAGTGTAATTAATTACATTGGTTTAAATATGGTAATTGAATTATTAAAATAAGTTAATTATTATTTTTAAAAATTAATGAGAATAATATAATATTTCTTAATATGCTATAACTTGATAATAATATGCTATAAGTAGTTTAATATAAAAAAGTTTGTTTATAACTTGATATTTAACATCTTAAATGTGTGTGTAGTGTTATTTTTATTATATAAAATTCTAAAAGCTGTTTATACACACATATACACTAATATACAATATTGTACTACTATACAAAATCTGCTTCGTCTTCTTTCTTGAATTTTAGCACTAGATTCATCTGAAACACCTAAAAAAAAACTTACACCAAATTACTCTAAATTTCAAATCTAGATTCCTTAATAAGTATCTAATTGTTTGTAGCAATACTCACTCGAAAAGAAGCTATTTAAAAAATACAATTTTCAAAACATTTAAATTTCGAGCTAATCACAGAAAATGAAAGAAATAGTAAATTTGAACTCTCTAATCTCTTGTTAAGCACGGGAAGAAGCAATATCAATATACTATAAATAAAAAATATTTATAGCAAATAATATATTTTTTTTTCACTTGATTATTTTTATATATTTATAATATTCTTTTAACTCATATTACAAAAAATAATTTCTTATTTACATATAATACAAGTTTTACCAATGGATAACAATAGAGTCCGAAGCCTAAAGGGTATAAAATGTTAACAAAAATTTTAAAACGGTATATGAATATTTGTTTTAACCAAAAGGGCAAAATCACTGGAAGGGCAGCGATTTCGCTTGCCGAAAAAAGTAAAATCGCTGCCTTAGCAGCGATTTCCAAAACAAATTTTTGTTAATGATTTTTTAATAAATCACTGCCTAATCAGCGATTTCTTCAACTTTTTAAATTATTTATTAAAAAAAAAAAATAAGAGCAAATAGCGATTTGTCTCCAATTTTTATTTAATATTTTTCCAATCAATTTTTTAATTTTTTTTTTTTACAATTTTTAAAATTAAATTTTAAATTTTTTAAAGAAATTTTAATTTTAAATTTTTCTACTACTTATTCCAAAATAATTTTTTTTTAAAAATAGTTTTTAAAATAAGTAGCAATCAAAAATTTTCTAAAAAATCGATTTAAAAAATATTAATGAAAATTGGAGACAAATCGCTGCACTTGCAGCGATTTGCTCCTATTTTTTTTTTTTAAATTTCAAATAAAAAATTAAGAAAATCGCTCCTTAGGGAGCGATTTATTAAAAAATTATTTTAAAAAAAATATTTTAGAAATCGCTGGCAAGGCAGTGATTTTACTTTTTCCGGCAAGCGAAATCGTTGTCCTTCCAACGATTTTGCCCGTTAAAATAAATATTCATATACATTTTGAATTTTTTATTAACATTTTATACCCTTTAGGGTCCGGACTCCACATTTTAATATAATCATAATACAAGTTAAACCCCCAACATATAAGCAACGATATCGTATTATTTCTCACACCAACTTTACAATTTTTTTGATAAATGAAATCCCAAAATAGAAATTGTTCGAGTAATTCAATAGGCCTTTGTCAACAAATGCACTACATTCAATTACAACTGTCCACAATACTAAGAGAATCGTTATCTTACTCAAATGAATAATCTATGTATGTATCTCAAATATTACTGTGAGAATACTGAAATAGATATTTTATGCATATCGTAACAATGAAAATCTGGATCAAGATAATCATTTTGATTTTTCATTTGAGTGAAGTAACGATTCTACTAGTGTAATGGAAAGTTGTAATGGAATTTTGTGCCTTGACGCCACCGATATGTTGAATTACTTGAACCAATTCTACTTTTGAAAATCATCTATTAGAAAGTTTGTGAAATTTTTAGATCCAAAATTTATACATATGAAAAAATGTCATACCTGTGCTTATACGTTGGAGCTCACTGTTATGTGTGAAAAATAGAGAGAAAGAAGTTGTGCTTGAAAATCTCTAGGTCTCAATTTTGCATTAGAGAAAGCAATGGAGGGGTGAAATATTAAGGACCAAAAGAAACATATTTATAGTTGGCGTGGAATATTCTTACAAAATAATGTTTGAAATTTTATAAATGACATTCCATATGTAAAAATATTTACATTAAATTTGGTCAAAAGTCAAAACTAGACCAAATCTATCAATCTTAAGAACGTACCAAAAAAATAATAATATTCTTAGCAAGTAAATCAACATCTTAAAATATGATTTATATAGTAGGGTTTACGAGAGAAGAACCACTTTTCAATATGAATCAACTTAAAATATGAATTATATAGTAGGGTTTACGAGAGATGAATCACTTCCCAATATGAATCAACTAATTATATAGTAGGAGTTTACGAGAGATGAACCACTTCCCAACTTAAAATATGAATTACATAGTAGGGTTTACGAGAGATGAACCATTTCCCAATATGAATCATCTTGAAATATGAATTTTATAGTAGGGTTTACGTAGAGATGAATCACCCCCCAATATGAATCAACTTAAAATATGAATTATATAGTAGGGTTTACGAGAGTTGAACCAGTTCCTAATATGAATCAACTTAAAATATGAATTATATAGTAGGGTTTATGAGAGATGAACCACTTCCCAATAAGAATCGATATACGCAGTTGGTTAATATTTATGCAGACCATGAACCATGACAGATTATTGAAAAAGAGGTGTTTGGCAACAAAGGTAGACTTATGGAAAATAAGTGAAAAGTTTGAAGTACAACTATAACAAAAGTGATAACAACAATGCTAATAACGAGTGACTAATGACAGAATATTTGGATGCATAAGAAATTAAGAACAAGGGTCATGTAATATGTAAGAAGAAGAGGAAATCCATGAGAATATAAATGACGTTGAGGAACTTTTTTGTTTTAATCTTTGCAATTAGAAGACGACATTATTGTAGACGAAGACGATGTTGGAGATGAAGTTTTTGCTATCATGGACAAAGAAGACATTGGTGACCCTAATGTTGATCATAAAAACAAAGACTTTGTTATAGAATTTGCAATTAGAATACTCTCAATTTTTCTTACGTTTTTTTGTAATATAATATATATAACCGATCATGTTTTAATATCATAAACTTGTTGATTAACAAGAATGCTAATGGGGAGTGGCTAATCAGGGAATACTATTTGTATGATGGTTGTTTGCATGCTAGAGAAATTAGGAACAAGGGTTGTGAATTTGTAAGATAAAAGAAGAGAAAATCAAACGATGATAACGAAAATGGAGTTAGCAATGAGAATATGAAAGACGTTGAAGAACTTATTGATTCATTTTTGCAATTAGAAGACGACATCAATGTAGAGAAAGACGATGTTGGGGATGAAGTTCTTGCTATTTTATACAAGAAAAACGATGGTGATCCTAATGTAGAATGCTTAGAACATTCATCAGATAATATTGATATAGAAAATAAACATTCTAATATAGATTTAATCAATTAATATACCCTTAATTTTTCTTTTACCATGCTCGAGGGAAATTTCCTTATATGAGTTATAAGTGGGATAGTCATTGCAAAAGTTATTGTAATGACTTTGAATTTTTGCTTTGCGATTGTTCTCACGTAATATACCTTAGTTTTTTTTTGGTGTTGATTAATTCAATCTATATCAGTTAAAAGCTAATTTTGGACAATTTTCAAAACATATCAGATTCTCATATGAATATTAAATCGATTAATAGTAAGACAGACCCCTCTCTCTATATATATATTAATATTGATCACATACTGAATAAAAATCATTAGGATTAAAAATATAGTACTAATTGTTTTGTCGAATAATTATAAATAAAAAAAAAACTTCTAAAAATTTCTAAAACAGTAGATGGCAATTCGTTTAACAAATAACTCCAAACAACTAATTCAAAGAAGCAAAAAAAAAAAGTATGGGCATTTCCCAAAAAATAGTTTGATTTAAAACTTCAGTTTTCGAATTAATTATTTTTTATAGTAATTAACTTGTTCATCTTTAATTACAAAGTAATTATTAAGCTAATAAATTTTAAAAAAACGGTTATACACGTTACTTTATAACGTTCCAAAAGAAATAAAATTCACAATGAAAAAGAGTTGCGCGAATTGCAAAGAATGGTACGTGGAAGCCAAAAAGAAAGGGAAAAGAGGTCTTTGTAAGAGGATTATTTGGATGCAAAAGAAATTAAGAACAAGAGTTACGTAATATGTAAGATAAAGAAGAAGAGAAAATCTATTAGCGATGAGAATATGATGATGACATTATTGTATATTTCATAAAATATAAATAGACATATATAAGTTATTATACATTATCTAACGCTACAAATATTTAAATAAAGTCTTTTGGATTATAGTTTAAAACTTTTTTCCAGTTGATCTAATTATTTCATAAATTTATAAAAATATTCTAGAAGTATTTAAAAATAAATTTTAACCAAATAGTGTTGGGTTATGGGCCTTTTCCCCTTCCTATGTGGATAAATAAAAGTCCAATTTGGACCAACTCATTTTTGTCCATAGGCCCATTCTTATGAGGCAAATATAAGCCTATTTAGGTCTTATTTTCATATACACAGAGAGTTTTTTTAGCAGCCAAAAAAAGAGAGAAAGAGAGCAGTTTTCGCAGTCAAAATTCAGCCCTAACAGCCAACTTCAAATTTCGATTCCCGCTTCGTTTCTTGTCCGATTGAGCTGATTTTTGGACAGCATATTATCTTCATCTCAATCTTTGATTAGGAACTGACAGAGTTGGATTTGGTGGCCTGTAGCTTCAGTTTTTCTATCGTGAACAGTACCTGCGAAATTGGTGATTTTGCTCCTTCAATTCTCTAGATTTGGTGCAATCTTATTTTGTTGCTCGTTGTTTGGCACTTGTTTTGTGGCCAATTTTGGAGAACAATATTGTAACTCTTGGTGATTATAGTGGAGCTTTTGGTCCCGTGGTTTTTTACTCTTCACATCGAAGGGTTTTCCACGTAAATCTTGGTGTCTTGTGTGATTGATTTATTATTGTCTTGTTATATTTGTTTGGTTGAATTACTTGCTGCCTTACTATCATATTGCTTGTGGTTGTTTGTCTTCTCTTGGTTCAAATCGAAAAGGGAAATTATAGACTTGGGTATTCTTCCGCTGTTATCTTGTCAGACATTTTTGTTAGTGCCTTATCTTTCCGACAAATAGAATATCATTTTCTAGTTGTATTATATTTCATACTATATTTAATTATAATATAGGTCTAAATCATCGTGAATTGCAATTGCCTCGATGAAAATGATAAGTTTTTATTCTTTCGTTTTGTGAAAATAATATTCGAAAAAATGCAGTGTATTGTGTTTTGTCAAAATTTATTGCATTGTGAATTCAATTTTGGAACAGAGTGGACTTTATGTCCGATACATAACAACCTTTGTGCAAATGAAATTAAATTGAAATAATGATAATGCCTGACTATCATAGTAAATTTAGATTAGGAAAATATATATTTTATTGTTTAAAATCTGGTTATTTGGGAGATTTGAGATAAGTCAAGTGGTTTGGTTCTTTTTCGATAGTAACGTTATACTTTTTGATAGTCAATTTAATTAATTAGTTAATTTAATCAATTTTTAAAGCTAAATTAGATTATATTACTTCAACGTTTTTAAATAAAAATTTAAGTACTAAAAAATTTATACGAAAAGTAATATAAATTGATTTTTTTGTACTTAAAACATTTTTTGTTCTGTAGGCATCTTATTAGCTAGCTCTATGAATCTAACACGTTGATATAGTTGTTTTTTTCATTTGAAATTCAGAGCTTATATAATACTATAAGTGGTAACACGATGTATAGAATCTAACACATGCTCGATACTAAAAATCGGAAGAAGAAGTATAAGCTTTAAATGGAGCTTCGATAAACGACGACAATAACTAACATTCATGTCTAGGGCCTACTAAAGCGCTCATCGATATCGGAACAACGCCAAAAAAGGAATAAATTGGTGGTTTAGTAAAATCAAAATTTTAATTTCTCGAATCAAATGTAAAATTCAAAATTTTTGTTGCTATCTTATAATTTGGATAATGTCATGAACACCTTTACTACTCTAGTTTGCTAATTACTCTGAATTACCTCTTAATTTGCATTTTTCTGATTGGCACATTTGACATTGTTTTGGAATTTTAATTAGTGTATAGAACATGGGAGTCATTGTTGAAAAAAAAAAACTACAATATTCATATTGAAAAAAAAATCAAAATATAATTTAACACATTTTTCATAGGTTATATGCTTAACAAATAAAATTATCAGCTCTAAATTCCAACAAAAATCAAACTAATCAAATAACAATAGCTTAATAAACAATAATACAGTGAAAAATTACCTTGTGAGAGCCAACTTTAACTACAGAGAGACTCAGTAAGCATACAAGTCATCATTGATACCTAGACTCAAATTTATAATTTTATATTGAGTATCTTTTTTTTTTAATTATTATTAAAATGAAAAAAATTGTACACCATGACATTAGGTATTTCTTTGTGATGGAGTCTTAATGTAATCTTAATTCAGTGAGTTAAAAGCTGAATTAAGAGTATTATCTTCAATTTGGGATAACTAGAAGATTTGGGAACATTTACCTTGAAAAGTCTGCGTTGAAGTTTAGGGATTAGATCCTAGTTCTTAGGATTGTAAAAGTTGTAATCTAAATTTATAACTTGAAGTTTAAGTATTAGAGTTAGTTCTTTAGGTTACAAAGTTTGAAATCTTAAAAGTTAAAACGTTGAGGCGCATTGATTCAGTGAAATTGGAGTTAAAACTTATAAACCTATATATCGTGATTTCTTTAATATTTTTTGAGCTGGATGTTTCTCACGTAAAAAATTGTGTACTTTTACTTACTGTTGTTACTATTTTATTTGAACACGTTAGACAACATGTTCACACTTAAACAAAAAGTTAAGTTAGTAAATTACTAGGTCGTGCCGCTTAAAAGCTTCACTACACCTCTTTCTGATAAGTAGTCAACTTTTAGTCAATATAATAAAATTAAACCGGTGAAAAAAAAAGAAGAACAAATAATAGTATTTTTATAAAAAAAATAAAATTAGTATTTTTTTCAATATTTCCATCAATTTCTTTATAGTCGTGAGTTTGATTAGTGAGATAAAAATATATATTTCTAATAACGAATAAAAGTAAAGAAAAAACAAAAGTTGGGTATATTATAAAATCATTAGGATTGAGAATATAGTGATTGTTTTGTGTTGGTAATTGGTCTATATTGATTTTATTATTCCTTTATTATTAAAATAAAATACATTTTGTTGAATAATTAACATCAACAAACTATCTCGACTGCCATGTGGCAATTTTTCTTTTATCTAAAGGTCAATATTCATTAAACTAAAATAACTCTTAAACCATAGTTGAAATTCATTGGTTTCCAATTTTATTCTTTTTCCTCATTAGCATCATATTTCCTTAATTCTGTAGGATCAGTTCTCTCTTTTTCTATAAATATATAATAATCAAATCACATTTCCCTTATTCTCTATCAGTTCTCTCTTTTTCTGTAAATAATTATCATATCATATTCCCCTTAATCTCTATCAGTTCCCACTTTTTGTTTAAACAATTATTATACTAGGAGTGAATATATTATTGTTTCTTCAATTCATCAATCACTAAATAATGGCTCGAAGTAAGGGAAGTCGGTTGGGATATATTTTTTCACCTAAGAATATAGAAATCATGAAGTATTTAGTAGGGTTTACGATAGATGAACCACTACCCAACCAAAATCAATAAAGGTAGACTCATGGGATACGTGAAAAGTTTGAAGTACACCTATGGCAAAAGTGATAACAAGAATGCTAATGGGGAGTGGCTGATGACGGAATACTATTTGAATGATGGTTATTTGGATGCTACAGAAATTAAGAACAAGGGTTATGTAATTTGTAAGATAAAGAAGAAGAGAAACCTCAATGATAACAAAAATGGAGTTAGCGATGAGAATATGAACGACGTTGAAGAACTTATTGATTCATCTTTGCAATTAGAAGACGACATTAATGTAGAGGAAGACGATGTTGGGAATGAAGTACTTACTATTTTGGACAAGGAAGATGATGGAGATCCTAATGTAGAATGCTTAGAAGAACATCCATAAGCTAATATCAATCTAGAAAATACAGGCATTGTAATAGAAAATTTATCAATCAATATACTCTCAATTTTTCTTACCTTGTAATATAATATATATCGTACCTTTATTTCCTTTTTGTTTTGTCTGCGCAATCAACTTCATACATCTATTAAATCAAATTTTACTTTCTTCAACCGTTGACTAAAAAGTAAATATGTAAGTGTATGAAGTTTTATATTACACGACTAAGTTCATCACTAAATACTCATGAAAGTGTAGCTTCTTCATGATTAACAAGAAGTTAGTCTTACCATAAAGCTCAACTTATCTGAAGAAACATCAATGAACAGAAAGATAAACCGTCAAATAACAAATAAAGAGAGGCACACAAGTCAGAAGTAAGCAAATGGTAACACTAACTTGCAATCTAGCATTACCAAGTTCAAAATTAAAGGAGCCATCTTTACTTAGCGCGCCAAGTGTGAGAAAGTACATTATTGCTCCAGCTCTCCAAAAATCATCACACGTCTTCATTTTGGGCTGATCGAATAAAGATTAAAATCGTAAGCACCAATTCTACCAGGTGTGTCTAGAAAGACATCCTGAAACTACTTTAGTGACCAAACAAAGAGAACATGATTCTGATTGTCCATATTATCAAATTCAATGACAACTTTTGCAAGAGACATACATGAAAATGCGCCAGAGATGCACAAAAAATATGAAATAAACATCTCATTGCAAGATTCATCAGCAAAATCTACAGATATTCTGTCATTATACACCCCTAACAACCATCATACATTATTTCTGATCCAGCAAAAGCAGTCAACAAAAATTTTATGCAAGTAACAATTTCTAAATTGAAAGCTTCCAAACATAACTGAATCCAATTCAGTCCTCTAAGCTTCTCCTTCTTCATCTAGTCTTGTCAACGCCTACAACAGGAAGAATGAAGCATCCAAAACTTAATCAAAGTGACAAGGAACTGGAAAGTGCGTGATGGGCAACACTAAAAATGAAGAGAATTCAAGAGACTATTGACAATTACTCTGCCTTTGACATAACTAAACTACGGAAAAAAATTGTTTCAGAGATATTTCAAAGGAGGCTCCATATGTCATGCTCAGTAGCAAAATATTTATTCAAACTATAAATAGAAGGTCCATGTTAAACTTCGGAAATGTCCAAGACACACTAAAGAGAAATACTTGATTGACTTACCAAAGTAGTAAATGAGGAAAGGACATCAAATGAGGGTCCTATAGGTCTTGCTAGATACCTATATCAAAAACGAAAACTCGTCGGTCAGAGAAATATAAAAGATGGATACAGAGACACCACAAAACTCTTGCCAAATGGTTACGGTTTTTAGGAAAAGAAGGAAAAGGGAGCTAGACATCAAGAGGAAAAAGTATATGCAATGATGTATTACGTGATAGGTCACTCAATAGTATATTGGCTTATTCATTCAGGTGGAACAAAATGATGTCAAGTCTAGTTGAAATCGAATCATCCGCAATACTGAAGGTTGTCAGCAGAGGTGCTAGTCACCTAGTTAATAGTTTCAAGCACCTTGAAATCATGGAAAATTCAGCCAGTACAGGACGTTTCAATGAGAAGAGAGCTATAACTCCTCCTGGACTAAAAACATTTACATGAACATCTTCAGCTAATTACTAGATTGATACTCACAGGCGAGTTACAGCTTATATATTCTAATAGTCCTGCTTCCATATTAACACCACTCACTCCCCCAGCAACGACAAAATTAAAAGAGCTAATACAGAGAGCTAAGAATAAAAAGCGTGAAACCCAAAAGTACAGCTAAATTTGATCCTTTCAGAACCACTTGTCGTAAAAATTAATCACATGCAATCACAGCAAAGCTGACAACTACAACTTTGTTCCCCGTGAGAGAGGAAAAGATGTCATTTGAATTTCTACATACATTTTATATCCTTAGTGACTCTTGATATATAAGTCTCACAAAGACATGGCAGATCTAAACCCAAACAAAAGAGTACTATGGTAAGACAACTAACATAATAATAGTTGGTCTCCAGGGCTTTGGTCTGTAAGTAAAAGACACAAAACGCGCACACATCAATTCCACAGAAAAAGGATGGTTTTTAAGTGAAGAGTACAGGAGCAGAGGCCATTACCCATAGTGTTTCGACCATGTCCTCAGAAATTTCTCGATTATCAAAGAAAAATAACAGTCTGACTACAATTTATCACTGAATATTGATTCTACAAATCGAACAGAATAAAACAAAAGATTCATAAAACTGATTTTGGAATTAAAGCATAGTTAATACTTATTTGATTGAGTACTCCAGTCTGGATCAGTTGATGACTAATTTTGCACAATTCTCAAACATTTGCATGAACTACTAATGAGGCAGAATGCATTCTATAGCTGATTCGCTTAACAATAAGATAATCAGTTCTAATTAATTAACTAAATACCAACAGAAATCAAACTAATCAATAACATAGCTCAATAAGAGAATAACAGAGTGAAAAATCACCTTCTGAGAGCCAACTGTAACTACGGAGAGAGTCGGTAAGCATAGAAGTCATCAAAGCCGAAGCAGTGACCGTGTGGTATGGTTGCAGTGACTCCAAACAAACGCTCATCTCAGAAGGACACCTTTTTGAATTGCATAAATTGTTCAGTCAAATATTATAAAACTGAATATTCTAGAAATTACTAGTAAAAAAGAATACCTGAAGATGCGATGAGAAAGAGGACTTTTAGAAGGCGTGCGCAAGGGAGATCGAGCGGCTTTAGCCTCCGATGCGATCCTTGATGCGGCATTACGCAGGGACGGTGACCGGAAAATGGATCTAGCGGCGGCGATGGCCATGGGAAAGGAGAAGCGTTCAGGATGTATGGTAATGGAGAAAAGATTTACTGTTGAAATGAAATTTGAGGGTTTTGGGCTAAACCCTAGCGGAATGCTTGGCTTGGCTGCCCCTTCGAGTCGGCTTTACTTTGGAGGAGTGCAAAAATAGCCAAATTGAAGGATCCTATTTAAGGTATAGCCAAATAGGAATTTCAAATTACTCATAAAAGAGTAACAAAACAATCTCAATTTATTAGCCTAACTTTAAATATAATTTTGAAATTTCATAATAAAACATAGTTAAACGCACACTTATTTAATCGTGTTATCAATTTAGACTCACGAGCTTGAAGTTCTTAAAATTTTTGGCATATCTAATGATATAAGCTCACTAAATTCCCCGATTCTAACAATTTGAAAGTAAGCAAATTTTAGGTATTTTTGTTTAGCTTGACCATCTCAAATTTTAATATTTGTATATCTAAATAAAGTTTGAACTATCAAATCTAACTTAAGGCTTATCGTCCAAGTATATGATTTACAAACCATAGAAACTAATTGCCTTCAATACTTTACAGATGGTGCTAAAATGAACAAACTTATAGATTTTCAGCAAACGTTCCAAAAGAAAATACTCACAATCTCATCCATCTAGTAGGCAAGTGCATTCATGTAAAGTTTAACCATAGTCTTTAAACATGTTTTTCTTCATAAGATAGAAACCAAAAAAAAAAAAAAATTGATCACTATTTGAAAAGAGCAAGCAGCAACATAATTTTAACAAATGAATATGTTGAAATGTATACAACTTCATGATTTAAAAATTCATACCAGACGTAATTACTTCTAAGAGAAACCACACGGAAAATCTATGCAGTTAACCAGTTTGATGATGACAGAAAAAGAGTAGGCAGCAACATAATTTTAACACAAGTAACCACCACTATATCTCGAAAACGACATGAAATGATGAAGCTTCCAAGTCTTCCCTCTGATAAAAAAAAGTATACTATCTTATAGGCCTGCTAACAACTGTAAGAATAGGTAATAATTTTCTAAGCAGATCAAACTGGCATGGTTAACATCAGCAGCAGATCAAGACAGCCACACTTTTCATTCGACTTCTTGGACAATTCTTTTTGTTCGCAGTTGCTTATTTTTAATGCTTCCAGGGGCACTGTGAGCTTTCCTCCTCTCCTCTTTCCGCCTCGCAGATTCTGTCATCTCACGTATTTGTCTACTTGCCTTGTAGATTGGTTTTGGTAAGTGTCTATGTCTGTAAAATCACAATAAAGGAGAGTTGAAGATTAATCTCCTTTGGGCTCACTGGGAATCTTTTGAGATATTCAACAGGAATGCAAAGTAACAAATATATGCACACAGAATTGACTATGGTAAAGGTTCAGTGTAACAAGCTTTTTGCAATGGATGGACATGGCATGATCTTACAGGCCAGTTAACAAGATGACCAATTATGATTTGGTACCAATGACCTAAGGCCCTAAGACAAGAATCTTAGACATAGATGTAATGTTACCTGTCAATGCGCCTGACTTCTTTAAGATGCTTGTAACGATTCTTGACAGCCTCCATATATTCATGTCTTTTCCGCTCTCTTGGCAAAACCTGCAAGAACATAATTTTCAGATTTAATATTCAGATGGATGTGAAGGAAAACAGACACAGAATTACAGAACAATCAAGGAAGCTAACATGAAATAGCTTTCTTTCCCATTTTCTTCCCAAACAACAGTACAACATTCACCCTCCGGAAAAAGTTAGGAACGGATTATTTTGTTCATTATTGAGGGCAATAGTATTGTGATGGACATAAAGAAGCTTCAAAGTTAACAAGGTGAAGGCAAGAAATTTTTTGGGATGATCAGAAAAAAATACCTAAAGAACTCAATATAACGGCAACACAAATATCAAAGTCAGTCTTGCAAGAAAAGTTCTAAGAAAATCATACTATTTTTTTCTTTTGCACAACAGTTCCTGCACAATCAAATGTTAATCATTCCATATGTTATATCTTTCTCCCCATTCCTTTCCAAACATATTGTTTATCTGACAGGGGTTTTCCTCTCTCTCTCTGTCACTTCTTTTCCTTTTTTAATACTAATCACACTCTTTAACTTGTGTAACAAATTTAATGAAAAACGAGAATGTTTTTTCATGTTTGGAATCTCGTGTCCAAGAGTTCTACTGAAGAAATGTAAATCTTTCCTTTAATTCCAGTACTAAAACCAGAAATCTCACCATGCTAAGCATCCCAAGAAACTAAAATGGATGGGTTATAAAAAACTTACAACCTCTTGACTGTCATCTTTTTATAATCTTAACGACGTGTTGAAACCAAATCCACAATTAAAGAGGAACAAGGGATCGATACATTAAGAAAAAATCAGAAAGATTCAAACCCATAATGCATCTAAAAACAGAAAGGGAACATATATACAAGTTCCCACTAAATAGATATAAACCGAAAGAATCAAGTAGTGAAGGTACATACAACTCCCATTTGCTCAGATGCTTTTGCTTTCCATAGACGTAGGTTGGTATCATCACTTCCTGAGATAATATAACTTGCATCGCAACTGAACTTGACACAGAATACCCTGAGTTGATGACAGATGTCAGGAAAACACATTCACTTGATAGTGCAAGTACTATAAGCAGTCAAGACGGTAAATTATTGTTGGGGATAACTAAAATAAACAGAAAAGATGCTTCTTCATCAAGATATGGAGTGAAACCTCTGCATCCTCTTAGTGTGATAAATTTCCCTGCTGTGACCACCATTATATTTGAAAATTCTCACCTACAAAGGATGGTAATTCAGTCAAAGTGCTGAGACACTAGGTGAACAAATAAACATGACAGGAACTTACAGATCTATCATAAGATCCAGTAACGAATTCTCGACCGGTTGGTGAATAATCTATATCCATCCTGCAAATAAACCCCTAATATTAGCAACAAACTCTGCTTGTCGAATACAACACATGAACTGCAGTAAATGAAAGAGTTGATTCCTTACACTGAAGAGGTATGATCTATATGCACACATTTGGCTTCATTTAACTTTCTAACATCATAACTGTAGCATCTGCCATCATCATTAGCCTATACCAACGAGACATGTGAGTAATAGCAAAGAAAGCACCTAACATATAAATTCATGCTGGAAAGTGAAAACAACCATAAACGATTAAAAATCAACACCATGTGACACTCTAGCATAGCAACATTTTACACTGAGGCAGAGAGTCCATGATAGAGCTACACTACTCTACTTGAGCTTCACAAGCTTCTAGCAACATAGTTAGGGTGGTGTTAGAAGCATAACTAGGCAACTCTTACTAAGAAAAGACCTTCCAAGGAACCAGTCACCTTTTGGTCCTATCCAAGTTTGCAAGTTTCCATCCATATTTAAGATGATTAAATTCTACATTCAAATTATTACAATCAAAAGGCTACTATCATCCACCTTACTCCATGTTAAAATTAAAACCATCATCAAAATTTGGATATATACATTTCAATATAAGATTTATGCTTCAAGTTCTCACCGAATTCACTAGAGAAGTAGAAGGACTCTCTAATTTCTTTTAGTTACCTTAACCAAAATTTCTGAATATTATAAAGGTATAGGTTGTATTTTGGACAAAGAAAAATCAGGACTAAATTTTTCACAAAAGGAACCTAATCCCCCCACCCACCCATGAATCAGATCTCATAGTACCTTAACCAAAAACAGATAAAAAAATCAAAATCACATTTAAGTGGATGTGACCTGGCCAACTACAATCTACATTGAAGTTACAGGTAACAACATAATATCATAACAAAACCATTTCTTGGTAGCAGGAGTTAGGAAGGGTGATAAAGGAACTGAAAACAAAAATATCATGACTACAATTATGAGAGAACCACAAGATACAGGAAAGGAGAACAAAGTAATCATGTTGCACTCACGGCAGTAAAATTCATTGGCTCCATCGGATTCCATGCTATAGAATTAGTTTTTGTCTGCAAAAAAAAATATTAACTCAGAAATAACTTTTTTGAAAGAATACAAAGCAGCTAAATATCAATAGTTGTTATAAAAGATACTAAGGCTTCCCTCTTCCCATCCCTAATATAGGAGATTTTTTTATCTTTTCTCTATAAAAAGATGTTGTCAGTACAACTGTCCTAAAATGAGAAAAACAAGAAAAATGGCAAGGTCACCAGCACTTGCAGTGATAAGGGACGAGGTAAGTGCAAACTTCTTATTTTGCTTATTGATTTGTAACATGGGCTTATTAGTAACATCAGCTGAATTACTCAAGAGAGGACCCAGCGGTTCTTTTAACATGACCACTGAACCTAAGAACAAGTCAATCACTCAAAAGATGTTCAAAGCCTAAAAGAAATGGAAGGCCAGAAAACTCATACATTATAAAAATATGTAGCTTATGGGCCAGCATTTAACCAAAACAAGACCATGCAACCATTAGCAGTAATTTTCAGAGACAATCATGCCGCTTACCGACATAATAACCTTTCTAGCTGGTGTAGAAAGCCGTAAATCATAGATGCTTATGCTTCGATCACTGCAAGAAAGATCAAATACCACATATCAGTAGCTGCAGGAGAAAACCGGATTACACTCTGAAATTTGCAAGCATCAATTCTAATGTAGTAACTGAGCCGCTACCGAATTACAATAACATGCATGGCATCTGCTATTCTAAAAGACCATTCACGAGTACTATCAAAAGAGCAAAAGGGACGAACTAATCAAGTGTTTGAAGCAAAACCATCTAACACAAAATTATTATTGAAAACAACTTTACAGGTGCAATATTTTATTGATTTTTCCATAAAAATTGGGAAAATTTTGTGAATTTTACTAATTATTATTTTTAAGTTTGATTTGACACTAAAAGAAGCCGCAACTGCTGCGTAAATGTTTGTTTAAGATATTAGCAACCCAGATGCACATAATAGTGATTTTTCAAAAGGCTAAGAGATATTTAATTTGACAAAGATTATATACAAATGAGGGTATATTTAAACATGTATACTACATGATTGGAAAATGCAGATACCCACGCAAGTATCGGAAGAAGAAAAAAGGATCACAGAAACCAGCTAAGCTTTAATCTTCTTAAAGAAAAGGAGCATCACATATGAAAATATGAAGTAGGATTAATTTTTTTGATAAGGAACAACAATGAATTGATTACCTCGAGTAAAAAGTAATTTGCACTAACTTAAAACAAAAGAGTCAGTTATGTATCTGGACAGGAAACTTATACGAAGGCCTCGAATCCTTCTCCAAAAAAAAAGAAGAAAAAAGAAGGCTCTAGAGTCTTAAGGAATGAAAACCTTGCTGATGTAGCCAAAAGATTAGGTTCCCCTGGATTAAACCGAACAGATGTAACTGTGTCTTTTCCCCATTCAAAACTATTAACCGGCTGAGACCTGGTTCACAAGATGATTAAAATGTGTTAAAAACTGCACATACCTGGCAGCAAAAAAGGTACAAGAAATGGGTGTGACAAAACCTGTTATGGTTCCAAATGTCAACTTGAGCACCAGCTGTGGCAAAGAGATCACCATCCCATTGGTGGTCAACACCCCTGAGAAACGGACAACATCAATTGCAGTTTTAAGTTATTCTAGAGAAAAACAAATAAAGATATCATGATATCCTTAAGTTGATCATCTTGCAAGTACAATGATGCCAAATAACATACCAGAATGCATTCTTCCAAACATGAACAGCCAACGGCTGAGAATAAAAGAACTCAGTTTGTTAGACAATCTGGCACCAAGTTCATGCATGGAAAAGAACAGAAAGCTTGAAATGCATTTACCTGGGACGAGTTATCAGATCCATCATCAGACTCCATTAGAGTAGCAACAGGAACTTTCCAGAGCCTAACACTATAGCAAAGTAGCCAAAAGCACAATGGATCAGATATAGTACAGGAATGTTTTTCAATATTAATTGTGTATCCATGCATGCAATAGTTCCCTTGAAGCCTTACGTGCAATCAGTTCCACATGATACAAGAATTTGGCCATCCGTGGACACTGTCAAACCACGTACTGCACCCTGGTGACCAGGAAACTGACGTACTGTCCGCCTATGGTTTTGCACAAAAAAAAATGGGCCCACATTCATTATAAGGTACATGACTGAGATAAAAAATAAATAATCAAAAGAACACTCACGAGTGTTCAACAACTAATGGGAATTGAAAAAACATAGCCTTTTAAAAATGACTAACATGCTTCTATATGCTTGTTACAGATAAAAAACTGCATATAAGTTCAAGTTAAGAATTCAAATAGGCCACTTACATACCCCTCACTCCTCAGAGATAAAGAAAACGGAGATGCCCCCCCCCCCCCCACACACACACACACACATCAGATTGATCTAATGCCAAAAAGAGTTTTCACATTTCAACCCCTTATACAACTAAAATGTAACATCTAAAAGAAGTCCAAAAACATGCCAAAATTGGAGATAAAGATATCACATACAGCTTGTGTCATATACAAGCAGTAACACTGAAATAAAAATCCCTAGTGCACTGTGAATTAGTAGAAGTACTCCAAAATAATTAACCTCAGGTCTCAAGATCCGAATTTCAAGTAAACCACATCCATACTTAATGGTAATGTAATAAAACATATTTTTGAGTTCCAAATGCTTTTTAACTGAAAATGATGCGATTGATCTAAGAGATTCTTACACTAGAAAACTGCTTATAAGGTTATACAAGATCACACTTATTATAATAAAATGCCAAGCCAAGTAATAACTAAAACAATTGTGTTGCATATCTACCTGGTAGCCAAATCCCATAGGCGAACATCTGCAAGAACACAAAAAGATTTTCTGAAGTTCAGAGTAATTAACAAATATAATTTTAACATTCTCAGCCAGCAAAACCTCAATGCATTACTTTTCAAGGTTAAAATTTTAATTATTATTTTTTGAGACAGAGAAACTTGTAATATCTTTTATACTTTTAAAGTTTAATATTTATCAAAATGTAACAGGATTTTGAAGCTAGGTAAAAACCTTATAAACAAAATAGACTTAGAAAAAAACGCACCACCGTCCATGGAGCCAGAAAATATTCCTTTCAAGTGATTAGGATTCTTTGCCATGCAAGAGACAGCATCAATGTGCCCATCCATTGCTCCAACGAATGGCCTTGCAAATATCTTTATAAAACAAAAACAAAAAACTTAAATTTGACACACTCTAAACAAAATAAAACAATATAAATTATATAAGGAAACAGGAATAACCTTCTCCAGTTTTACTGCATTCAGAGCACGAACATATTCCACTGCCTTCTCTTGATGTCGAAGGCTGGGATCGAAGTTCCGAAAAACTCTCTAATCAAGCATAAATCATTATACGAGTTAATATTATCAAAACAACAAGGACATGTGTGATACATAGTATGAAAGCACATTTCCCCAACACAAGTAAGAGTGGCCAAACCTGAAGGTCCTGACTGCGTTCACGAGTAAAATCATCCGTAGACCGAGATATAACTTTCAACCTCATATTGATATCTTCAACTTCAGCGTAAGCAGAATTGATTAACTAATATACCTACCATAAACACAATAATCAACCTCAATTTGAATAAAATGACATCATTACGCGCAGTTAGATTAAAATTGAATAAATTATAAAACTGAAACAGATTATTTTGATAATTCAAACGAATTTGGTAAATTCCTTGAACAAAAAAATGAAGCAACGACGCCGCAATTCTCAATAAAATGGCTAAATAAATAGCATATAGCGCCGGAGCTTACCGGTAATGACGGAGGAAGGTGTAAGAAATTATCCGGCGGGAGAGTGGTGGTTCTTCAGCAGACTTATCCGAAGAAGAACCCCGGCAAGGGAAATTTGAAGGTAGGTGTAACTTCGGCAAGCCGTTGAGGGTTTAGGGTTCAGATGTCTTTTCTATAAGTCAATTTTTTCCTTTAAATATTACTCTATATAATTAATCTAATATCGAAAAGAATTACAAATTCCTGAAATATATTATTCCTAAACTAGGTGTATTGTGAATTGTTATTTGAGTTATTCTGAATTTTTTTTATTTTTATCTATAATTTAAAAAGAAATTATGGAGTAGTATTCATTTGAAAAAAATTATGTGGATCAATAATATTTTAACTTAGGAATTTGGCAAATGATTTGTCTATAACCTTTTAAAACATTTTTTTTTCTTTTTTGGTAATTTATTAATCCTAATATTCTAGCTAGCATATTTAAAACTATAAAATGAAATCATATTTTTAGCTTATTCATAAATATTTACTTTAAGTTGACAAAATTCTAAAAAAAAATCTTTATTTTCTTAAAATTCATGTCCAATCAAAATTGGAAGGAAAGAAATACTTTTCTTTTCCAAAAATGAGATATTTGATCAAACTTTTAGAAAAAAACAAAAGTTATATCTTAAAAAAAATTCACCTGAATACACTTACTAAAAATTTAATCAAACACTAATTGTTATTCGAAAAATGCTCTTCAAAATTGATTACCCTCAATGCTTCTTACCGTTTTTTATTTTTGTTTTAAAAAAAACGCTTTCAAGATTAGTTGTTCAAACGATCAAACAATTTCATACATTGAAAGGAAACGTAATGCAAGATGTGATCCCATATTAGAACTAAAATGTTTTACTAATCTCTGTTTTATAACTGTGCATATCAATTCATATATTACAATACTAGAATAACTAATCATATGCAGAAACTAATATCATGATAAAAAATATCGTCATTTTCATCTTTTACATTACTCAGTTCTCACAAAGCATAAAGCAGTATCATTAAACTATGCCAGAAATAAAACAAATTCCGTGAACGTGAACAGAAATCTGTAACAACGATTTCGGTTTCAACTTCTGAAATAAATAACTATCTGGAGTTTTATACAGAGTACATCAATGGGGCAAAAGTAAAGAACACATCATGAAAGACAGTGCCGGTGAAAAACAAAGTTGAAAAACTCAGACACTTCTAAGCGAAGATGGCCCTGATAGCATGTTAGTAAATGGATCTCATCGCATAGCAACTTCAGCATATTAGACAGTGTTATCAATAACTCCAGCCATTCTTCCTTGAACAAATATCGTAAACCATCTAAAAAACTTCTTCCGACTCGTCCATTCATATACCTTATTGAGGTCACTATTGATCATCTCTGTAGTCAGGATTCTCCTTCAAGATGACAAAGCCTTCAAGAATGGGCGAGAGAGGAATGTACCTGAGCATGAACAACAAATGTGAGCAAGACAAGCTACACGAACGACATTGTTAAAAAAACAAAGGCAACTTCCTTTGAAAAAATGTCTTCAGAATAAATATTAAAGCGCAAAGCATAAGTATACTTCTCAGTTGCGAGCTCAGCTCGATCGCCGGCGGCAAGTAGAACCGGGGTAGAATGGGTCTGGAAACCAGTAATGGTCTTGGGTCGACCTGCCTGACCTACAACATCAACAGCTTGGCCAACACGGACAGGAACCGACAAGGGTTTCAAATTTTCATCCACAGTAAGCAGCATTCTTGGCTGTGAAGTAAGAGAAAAAGGACATAAATTTAGGAGCTGATAGCAGAAAAGCCAGAAATGGACCAAAAAAAAGGGAAAAAAAAGATGCTTTGTTCAACGGACAGCAAACCTGCATAGCTAAGGTTAGGAAATAAAGAATGTAGTGATATTTCCCCAAGATAATGGCCTTCATATCAAGACATGCATGCAGCAGAGTAACCAGTCCAGCCAATGCAGTCCTGAAAAGGTTCAAAGGTGGTCTGGTCAACTATGGAACTCTGTATAGGATCAAAGAGAGCTACTAACTCATTAAGCTCTGAATAGCAGTATTTTATATTATAGTTAATCAGACTCTAAAGAATAAATCTACTGCACAGACTGCAACAGAATTGGGATATAACAAACTAGAGTAACAGTTCAAAGTTTAATGCACCGATGTTCACTGTTACACATCAAAAGAGAACTTGTCTCCATTGAACTATGTGCAAGTTGTAGAAGAGAGGACTTACGGAGATAACAGAAAGTGTTCAGAATGATATGGTGAGAGAGTTAACAATCCCTTTCCCAAGTGAACAAGACCCTGGGCGATCCGCACCTGCAGAAGCGATCCTACGATTAGATCGACCGTGAACTTAATATTACAGAGTTCCCATAAGGGAACTAGGAAAATTAGTTCTTACACAGAACAGAAGGTTGGCTTCTTTGTAGTAGTAACTGGACAGATTACGCAGCATGCCAGCTATTCTGGCATTGTTTGTCCCTGCACCTATCAATCCCAAAGAAATGATAGCAGCCTACATAAACCATTTAGATAAGCAGTTCAGATTTGAGAATTCTTTTTAATAGTGTAACACAAACATCTACTTTCTCCCGTTCTTCAAACATACCATAGCTACTTCGGAGTCTGAATCATGACTGAGCCTGCTCAGAGTGTCCATCACATTGACCTGTACGAACCACCAAGGAGCAAAAGTTATGCTTGCACATGACCCCCCCAAAAAAAGAGAAAAAAGCCTGGGCATCCACTGCTTATGAGTGGAAGACCTAACAAGAATACTTTTAAGTAACTCAACTCTAAAGAAGCAACACAAAAAGGACAAATGTAGGAGAGGTCGATGGTAAAAGTTATTTTTCACTATACTTTTGGGTTTGAAATGCAGAGAAGGGCAAGAGCCAAAGGAACTGCTCTTCTGATATTTTGCTCTCCATACTGCAAAAGATGTTCTAGTGAACGTATGGCCATTTCGAGTCCAAGTTCTTCAGCCATTGCCACCATTGCAATACCCAGGACGGCCGGTCCCTGGAAGGTTTCACCCTTCTCAAAATGTTGGGCACATTGACCAAGAAAATGTTGGACCTGAGACATTGAAACTTTCAGTTATTGTGTTACCCTCATGAAACCACTTAAAAGCACAAGTCTTCTACTACCTTGAGCACATTGCCTGTTCCGGCATAGGCACAAGAAAGCAGGGTCATATCGCAATGCTTTCTAATCTTTTCATTGAAGGTCTTCGAGACCTCGGCTGTAGCCTCAACACTTTCCTGTAGAAAATAGATGTATCCAAAATCATTATGGCAAGAAAGGAGATCCGCAAAATCTCAACATTGATCCGCAGGCTATTGGGATTCTAAGAAATGGAAGTTAATTATATTTATCCTCCCAAAGTTAATGACAGCGACAGCACACAAAAATTTGGTTTACCTGTTTTCCAAGATACAGGAGACCAAGACCAAGAGGCAACAGACGGGCAAAGGGCTCTCCCAATTCTGACTCACTTCGTTCCATCAATGCAAATATGATTGCCTGAGCAATCTCTTCGTTGCATGAACCCACATATACCAATCCCAATGATATAGCAGTAAAGGCAAGCACATCAAGGGACGCCTTGCTATCTCCAAGTATTGGTGTCAATTTACTACGGATCTGAAAATCAGTGAAGTCAATTAAATAGTTGTAAATCTCTAGAACCTTCTGTTGCAACGAAAATAAAGATTTTACATGATAAACCTATTGCTAACTAAAAAGAGATTAGTAAGTTTCATGTCCACACAAATTAAAAGACAGCTAGGAACTCTACCTGCTCATTCTGAGAACCAGCATAAGCAAGACCAAGGCCCATTATAGCACCGATTCTAATTGAAGGGTCCTCTTTGTCTATATATTCAGCTAGAAGTGCCAATGCCTGCTCAAAATATTTATATTAAGATCCAGGGCTATCAAGTTTTGCAGAAGAAATAGAGTAGAATACAACATCAAGGAACTCACAGGGTCACATTCGTTCTTGATACCACAGTTCACAATCCCAACTCCCAATAGTGCACCAGCAATGACGTGGGTATCAGTACTATGAAAATACTTGTCAATTTGTGCAAGACCAGAATCAACATCCCAAAGCAAGATCATACCCTAAATGTTTAGCCAGGAACAATTGTTAACCTCATGATAGCTAATGAAAAACGAATAGTGACACCCGGCTAAAAACAACGCACCAGACTAGCTGCAGCGCTAGCTTTCCCATGTTCTTTATTTTTGAAAAGCCAGCTTGTTGAGGCACCACCACTTGACGCCTCTGACGGTACTGTCATCAACTTATCCTAGAGCCGAAATATAAAGTGAATAAAAATATTCAGACATATATATATATATATATATATATATATATATATATATATATAAACCTAAACAAACAGAACGCATTATATACCTGACCAAAGCCAGCATTGACAAAGGCATTTACAAATGTAGAGGCCAAATTTTGTCTTGCAGAATCTACACTTGCCCCTGCACTAGCCCGGCCATCAAGCAAATGTGGCTGATAAATTAAACCAAAGGGAATTAGCACAATTTTTGGTTACTTCTGTTTGAACATAGTTATGATATGTAATAAACATAATTTGCCAAAGAAGCTCTTATTCACCAAGGATATGAAAAAATAAAACAAGATACTATTCTTTAGATGAAGAAAATAAAACAAGATAGAGATTTTATTTAGCTCATCATTATTATTCTTTTCGTTCTTCTTGTAGCAACTCAAGGAGAAAAGGAGTATTGAGGAGGGGGGGAAGGGGCAGTTTAAATGTTGGCAAAACGTTACAAGGTGAATACTCTGTGCACCAAAAGAAGATCAACAGGGTCAAGAGCATTCACCACCCAGGGACTGTTAGATTCATATATTTAAATTAAGGAATATAGAGAACCTACGCAACAGTAGATGCAAATCAAACGTGACGAGGGAAGGATAAATTTATAAATGCAAACCTTGTATATGTCATCAGGGGTTTTTGCTTCCATAACCTCAATATCACGAGCAAGTGTAAGATAGCCTTCACTTAATTTAGTGTTGTTAATTATCTCCTGTAATCCTTCTCTTTCTTCATCTTCTGCACACATCTCTTCATCAAGCTCAAATGTCTGACCCTGCATATCCAGACATTAATCAGCAATCTGAGATGAACCATCGAAGATAAAACTGATCTATGTCACAAGCTATAAATCCGGCACTAGTAACTCTCTGGGGCAGGGAATGCGGGGTCAGGAGAGAATTATTTGGAAGTGAAGGGAAGAGAGGACACTGAGAAGAAAGAGAATCCATAAAGGAAATCCACACAGAGACATTGTGAGCCAGAAAATAACAGAATAGAATAATGGAGAACTTACATGGCGGGCAAGAATGTAACAGAACTGCTTCTTCCGCAGAAGATCATCACACGATGTAAAAACTTGCTTTACATACTGCAGACAATGATATAAACCAAACCAAAACAAAATCAAATTATACCCTAATTTCAAATATAAAATCTACAGATAAATTAAGACTCTTAAACTTTCAAGAGAACAGATCCACTATACTTGAGCAAACATCCCTACGCTCCAAAAACGATGTTTTTTTAAGAAAGAGTGGGGGGAGAATGGTAGTAATAAAAAATACAGACCTGTGTGTTATCCAGGTATAGTGCAGTCACAAGTGCACTGGGATACTCCTCAAATTTCATATAGATGGTATATGCAATATCAAGAACCAACATGTCGTCAGGTCCAGGAAGGTATCTGTTAAACAAAAAAAAATCATGAGTTCTAATGCAGAAGTCATGGAGAATCCAATGTAGACATTAGATAATATGCAAGACCAGAGGTAATCACCAGCAGAAAACAAACAAAAGAAATGATGGAATAACAAAAAGCAAGTGTGGGTGGGTTTTGGGGGGGGGGGGGGGGTGTTAAGTAACGTAGTATCTTTTTATATCTTAAAAAGAAGTCACGGGGTTTTTACTCCTTGGCTCCCACCAGAGAGGAATTGACACATCCAAAGCAAGCTGAAAATAGGAAAGAAGGGCTTCCTAAGAACCTTGTTGCTCAAGTGAGGCTCTATGAACCAGAACAAACCAGTTATTCAGACTTCACTTCTACAAAGTTATCCACTCCCAAAGATAGGCTTTGCAAGGGGTAATGAATAAGGATCTCAGAACCAACAAGCCTTCGCTTATTTCTTGTAGGAATATCCAACCGACTATTATTACCTTGCTTCGGACTCTACCTATATCTTTCCCAATTCAGAATTTAATCGGTCCTTGATAAAAACTCTCAAGGCATCACGTGAACCAACTATCTTTAGCAAAAAAAAAAATATTCAGGAAGTGGTAGGCCCTCGTCTTAAAAGTAAGCATAAATAGTACAGTACAACAAAAGAACTTCTAGGCGATGAATCAAGTTGTCTGGTCTTCATCAAGTAGAGAAGGCAAGAGAGTCGCGCATTACCCAACTAATCACGAAGCTTGATACAATGGATACGTAGGCTATCAAAGAAAGGTCTTTTTCTAAGCAATCCATCAATTTTAGTTGATAAAAATTCGAATCTACAATCCAACTAGAAATAGCCACAAATAAAACTATGTATGTAAATGTTCATAGCACTAGAGAGATTTGGTAATCCTGGGCAGCTTTCCTTTGCCCTGGGTTTCTTACTGTAATGCAATAGATCAACTCCAATTTTTACAGTAGTTCCATTATCGAATGAACAAACAACTTATAGGTTGGTGGTAAACTGCAGATAATAGAGGACACATGAGAATAGCACATAAGGGTGTAGCTTAGCAGTCAATGAAGTGGGTTCAAAACCATGACAACGTTTGTGACTACCTGGAACCTGCACTAGTGGGGGAGGTATCAGATACCCAGTGGAATTAATCGAGGTGCGTGAAAGTTGGAGGGTGTACCATGGTTATCATATCAAAAATTGAGGATGATGAGACTAAGAGCGTCAAAACTACATAAAACTCCAGCATATCTTAATTTGCCAAAAGAAAATTCGCAAGATTCAAATTCCTGACAAAGAACTTCCAAAATTGCGTCTTGAGCAAACTCACTTTGCTGAACTGGTGAGATAGGAGCATGTCCTTTTGTAATTTGTATTATCAACGTGCTCAACTAAGAGATCAAGATCTTCAACCTGAAATTATTTCAATGAGATACCTCATCAGCACCACTCATGGAAACAGTGCATAGGTTATGTAAAGACACGGAGAGAGAAAACTACCTCCATTAAAAGATCAACAGCCTCGGGCTCAGCATTATGCTGCATTGCAGAACAAGATATCAGTCAACATTTGGATCTTTGAAAACAAAAGGAGATGAAAGTGATATGTTTCCGCATCATAACAGAAAAAGGGAAGTTAACTTTCATAGTTCTATCCTGCAACTCAACTAAAATTTAATCTGAAGAATGATACCTTCATGTGAAAAGCAACAATTTGTTGCACAAGCTCCATTAGATCATCAATTGAGGCTTCTTCACTCTGACATTGTTAATGCATCGTAAGATAGAAACAGAATGCTGATTAAAAACCTAATTTTAGAAAATATTGCATAATTCATGTGTAATAAGGCATGCATAACATTCACAAGATAAAGGTCGAAAAAGGCTTGAAGTAGTTTGCTGCTACTTATTCAAAATGAAAAAGAACAGGTAAATGTTACAACCTTTTAAAAAGAACAGGTAACTGTTACAGCCTTCAAGCAGCAAATTTGTACATATAAACCTAGTAGTTCCGCCAGGCTTGTGCTAAGCCCGGGGTCAAACTCAAATGTAATAAAAAATAATTATAATAATTAATTTTACTTCATAACATATCATTTGGTGTCACACATTAAACATGTATTTGGTGATAAGTATTCATAAATATTAAAGTTTTTAACTCATAATTGGATATGTACCAACTGAAAAACTATTTATAAGAAAGTAAACTTGGGTAGAGAATTGATAATATCAAAGAGACACAGGATGTTTGGTAATCTATAAAACAACATGATTTAAAATATGTAGATGATTACAAGAGGACAAAGATAATTAATAAAAAACATCGCAAGTTCTATGAATTTCTGAGGAGAGAATTTCTTAGTTAGAAATAAAATAAGCTTCTTCTGATATTCATTAAGCAAGAGTTTCAGCAGAACCTTTTTTTCTTCTAAAATCATCCCACAGGACAAAGAATTTCAATAAATTCAAGTTAGTACTACAATATTTTACCCTTAAAGTCTATAACTTGTTTGGAATATTGTTAGTTTAAATATGATGTTTGATTTGGTTGTTACTAAAATCATATTGTACCATAACATTGAATTCACCATTACATAACATGAAAAGTCTCATTTTTATGTAACAACCGATTTGGTGCAACATATTCCCATTTTGCCCCACTTTTTTTCTTAAGATCATTCTCACTTGGGCCTTTGTTATTGGTGTGATTTATGAATCTCTTCTCACCACTTATTATATTAATTATTACCTTTTAGTTAATACTCTATCTTACATAAATAGTCCTTTCCCTCAAAAAAATATCTAAAAACAATTGTTAGTACCAAATTAAAATGCACAATTATTTACAATTATACCCTTATAGTTCTCTTAAAAATTATTTTGATTCTCAAAAAGCAGCTAATTGAATATGGTATTTAGTAATACATTGTATATATATTGTTTTTAATAGAAGTGAAAAAAAAACTAAAAAAATAATTATAATGGGATGGATGTGGTATTCAAGGGGTTTATAGAAAAAGTAAAAAAAGAAGTAAAATGGATCAAATGGAATCCTTTTTAATATACTTAAATTATTATTTATTAATATTCTTATAAGATTATTATTAAGTTAATTTTTATGAAGCCTATAAATTAAGGTCAAAACTATTGCAATATAAACTTGCAGTTATTGAAATTCTTTTGTATCGGATTATTATATAAGATCAGAAAAAAGAATCAGAAACTCCTGTTGCAAAAAATTACGAATGAAATCAGAACTTAATATATATCAAATTAAATTTATTTCTGTGGATAATTAATAAGTTGCTTGCTCACAAATTCATAAAAATGCCAATACTCTTCGATTTATAATTTCCATTAAATTGTACTCATTTACGTATTTAAATCATGTTATATTATAAAATATCTAACCACTTGTGTTCTTTTTTTCCCTAATTCTCCAGCCAAACTTTTTCCTCATAAATAGTAATTTTTAATTAAAATATCCAATTAAATGATTAAGAACTTAATAATTATGAAGACTTATCAACTGTTCAGCGTGCCATTAGATTATATATTAATTATAAAGTAAAAAATATGATATAAATTATACTTCTTTAATTAAATTTATTACTTTTATACCTTGAGTTTGGGCCCAGGCCCGGGCCTCATGGAATTACTGTAGTGGTAATATGCAGAGCATCAATGACTTGTATAAAAATGATAGAAGGTACATATGTACATAGCAGTAAAAGTTAGCCTGAATTGCTGATGCATAAAGTAACCAAAACTCTAAACAAAGCATGAACAGCACAAATGGTATAAAAGCACATAGTAATATTCTTCTGAAACCTTACACAACTTAAGAGATAAAAGAAAACAAACCTGTCGTTTTACATACTCTTGTGAAATTTCTCCAGCTAAGTTCCTGTAGAAATAATTGGTTAGCCAATACTTGAGGTACAAAATGGACTGGGCAAGAATTGAGAAATGAAACACATGAATTCACACACAAAGTAATGTGTATACTGTTTAGAGCTAGTATCTTTGTATTGAAATGGAACACAATCAGAAAGTCATCTCATGCATTACAATGGAAACTAGCATTAACATCACACTACAGTATTGATAAATATCTCTGAATGACACTAACAGTGATTTTTGGTCAGTTAGCGTCCAACATGACTGATCCATCGAACAGCATACTAAATCCCATAGACACAGGTGCAAGTTAATTCTGCCAGGCCGTCACTAAAGCTAAAGTAGATGGGCTCTCATTGGATGTTGTAGCTGAGATTCAAGCTTGGAATCTCCATGTCTTTACTCCTACAGCTCAACCCCGACACTTGGGAGAAGGACATAGATACACTTCAATACTGCTATGTATTCCTTTCCCCTAAAAAATGAACCATCACTCACGCAAATATGAAGTTTATTTCTTTATCCTAGATCAACTTAACACGCAGCTGCGCTAGGTACTATGTTTCACAAAACAGCACATGCCAGAGATGCTATGCACATACTCATTTGCACCATTGACGTCCGTCAAGACTGGGAAATAATATAAATACAAATACAAGTTCGTGAAAGAGCTAACTTCCCAGAGAAGATGCAGATTTTCTGAAGTCATATCTTGGTAAGCAAATCCAAAATAAGTTTTAAATAATAAATATGTTCTTACTAAAGGAATAACCATATAAATGGGATGAACAGAGAGGATAAGACAAATGTACTAGCTATCAATCTTACCTAACGTATTCATGTCCCCAGGAACCAATTTCACCTTGAGAGCCCACCAGTCTATACTTCAAGCTCTCCTGTAAGAACCAATAGAATTGATAATAGCCATAAAATAGATGAAGAAGATGTAAATGTTCAAAAAAGCACGGGTGATAGCATATCACACATGCACAGTTATTAAAATACACCAAAAACAAGACATACCCTTTCTCCTTCAGCAGACATTGTCAGAGCCAAAACAGAAAGTATATCTGCCATAAGTTTCTGCATGCAGTTGAAATTGCGTAAGTGAAGTTTATTCAACTTCGACAGCAGTTAAGTGCAACGCCAATTCCATACCTTCAAATCTGAGTCTGGCATCTTTTCATAAAATCCCTTCAGTGTTCCATAGTGGGGACGCAAGAACTTCAATGGTTTTGGCACTGATGTCATCGAGCTTGTTGATGTACGAATTTCCTGTCTATAACAAAGGAAAGATGAACAAGCATAAGAGCCAAAAAGAAAATGTGTCCTTGCTTATGTAAATGTCAGAACCTAAAAACTCTAAGGATTGAAGATTAAAGTCAGCGTATGATTTCTCATACAAAGTGAAGATAGGAGATTATAGACAGTCTAGAAAAAAAGAAGTACAATTTTTATTCTTCCACCGATATTTGGAGGATGCAATATTATAACGTACATGCTTCATATGCATGTAGTGCTTGCTAATTCTCCAAAAGGCTGTCTTTTACACATGCTTACATTCATTTTCCATCAGTTGTCATGTCTAACTTACCATGTCTAACTGATGGATTTAGCACTGTCAATGGGGGTCGCACTACTTTCTGAAAGAGTTCCCGAAGAACATGTCAGCTAACAATAAAACTGCAACTATTACATTTATATTCAAGAACGTTTCTTCTACTACAGATGTACTTAGCATATACGCAACATCCACAGAAAAGAGAAAAAGGGGAATGTGGAACCATCATCAAGCTGCTATTTACCTACAATGAAATAAGGCACCTTAAAGCACTAAAGATAACTTCTACCAGGCAGTTCCCCTCCTTGTGTGTACCCCGAATTTCCCTCGAAACAATACAGTGTGCGAAGGAACTAGAATATCAAAGCCCCAAAGCATATTTAATCTCCCAACTGGAGCTCAACAAAAGCAAGAACCTTTACACTAACTATAGCTGTAATCATTGTCCAATTTCAACTCACCTCAACAACTACCCCTTAATCCCAAACTAGGTCAACTTCGCTTGGTGAATCCTCAACATCCACATACCCGGAAAAACACGAAAAGAAAGGGTGAAAGAGAAATACCTCATACTCTCAAGTGCAACCTTTTGTAGTCCTGGATCAGCATCTTGAGCCCTCTCCACATACAGTTCCAGTTGCTGCTTCAACGCCAAATCCTCCTCCGACTAATCCCAGCAAAATCAAAAATCATACAACGAAAACACCATCTAATCAATCAAATTTTAAATTTTAATTCCGTGATACCTCTCTCAGCACAATATCCCTCAAATATTAGTAACAAAAACTAAAAATTCCTAAACTTAAACATTAAATAATCGATTTTTATTCAAGTTCACTTACGAGATCTTCATCCTTCTTATCATCCTTCTTCTTTGGGTCCTTAGAAGGAACCTTAATTGTTGCCTCTTCTTTTGTAGACTTGCTGCCGCTAGCATCTGTACTGTTTGGATCCGGAGTCTTCGACATTGTCAGCTAAAACCCTAGCAGAGAAAACAGGAGTAGTAAGTACAAATTTATTGAAATTGATTGTGCAATAGCTTGATTTCATCAATTCAAATTCAAATACATAGTGAACATACGGTAAATTGAACTGATGTTGAACACTGACGAGAGAAAGAACAAAGGTTTTCGTCTTCACCAAGCTAAAGTTATACTTGTTTGGGTTTTGTTGTAGCACTTTTTTTTATATACATATTTGCAGAGACAAAAGTGTCAAGAAGATTTGTGGGCTTGGCCCATTTTAACGGCCCATTTATGGTTATAGACTCTTTTATGCCCAAATTTGTACTACTTGTTTTGTATGGGCTTGCTACTGGATCTGGTAAGTAAAGAATGGGCTTTTCACTTTAACAGCCCATTTTAGATTGAGTGGGCCGTTGATATTAATTTGACCAGAGTTTTGTTTTTGTTTTTTTGTATTTTTGTTTGAGTAATTCGGAGTGAAAATATTTTTGTTATTTTTCAAATTCTTGAAAATTCTGAAATTTAACTTCAAGTTGAACTACAGAATTTATAGCCGAAATTCCCAATCTTAAAATTAGTTGATTATATTGCATAGATTACTATTTTTTGTTTTTAAATCCATATTTAATAGTATACACATAGTAGCCAACTGATCTAAAACTTTATTCCTGTGGAGGCGAAGCGAGGATTAAGATTTAGAGATTTTAAATTTCGTTAATCAATTCTGATAGGAATTCAAAAATTAATATACATATAAATTTAATTAATTTTCTTATGTAAATATAGGATCTATCGAAAAATTAAAGTTCCACCTCTGTGCAAAATTATTTTCTCTTTTTTTTCCTTCTTGAGGGAGTGGTAAAGGAGGGAAATGTGTAATGAATTGAAAAAACTCACATCTAGAGCAAAAGTAAGATGCTCATGTAATCTTTTCTCTGTTTTTCTTTTTCCTTTCTCAGATTTTTTCCTTTAATACAATTTTTGAAATCTTTATGTAAAATTTGAAATTCAAATTTGGAAAAGAATAGGTTATGGCTCCAAACCTCATGTAATTCGCGTACATTTTTTTTAATTAGACAAGTTTATAGGAGTCGATATCTTGGATTACTAAATTAATCTGCTCAAACAAAATAAAGCCACCATCTCATCGTCTTGTCTAATGTGATTTATATTTCCGGTGCGTTACAGGCGATTACGGTGTCCTTGTAACCAAAAAAAAGAAAACAAAGAACTGAAGGTACAAAAATATTACTACTTCATTACAAGTTTATAACCAGGCAGGCATGAAGCTTCAATAATGTCATTATAAAAAGTTTAAAAAATTCAAAAGTGTTAAACAACACAAAGTTCCCTTGGTCTGATTTGTAGAACTAAAAAAAAAAAAAAAAAAGTGTTTGCAGACACAAGTAGAACTAATACACAAACACTCACTCAAAATAACTTAAAAATTCAATGTAAAATCTATTTGAATATCCTCCCCTGCTTTTGTCCTTGTGTTCTGAACCAATTGATAAATGTTTTATCTTCAAGGAAGTTCATACTGATCCTCAGTGCCTGGATAGTCCTGTTGTCTTTTGAACTCTTCCATGGTCATTTTCTCACCATTTTTACCATAAAAGTAGTTTCCATTGTCCGAAAATTGCGTGTCACTGAATCCTTGAGTTTCCACCATATTTGCATTGTTAATGTAGCTGCTAGCATGATCATTGTTGTTGTTGGGATTGTCATTCTTGATGTCGTAGTAGTACTTGCCATTGTTCAAGAATCTTGTGTCGCTTAATCCTTGCCTCTCTGACATATTCTCAGAGTATCTGTTGTTGTTGTTGTAGTAACTATTGGAGTACCCGTTGTTGTTGTGATTCTCAGAGAAAACATTGTTGTTGTTGTTAGTGTTGTAATTTCCGGAGAAGTCACTGTTGTTGGAATTCTCAGAGAAACCATTGTTGTTGTTGTTGTTGTTGTAATTCTCGGAGAAATCATTGTTGCTGTTGTAATTCTTGGAATAGCTATTGTCGTTGTTGTTGTTGTTATTCTCAGAGTAGACTTTGTTGTTGTTGTATTTCTCGGAGAAACCATTGTTGTTGTTATTGTAATTCTCAGAGAAAACATTGTTGTTGTTGTTCTCGGAGAAATCATTGTTGTTGTTGTTGTAATTCTCAGAGAAAACATTGTTGTTGTATTTCTCGGAGAAATCGTTGTTGTTGTTGTATTTCTTAGAGAAATCATTGTTGTTGTTGTAATTCTTGGAGAAAACATTGTTGTTGTTGTTGTAATTCTCGGAGAAATCATTGTTGTTGTGGTTGTATTTTTCGGAGAAATCATTGTTGTTGTGGTTGAGGTTGTTGTAATTCTCCGAAAAACCATCATTGTTGTTGTTGTGATTCTCCGAGAAAGCATCATTGTTGTTGTGGTTGACGTTGTTGTTGTGATTCTCTGAGAAAGCATCATTGTTGTTGTTGTTGTAAGTCTCGGAGAAATCATTGTTGTTGTAATTTTGGGAATAGCCATTGTTGTTATTGTAATTCTCCGAGTGACCATCATTGTTGTTGTAATTCTCCGAGTGGCTATCGTAGTTGTAATTATCAGAGTATCCATTGTTATTGTTGTTGTTGTTATTGTTATTGTAGGACTCGTCCGTGTTGAAACGGGCACCTTGTAATTCCTTTTCTACGTCATCAAAATTTGTGAGAGTAGTAGAAGGAACTTCCTGAGCATGAGGACCATAAAGTCCATAAGGAGTGTCACTCAAAAGTGGTGCCGGTGCTTCAATATCACCTTCCTCCGGTGCCCCCGCCGGTGTTGGCAAACCAGGATCTTGATCACCCTCTATCGGTGATGGTGTTGGACTTAAAAACGACAAAGGAGGAAATCCAAAATCATTAAAGTCTGGTGTTGGTGCTGGTGCTGGTACTGGTGTTGGTGTTGGACTTAACGATGAAAAAGGAGGGAAACTAATTTCATTAGAAATCGGAGTAGGAGCAGGTGAAGGAGATGTAGGAATGATCATAAACTTGCTATTTCTAGCTTCAATTTGCACAAATGGAGTTGAAATCACCAAGAACAAAATGCACACCACTTGCTTGATAAAATGCCCCATATTGAAACAGAGAATATTGAGGTGTATTGGTTAATTTCTTGGTTCTTATGAAGAGTTTATATAAAGTTATTAAAAAATGCAATACTTTGGTTTAATTTAGCTTTTTCCGTGATGATGTGCGTAGATTGAGGAATTGTGGGGAAAATTTTAGTGTGATTTGTGGGGTAGGTAAAATTATGGCTTTTGGTGCATGCTGCATGTGCTATTCCATTAAGAATGTCTAACCAACAAGGCACCTTAATTATAGGCAGAAAATAAAAAATCATGATTTGGTCCATAGTCAAAAGATAGTGTGTTTATTTGTCTTGTGGCTTTATATGATATTTATTACTCCTCTGTTGTCCGTCTCATATTAGTTAATCACTTTTTACTTTATAAGTCTTTTAAGAAAATTGTAAATATACTAAATTCCTTAAAAAACTTGTTTGAAAATTTTATAAATAAATATAAATATTTTTTTAAAAAATTAAATAATATTTTTTTAATTTAGTAAAATGAATAATTAATATGAAGCAACTATTCTTAGTTATTGACTATTATAGGACGGATAGAGTATTTTTTTTTTCTTGCTTGCTTTCTAGATACTTAAAGTGAGATTAATGTTCTCAAAATGTAGGGTAATATGAAATAAAGAAAAAGGAAGGGGTAGGGGTCCATTTATAACTAATTTAGCAGTTGAGTTTGGTGGATCACTTTAGTCAAAAACTTCACCCTTTTTTTTTTGGCAATTTTGAGTTTCAGATTTGTTGAAATTCTCAATTTTCAGAATGTAATTCTTTTTGTATCAGTAAAAAATATATTAAAAAAATTAGCTATCGATAAAATTTATCGCTAATGATTTATTTAATGATATAGATAATCAATAAATTTTGTAGTTCTTTGATTTCGATATACATAAAGATTTACTTTTCTCTAAACACGGTCAATTTTGAATCACAATCCTCTCTTTGATATTAAAACTTAAGGGAAAATTGTATATAATAACAAACTAATAACCTAAAATAAATAGGGTAGATAGGATTTGATTTAATTGTGCTCCATAGCAAACGTTTGCGAAAAATTGTCAGACGCCTCTCTCCCAAATATCTCGCTCGCCACTCTCCAATCTCTCGCTCGCTTCCTCATTTTTATACAAACACAGAGAAAATTGTATAAATACATATGTTTTTGTTCCCCTCTCTCACCTCTTCCAGATCTGCTCGCTACTCTCCCAAATCTCGCTCGCCACCCTCGCCTTTCTCACTTATACAAATATAAGTGAAATGTATAAATTGTGTTTCTGTTTGTTTAAAGCGTGAGAAAATTGTATATACACGGGCAAGTACATATATTTTCGTCCTATACACTTATAATTATACAATAAAAATACTCCCCTGCACAGTTTCTTTTGTTTTTCTCTCTTTCTCGTTTTATACAATTTTCAAATTGTATGTAATTTCTCTTTTTCTCGCTTTATACAATTCGATTCAATTGTATATTCTTTGTCAAGTCTCTTTTGTCTTTCTCTCTTTCTCATTTTAAACAAATTCAAATTGTATATAATCGTTTTATACACTTATAATAATACAATTCGTTTTATATACTTCGTTTTTATACAGTTCTCTGCCCAAATGTCTTTCTCTTTCTTGTTTTATACAATTTGCTTCAACTATATATGTATAGCGAATTATACAGTTTCTATGTTAGCTATGGAACACAGTTATGCAAACTTTGCTATAGCATACAAATATATTTTTTTTATTTGCTATATGTTGAAATTGCCCAAAACTTATTTGCACTAAAAGTTCAAAAAATATGCATCCAATGTATTTTATTTTATCTTTAGCGCATAACCTGTATTTTTCAGGTTATACTAGCATTTGGAAACTGCTTTTATTAATATACTGAAATTGTAATTTTCTCCTAATTCTAAGAACATAATGGTAAAGTAAAAAAGGGGTAAAGTAATTTTACAAGAAGGTTATTGTTTTCCCTTAGAAATTAGAATTATACTGAAGTATTTAATTTTTATTTTTGTGGCCAATTATGAATATACTTTTTGTTAGGTTTTGGTGACAGATTGATAATCACATCTCTGGATTTAATGATTCATGGACCACTTTCACATGTTCTATAGATTTATTTCATTTTCAGGATCAATCTGATTTGATTTAAGTTTGTATAATTTTTTTTACACCATTTAAAATATTTAATATTTTATAAATAATTTATTTTATTTTTGATAATATTAATATAAGACTTTATTTACACGTTATGATCGAAAAAATAACTAAGAATTGTCACTATCTCGTTTTGAATGACTTTCCTGTTTCAACAATCTGGCTGAATCTAAGCAGATAATTATGCTGTTATATTTAAAGACCTTGGGATGAGAATATACATAAAGATTTTAGACCATTTTTCCTAAAGAAAAGAAAAAAATAGAATAATTTATGCTTAATATAAGGTAAAAGGAGATTTACATGTAACTATTGGTTTCATATATTTCTTTTGAGGAATTTCTTTTTTTTAAAAAAAAAAAACGTAAAATAAGTTATCGTTATGCTAAAATATAATGTCATCAAAAATAATAATAAAATGAATAAAATCTATAAAAGCAAATATAATTAGTGATAAATAATAAAAATTAGCATGATTTGATTAGAATTTTATTTGAGTTATTAGATATTTAAGAGATATGTTTCTATAAATACATATTGTACCTTAAAAATGTAAGTTCAGACAAAAATCAATAAGTTAAAGAAACATGAATCATAAAAAAGGTCTAACAAATTTCATCATGCAACCTCTAGTCTATATTAAAGGAATTATTAAGATTTTTTTTATAGTTTAAAACAAGTGAATTATTCAAAGTTTAAAAGAATTATTGAGATTTATTTTTATAATTAATTTTTATTTGGTGAGATTCTTAACTACTTTACATTTTTAGGAAAATACTTTGAGAATAATCAGAAGAGTAGTGAAAAATAGCATTTTATTAATGCCTTAAAATATTTTTCTTAAGAGATATGTCATACCTTAACAATTCACTTAACATAAACTAGAGGAGTAATATATATATTGAAATAAACTGATTTTTTTTTTACACCAAATCAAGTTTAACAAAAGCGCTTATCAATTTGATTGGGCTTATTTTTACGTAACGATGAAAAGTCTCATTTAATTTAGAGTGCTTTTTTAGTTTTATTGAACACCCCTATTATGTTTGATTTTCGAGGGAAAATGTTTTCTCAAAAAATAATATTAAATATTCAAGTTATTATTATTCAAATCAATCAGATATTGATAAACATTGAAAAATATTTGAAAGTTATTGTTATTGCGGGTTTGAAGAAGTGGATCCTCAATTTCAAATATGAAATTAATTATTAGAAAAGCTTTGATATATTGTCTGATACAAAAGATTAATGACAGTTCATATTTTAAACATATATATAAACTTATTTGAAGTTTAGCCTAGGCAAGCCAAATTGTAAGTGCAACTATTGAAAGTTAAGCCTTGACAAATCAAAATTTATTTTAAATTAAAAAATTGGTTACATAATTAATTAATATGTCAAATTTAAGGACTGTTTTATATAGTCATATACTTTTATATATTTTAAAATGCGTTTTAAGTGATCTACAACTAGAAAGCACACCGATTTAACCCCAATTGGGGCCTTGATTGGCCCAATAAATTTTAGTTCAATTGGATCTTAAAACAGTTTGGGCTTTTAGGCTACTTATTCTATTGGGTTGGGTTCTAGGCCTTAAAAAGACAATAGCATAGGAAAAAGGGAAATTTTTCAAAATGTCAATATTTTAGCATTTAAGAGGGCTCATTAGCAACACTTTCAATATTTAGGAAAAATGTCAAATTTTAGTTTGTTATGTTTTATGTTTTTATTATTTGTTTTTATTTAAAGAATATAATTATTTAATAACAAAAGGGAGAAAATCAAGGGGGAGGATATTTCAAAAAAAGGTAAGGATCCTTAATTTTCTCATTAGCTATATTTTCAAATAAAATTTAAATTTTATTCTTTTTTTTTTCTCCAGATTTTTTACCTTTTTAAAATTATATTCATATTTCACAATATATTTTATTTATATTTATTATAGTTTTTTATTAGTTTGTATTCATTCCAATAAGTATGCCGAATTTATCTATATAGTCATTTAAGAAATATATTTGTATTTTCATATATTTTTTTCCCTATATAGTTAATTTTTCATCAAAAATCTTGTATGTATTCATTTCAATATGTATTTTATTTGTATTTCTATTTATTCTAGTTTTTATTTAAAATTTTGTATAATAATATATAAAATACAAAAAATTAGTATGATGAAAAAGTGAATGAAATATAAAATTGAAAAGAAATAATTGAATATTTGGTGTACTCATTCTTAAATAAAATACATAACTAGTTGACATATCTTTAGAATAAATACAAATTAGAAAAAAATATTAAATTCAGAAATAATGCAACATAATTTTTGAATGAATACAACTATTAATTGTAGAAATACATAACTAGTTGACATATCTTTAGAATAAATACAAATTAGAAAAAAAATATCAAATTCAGAAACAATGCAACATAATTTTTGAATGAATACAACTATTAATTGTAAAAATACATACTGACTAAAACAGTATCAAAATTCAATATATATTTTCAAAATTATGAATACAAAAAACAATAAAACTATGAAATACAAAAATAAATACTAATTGTGGTACATTGACATAACTATAAAAAAAAACATAATACAAAATGAATTAAATATATGAAATACGATTCCAAATCTATGGATACAAAATACAATAAAATAATGAAATACAAAAATACATACGTCATGTAAAACAACAAAATTCAATATACACTTCCAAATCTATGAATACAAAAAACATCAAAACTATGAAATATACACAATCTAACTCATATAATGTGTTATATTGACATAACTAACACACACACAAAAAAAAAAAATTAGAACACAAAATACAATAAATATATGAAATACAAAAATAAATACTAACTATAACACAATAAAAATTCCATATACACTTCCAAACGCATTGTAACATGAATTTTTTTGAATCTTAAAAATTACTAAACAAATTAAACTAACATGCAAGACACAGAACATGTAAAAAAAAAAAAACCTCTTCTCCAACAAATTGGTCTTCTTCAACTTCATGGTTATGAATTTGTGTGGGATTTTGCACATCGACGGATTCAGACATTTTTCTCCGTCGTATATCCTCCTTATAAGCGGAACTTACATTGTTGTTTAATTCTTGAGTGAAAAAAAAATTAAATGATGGAAAATTGGAAGAACTTTGATTATTTTGTCTAATAACTCTAGTAACTCTCTTGAAAACATCAATTGAAGAGAGAATTATGTAGTCTCAAATCCTAAAAAATATTTTAAGGACAACAACAAAATAAAAAAAAAACATTAAAATCAGTAAGTAAATAAATAAGGAATCTGAAAAACATAATACCCAAATCAATGTTAATCTTCAAATCAAATCTTGCAATGAAATTAAATGAGAATAATAGAAAATATTAATATATTGAATCGAAAATCTGTGGAATTGATTTGGAAGAATGTTAAAGAGAGAAATTAAAAAGAAGAATAAGAAAAGAGAGAAAAATCTGGAAATTTGATTTTCGAAAGAAAGTAAGAGAGAGAAATTGATAAAAAAAAATAATTAAAATGACATTAATATTTATCCAATTACATAAATATAGGAAAATGTGTAATATATGAGAGAGAAAGAAAAGTTAAATAATGAGAGAGAAAATATTAATAATATCATAATAATTATTTATTTTTAAAAGGGATAATGCCCAAGTACCCCCTCAACCTATGCCCGAAATCCCAGAGACACACTTATACTATACTAAGGTCCTATTACCCCCCTGAACTTATTAAATTAATAATTTTTTACCCC
Organism: Solanum peruvianum; assembly: GCA_027705065.1. Classification (NCBI taxonomy): domain Eukaryota; kingdom Viridiplantae; phylum Streptophyta; class Magnoliopsida; order Solanales; family Solanaceae; genus Solanum; species Solanum peruvianum. Next base: position 63,592,111 of record JAKWJD010001761.1, read on the forward strand.
TTTTCGGCCTACGTGGCACTATCTTGTGGGTCCAACGATGGTTGACTTTTTTTTCAAACTAGTGCCACGTAGGCTAAAAAGGGGTAGAAAATTACTTATAAAATAACTTCAGGGGGGTAATAGGACCTTTGTATAGTATAAGTGTGTCTCTGAGATTTCGGGCATATGTTGAGGGGGTACTTGTGCATTATCCCTTTTTAAAATAATGACATTTTTGACATGTTTACTAATATTATTAAAGTATGGATATTATCACTAAATAAGTTGGTTTTTTTGACTAGTTAGCTAAATTTTCCTAGGAAAATTATGCGAAATGAGAAACATCTAGAATATATTATGTTATATAGTTATATAGTTATAGTTTTGATTATTTTTAATTCGTATAATTTGGTCTTTGATTGACAAATTCAGAATATGTATAATTCAGTTCCTGATCAGCCAGAATTTGTATATGCTTGCCCAAGCTATTTGTATACGATTTATAAAAAATTCATAATAAATTACTTCATTTGCATATTATTAATCGAGAATACAAACGGAGTTTTGCAAAATTCTAAATATATAAATATAGAATTTGTATATACTCACCTTGTTTGTATATTCACAAGCGAAATATACGCATAGGCAAACTAAAATATACAAACAACAACCTACATTTATATATAATTACCCAATTTGCATATTTGCAAGCAAAATATACAAACGGGCAAGCGAAATATACAAATTGTAACCTCCATAGCAAACGAAACAAAAGATATAAAGCACAATATTGAAACTATAATTACAGAGTCTTATTGCTTCTATTATCTTTGCTATTTCTAAAATTTTCTCTTCTATATAGATAGTTAGTTGGATTCATTTTTTTATTTTTGTTAACAAGTATATATACATCATATAAGGTTATGCACCCCTTATACATGATTTTAGAATGGGATAATATATATACACTTACAAATATATTCTAACTTTTTTCCCCCTTTAAGCAGTTAGATGAATAACTATTTAATAACATTTTTTAAAAATTAAACTAGGTTCGATAGCTTAGTTGTCAAGTGTCTACTATTTAAACATTTCTAATCACACAAATATTAAATCTTTTTCATTATTATAGCGAATCTTTCAAAAAAAAAAAACTTTATATCTATTTTTTAGTTCTCACACGATATAAAGAGTGAAGTAATTCTTTCATACCACTTAGGCACTTAGAAATTACTAGTTTTCTTTTTTCTTTGTCTTTTTCTTTTTCTTTTCCGCCAAATAATAAAATGAAGAGAAAAGAACATAAAAAAAAAAGAAAAAAAAACACAAAAGCATATTTTTGACACTTGTTAATTAGTGAATGGTAATCATTTAACATCAATCAATCAATAAAAGAGGACTTATCATATATTTGGCCCTTCTATCCTACAATAATTATTCTTCATATCAATTTCATAAAATCAAGAAAACTAAAATAAAAATACTGTAATTATAATATAAATATTGTTATGAATCCTCTTAACATGAAAACAAAGAAATTGTGAAAAATCGAAAGTATACCTATCTCATACTACTGTCTCAATACAAAAATTAATATTTTGAAAAAGGAAAAATATAAAAATTATTTATAACTAAATAAATAAACACGATATTGATTGTCGATTTTGAAAAAAAGAGAAATTTATGGGTAGAAAATATAATTGCATTGCATGGAGAGTTCACTTAAATTTAATGAGTATATGGACAACTTATCTCCATATTAATTCTTATCGTAAAGCAACTAATTAATACACATTTTGATCTTAAGTTATGACTTACTAATTAACTTAATTAGTATAAATTAACGTAAAGACCATTGAAAATAAACTTTTTACTTAATAAAACGTACCATCATGATTTATGACCGGTCCCCATTGAAAATTAATTGGAAAATAAAAAAGAGAAGAGATTTTCGAGGGTGAATTATTAGTCTCGTCAATAATTTCCACAAAATCGAATTTGGAAGTGAAAATGAAACATCAAGTCTATTGTTGGTTCATGGAGTAAAGACAAACCTTAAAAGTTGACAAAGATGTGAATATATCAATTATATATCAGAGAGACAGATGTAAAATATCGATATCGAATGATTGACAGCGAAAATAAATTTAAATGTTAATTAAGATTTAAGGGTTGGTAATATGTAGGATAAACGATATTAATCCTGAAATAAAATATGTAACGAAATAATTAATATAATCTCATTGGATATTCTCTTATTCATATCTATAGAATAAGTCTGTTTATCATGTTAAATATCCAAACGACCTCACACAGATTGAACTCGTAAAATTTAAATTTAAATGTAATCCTTATGCGAATAGCATCATACAAAAGAATACTTTGTGTTGGTCTAATTATATATGTCTTTCAATTACTTTATGAAATTGCAAATATACTTACTATCACCTCAAAGAAATTAAACACAAAGGACCCTTCTGTAACAGGTTTTCTCACTACAACAAAAATAATTTTTTATTGGTATTAAATATTGATATTAATAAAAAATATTAAATTTTTTATCGGTATTAGTTAAGTATCATTAGATCAATGTTGTTAATGGTAAGGACATATACAAAGAAAGCAAATTACCGCTAAAAATATATATATAACAATATTTGAAAATTAAAGTATATTAAAAGTGAAAAGTAAAAAGATACTACTATATAATAGACAAATAAAAGTGAATGCGGGGAATATTTGATAGCTTTCTACAATTTTTTTATGGTAAAATTTACCCAAAAATTGACAGGATTTTTTTAACTGTACCACTTGCGTGTTCTTTCTGTTGACATGAACGAGACAAATTTTTCTTTGCAGTCGCTCATTTATTTTCACTTCTAAATTATCCGTTTAGATATAAAAATAACAATTCACACTTTATCAAAATAAAACTTCACTTTATTTTGAAATTTAGCATTTAACGGTGAAAATTCCAAATTTAATTAGGAGATTAGTTTCAATTTGAATAACATAATCATAACTTATTTTCTATCTCATCTTGAAATAGAATGTATTTAAATATGAATATGTGGTATAAAAAAACATAATTTAAATTATATTTTTTATTAAATATAACTTTGTAAATAGTGCAATTTATCTTTTAGAAAATACAAAACATGATTAAAGGAAATAATAAATATGAAAAAATGTTCAAACACCTATCTTAAATTTCCACAAACTTCAGTTAATATGAAACAAAAAATATATAACTTAACCGATATAAAAATTAATATATATATATTTCACACTTTAAAATCAGTCGAGGTACATGAATTATACTCTCTTTTGAAGTGGAACCAATTAAGAAAACAGATAAAGGCAAAACCAACAAAAGCAAATTCAAAAAATCTGAAAAACAAAGCTTCATAAGTGATCTTCTAATTTTGCTGTATAGTTTCATTAATTTTTATTTTTATATAATGATGAAAAGTCTCATTTAATTTTATAATTGATTTGGTGTGATCTATTCTCGTACCTTACTTCTCTCATAAGTTTGTTGTTCAAATTGGTTATATGGCATTGGTAACGATAGAAAATGATATAATCTATTTAAGCATTGTATTTATAAATCAATACAATATAATACAATACAACATAATACAATACGATACGTTATATATGTGTAACACTCCAGCTTCAAATAAAAGGTTTCACATCGACAAAACATGAGAGAGATGTTGAATATACAAGTAAGCAAACATTACCAACTAGTAAAACATTTTAAAGTGTGTGGGCCTAAACCTAAAACAGACAATATCACTAGTGAGTTGGGCCGTTACAAATGATATCAGAGCACTCTTGTCAGCCTTCACAATGTGAGTCAGAGTTTATTTGAGTTTAAACAAATTTTAGTTAGGCGGGATAAACCTCAATGATGAGTCTTGCTACATTCCATGGGATAGGTTAAACCTCAACGAGAACACTAAGGGGTCGTTTGGTAGAAAGAGTGATAATGCAGGGATTAACAATGCAGAGATTAACGATGCAGGAATTAGTAATGCAGGAACTATTTTTTATCAAGTATTTGGTTCATTATTTTCAATCTTATCTTGTGTGTGGCTTAAAACTCTACAAAAGACTTATTTTCAATTATACCCTTGAATTATTATGTAATTTTTTATTTTATGTATAACATTATGACATATTAATTGTAAAAAAGATATGAAATAAAATGGTTATTGAATGACTAATTTGCTGTATATACTTATAATTTCCATTAACCATTTAAAAAAGAATATGACATTGAAGTAAAAACAGTAAAAGGATCAATGTGGCAAATTATCAGTTAGTGAATTTAAATAGTATGTTAATTATCATTTTTACAAGATTGTCAATTAATGATCTATGAATTGATAATATATAAATTATTTACACAATTAAATTACTTAAATGATAATTATGTAACTCTATTTATCAACATACATGATTAAATTATAATAACAAATTAATGCCATAGTTTTTAGTTTATTACACACGTATCAACAACGTTTAATTGCAACATTGTTTATGTATCTTTAAAAAAGTCAACCGAATTCTCTTGGGCAACTGAGTTTGTATAAAGAAATTGAGGGCCAGTTCAGTCATTTTGTTGCTTTATTTAAAGTTTATGAAATATGGTATTAGTAATCTCTAGGTATCCTCGTATATTAAGTTATCCATGTATTAGGTGAATTTGAGTTGAAATGTGCTACCCAACATTGTATAGGATGGATTAAATTTTAATCCAAGGACTATTTTAATTAATACATCCTACCAAACGACTTCTAACTCCATAAAAGGGGTGTATGTGATACTCCAACTTAATATAAAAAGTCTCAAATCGATAAAACATATGAGAAGTATAAAATATACAAATAAGCAGGCATTACAAACTAATAACACATTTTAAAACTATACGAACCTAAGCTCAAAATGAACAATATCACTAGAAGATTATATCGTTAAACTATATGTAACAACCATTTAAACAAAGAGTCCCCCATCCTCCTCATAAAAAAAATCCTACTCCCCATTCCCCACTCCCCTCTCCATAAGATTAATTAATAGTCTCTTCAATATATAGGTTGAAAGAAAAATCAAAACTTAATTTGAAAATGAAGCATCAACCTCTTTGGGGTGGGGGTGGGGGTTGTCAAACAGAGACAAGCCTTGAGAGTTGAGAAGATGTTTTATGAATAGCATCAAACAAATAGTAAATGCTTTGTGTTTGACACACTCATATATATCTTTCATTTAGTACTATAAAAGAAAATATGACTTAAACTAGTGGCCAGCAGTTTAAATGAAGATTGTACTCTTCCATCAACACAAGGACCCCATTTCATATTTATACACAAACAAAATTATTATTAATAGAGCCCCAGTGTTAGTTACTGTGCCTATAGATGGTCTTCACGAGACTATTAATATTGTGTTTTCCCTATCAATGTTCCTGCTTAGAGGTGGATCTACGACGAGTGCAATAATTTTAACTGACTTTAAATTATTTATGTCTAAAGGTATTGTAAATATCATGAGCTCATTTATGTCCCATTTTGGTTAGCGGAAACTAAATTCATGTTCTATGTTTATATGTGTGCTCTTTTTACGTTAATATCACTTTTTTTTTTCAAAATAAGTGTCATTTCAATAAATAATTTTTTTGTACTAGGTAAATATGATGTTTCAACCTTTAATGCTGATATAACATGATTCATCTTGGATAAAAAAGAAATTACTATAGAAAAGTTACACTTACACTAAATATTTTTTCAATTAAAATATTTTAGTGTTTCAGAACAATTATAACTAACAAGAAAATGGAAAAAAAGTAATTAGGTATGTCTTGAATGTTTTAAAAAGAGATGCATCAAAAACATCCTTAAATTTGGTGTAAATTACAAGTTTTATCTTTGAATTATTGATAACGTTAAAAATATGTTTCTGCTTGACTAACTAAACCTAGATACACTCTATGTATGCTCCCGACATGCAACACGATGATAAGTGGTCTCAAACTCTTGTAGGAGCATGAAATTGTTAATAAAAATTGAGAGAAGTATTAAAAACACCCCTAAACTTAACGAGAATTTAGGGTGTATTTTACTAATGTTGGAAGATCAAGGGTGTTTTTAGCTTAAATAGTCAGGTAAAGTGATATTTTTAAGACTGTCAATAATTCAAAGATGAATCTAATAATTCGCTTCAAATTTAGGGATGGTTAATACTTCTCTCTTTTTTAAATGATCTATAACTAGAAATAGCTATTTTTTAGAAATCACGATATATAATTTGAGAGAGTAATGATCATTTTGGTATCAACTTAAAAGTTTAGCACCTTAAAAAGTCGTTTAATAGCGAATTAAAATTATTCAAATATTAACCATACAAAAATCAGTCATTGTAATTATTAGTTATGTAGTATTATAAACTGATAACCAATTACTATTTTCTATATGCAAAATTTAATTCATAGCAATTAAAATGCTACCAAACATATTGCTAGTTATATTTATTTATAAATAATTCACTTTATAATAAGTACCAAAACCACCCCTTAATTAATAAGTACATAAATACGACAACAATGTCTTCAATCTAGATATTAAAATTCCATCTATGATGTTAATTGGACCTTCAAACATTTTGGACCATAGAAACCACAAACACTAAAGGAATAGTAAAATATACCAAGAAATATTCCAAAACATTATAAACTCCTTTCAATTATTTAACGACAATAATAAAATTATCATTATATTATATTTAGCTATAATAATTTAGTATATATATTTATAATCAACACTCTATATAAAAGTCATATAAAGACTTTAGCATTTCTAAATATAGTAACATTAACTCAATTACGACTAAATATTCTTACAACAATAAATATGCCGATAAAAAGAAAATATATTATTACTAAATATCTCATTTGTTGTAGTATTTGTAGGTTCAATTCTTACTAGCCGTTATTTCTAATTTTTTTTCAACTCTTCACATGTCTGTTTTCTAAAAAAAATTCCCTTGAAAATATATTACTACTAAATATCTCTAATGCTAACGTAACCATACAAACTAAATAAAATACAAATTCTCATATATTTTTTTAATTAAATCGTAATTCGAATCCACCAAAATTCAAGACACAAATCAACAGTTTCCAAAAGGTATGATATTCCACCAATATCAGTTATTCACCAAAAAGGAAATAAACTAACCTCCTAACAAGATGTTACATGTTGAATCTCCAATTGGGAAATGATTAAGATTTATAACAATTAAATTCTCGTACATTTGAATTATTAAATACTTAGGTAGGTCAAGTCTAGCATTTTTGGATTTTTTTTCATTTGGAAAAAAAAAAGAAAAAGAAAAAGAGGGGGACCTCTTGTAAAAATGACCCAAATGAACTGTGGAATCCTAGACAAATAAACAAGATATAAGAAGAGCAATAATTGTTGTTAAATAGGTCCCATTTTTTTTTTGTTTCTTAAAAAAAAAATAAAAAAAATAAGGTCCCATTTATTTAAATGCATTTCATTTTCTAACATGACCAATAACAAAGACATGTATGTCTTATTTTAGAAGTACTAACAAAACTCAGTTGCTGCTTGCCTTTAGAGTTTTCTCCTATTATATGGTCCCCATTTACTTTGGGATAATTTTTCTAAAAATAAATTTGGTCCATGAAAGTTACTCAACGCGTCCATGTTTAGTTGCTCATGTTTGATTTTGATATATTTTTTAAAAATAAATTTAGCTGATGAAAGTTACTCCTTCTCTGTTCATGTTTAGTTGTTCATGTTTAACTTAACATATCTTTAAAAATAAATTTGGCTGATGAAAGTTACTTCTCTTTTATCCATACTTGACTTGACACGTCTTTAAAAATAAATAAACAAAATATTTTCTTTTTTCCCAATTAATAGTGCTTTTTACGGAGTTTTTAAATACGACAATTAAAATAAATAAATGGAGAAAGAAGAAAATAATAAGTTTGTTACTATATACCCGTTGAATAAATTCATTATTGATGAAAGTACATTGAAAATGACTATTATTAATCATAGAAGTAAATTAGGAAAAGTAGGTGATACATTTTGTTTTCATTGGTAAATTAGAAAAGTAAAAATAAATATGTAATTTTAATAAAATAGACAAGTAAATAATGAATGAAGAGAGTAAAATAAATATCTCTTGGTGAACAAATAAAAGTAGACGGAAGGAGAAATAATGATTGTAATTGAGTGATAAGTATTTTTTTATTCTTAATGAGAGGTTTCAGACTTCTCTAGATATGAAATCGTTTTTTGTTATTGAGTGTTTACTTCTAATATAAAGTCAATTTTGTGAGAAAATTCTTTACCTCTTAATGCAGATTTACTTTTATTAAAAAATATTTTATCCCTCAAAAATTACTAACATAAATTCAAATCTAATCAAGTCCGCGGAAAAAAAATATAAGTAGACGGAGGGAATAATATTCTCCTCAATAGGGACTTAACACTTTGTTTTCACTTTTTACCACTAAAGTTGACTACTTCACTAAAGTTGACTCCTTCAAGATTTATGTGATGCTTGTTATTTATTTGTATAACTAATTTGCATTTCATTTTGTAAACAATATAAGAAAAATATAACTAAACAAATTGATGACTTATGTTTTTTTTTTCTTTTATAAAAGATGAGATAAACATTAATCTACTTATAATAATAATATAAAAAGAGATAAAAAGTCTCAAAATAATAATTTTGTTCTCCTTAATAAGAGTCTCTTTAATAAGATCACATTGTAGATGTGATTATAATACGGTTAGAAGCCTTTGATTAAAAAAAATATTAATTATAATAAACACTGTATAATGATATGACACAATTATGAATAAATTTTTTATATTCTAAATCCAATACCTACATCCCATTTATATTATTAAATTTAAAAAAACAGTTAGATCGAGATGTATGATATAATTGAATTTTTTGAATTTTGTACTGAATCAAATGTTGCTACATAAAATGGGATATATGATTTTTGAATATTTTTTAAGAGCATTTAAAAAATAATATATTTATCGAATAAGTTGAGTAATAAATAAAACTTTGATATTTCATTTGTAAATATGGATTAAAAGAAATTTATTCTATTTTTTTTCTTTATTTCATTGTTAAATCATTGTTATTGAAATTTTGATTTGGAGAAGATTTTTGAAAAGGAAAATACATACGGTAGACAAAAAGTTTAGGAATATTACTAATTTATTCAACTTCTTGATACAAAACGTATAATAAATAAATAATATAATAATGTTTATATCGGTTAAAGTATCAGACAAAAAAACTCTCCAGAAAATCTAACTTGAGTGGATGGAAAACTGCTCCTATAAATATATATATATATATATATATATCTAAATTTGTGGTTCAAAATTATTCTCTTCTTGTTTGTTAGTAGTAAAATAAAATATTTTTCTTGTCTGTTAGTAGTAAAATAAAATATTTCTCTTTAACATGATTAATCAGAATTCTTTTATTTTTATTTTGAGGTCTTGGATTCAAATTCGTAAAGGATATTACTTTTTAAATAATTAGTGTTGTATAATATTTCAATTTAATCAATATTTTAATATAAATATTAAAGATCAGATTTAGAAAATAAGTAATAAGTGTAATGTTCTTTTTTCTTGCAACAACCACTTAGTTCTATAACGTTATAGTACTAATTAAAATTAGTGCCGTTTTAAAAAGTTTTGGAATTCTAAAAGCAAACAATATAAAAAGATTTCTTTAACTATTATATGTAAATTGAATAATTATAAAATACTCAATATAATTTTAAAATTTCAAAAATGAAAAGATAAAATCTACACATACATTATCAAGTAAGAATATTACAGTAAAATAAATATAATATGAAGCTATAGTAATAATACCTCTGGCTCAAAATTTAAAAAAGTTTATATTACGGTATTGTGTGTAAACAACTAAACATAAAATAAAGAGTTGTGTTTAATTGGGAATGTTGACATATAATGATATTAAATTAGTACCAATGTATTGAAGTGCTTGAAATTTAAGAGTAGAACAAAAATAAATTTAATATTTTTATAAGCATCTAGCAATAGATTTTGCACAATGCAAAAGATATAATTATTTGGTGAAATTTAAAATATTTAATAATAAGAAAATAAAAAAGAAAGGAAAATAAAAATGGTAAATATAAAAATAATAATGTAAGTCATAATACTCGTCAAGAGTTAAATAAATCAACAACATAATTAATAACATCAGAAAAAATGCTACAATTAACTAAACACAATTTCATTTCTCAATTATTACGATAATCCTCCATCAAATAATTTCTTAAGTGTTCTTATAATTGAGACCATCCTTCTAAAAGTTTACAAAGAAACAATACAATTGGATAACCATTTCATCCGTTTGAAAGTTACAAAATAAAAATTAAAAGATATACTCCTATCTCAAAATAAGTCATCTTAATATATATATATATATATATATATATATATATATATATATATATATATATATATATATATATATATATATATATATATATATATATATATATATATATATAATAAGAATGCTTTTGAAATTTAAGGAAAAATTACTAGTATGCTTGTTAAACTAAAGCGGAAAAAAAAATTGAAATATATCCTAATTTTGATCGAAGTTATTGTAACAATATCAAATTTTGAAAAGGACATTATACCCTATGCACTATTTATTTTTTTAATCAAATATAATGAGATTACTAGTGCTTTAACACATGATCTCATGGTAATTTTGCAATCCCTCCACTATATAATAGTGTATTTTAAAGGTATATAACTGTCCACGTGGACATCATATATATTACATCACATCATTATAAATAATAATGTATCCATATAGACACATGTATACATTTAAAGTACATTATAAATAATGCAGGGTAAAAGGTTATCCATAAAATTTTGGATCATTATAATAATTTTGGCCAAAGTTAAAGTGTTTTTCAAATTCATTTCCCTAAATTATATATACTCTTATACTCTTATCTTTTTAATAGTGTTCAATTTTCAAAAAAACATTTAATATTAAACAGAGATAGTTTGTAAAATATATACTTATTATTTTTTAAATGGATATAATTTTGGCTAAAATAACATTTATTTTTATTGAGAAAAATTCTTAACGTGTAATTAATAAAATAGTTAATGTGTGGGAGATACTTAACATCCATTTGCTAAATATAAATACAAAAAGACTAACAAAATGGTACCTTATGTTCGAAAAAAGATCAGTATGGTCCATCAAATAAATCTATGAGAAGTTTTGATCCCTCAAAATTGTTACAAGTATTTAATAAGTTAGGATCATTGAATTTAATTAGAATTGTGAAAGAAAAATGATTTTTACAAAAAATACAAGGTTTTGTCAAATCTCAAAAATTGTAATATCAAAACAAATTTCACCTCACACAAAAACAACAAAATCACAACCTTAAAAAAAAAGCAATTGAAGACCAGAAATAAACCAAAATTAGATGAAATTGCATAAAGCTACACCTCCAAATGATAGAGATCAAATTTAAATTATTTTAATTCGAAAAAATAATTTAAAGGAAAAAAATTGCTATTTGCCATATTTATTAATAAAATATTCTTATTACAAGTCAAATATTTTAAATTTTTATTAATTTATGTGAAAAAAATATTCATTTTTCGCATATTTAAAGATAAAAATTGCTCATAAGGACATTTAAGGGTGCCATCTCAAATATAAAAAGACCTTTCTTTGTCAATTTTTCTCAAGTAAATACAAATAAAATATTTTTTTCTTTCACGATGGAACCCCCTTATTTGACATTTTGACATTTCTCGATCGTGAAGTTTAGTTTTTAAAAAAAAAACAAAAAAAAAAACGTTAGAGATGATAAGATATGATTAAGGTGACAATGTTGATGATAATACAAAATTGAACTATTTCACTATCTCAAAACACATCTTTAATTTTGTTTGAATTCTTAAGCAATAATTATGTCCTTCTCGTTAGGAATTCATCCAAGATATTATCGATGACTAGTTTAATAGGGGTATAAAAATAATATTAAATATAATGTATCAGTAATGATTGTGTTAGTTATGCTTACACTGATTGTGCTGAAGTTATTTCTTCTGTAATGTTTGATTCGACATATTAGAAATAACATATATTACTTAATTTATGTTTAAAAAAGTTATTAACAAAAATATCCTCCACAAATATAATGGAAAGAATGTATGAAAAAGTTCTTTGATGAATAAGTATGTCTTCAATCAGACTAATACGTGCATTAATTGTTTTTAAAAAAAATTATTTATACCAGGACTTTTCATTTATTAGTTATACATATATGATATCTCAAAAACAAATAAAATGTATAACTAATTAATGCAAAAATTAGTTATACGAAAGTTAAAAATATTTACTCCGAAAAAAATAGCAGACTCATGTGTATAGATAGAAGTACACGTGCACTCGTTAACAAAAAAAAATCGTATATTATATCTTAATAAATCAGCATAAACTTAATATAATAAATAGTGTGCTATAGCATACATAGATGGCACTTGGTAGTTAGTACTGTTGATATATTCGGTAGAATAAACTCACCTTGATTACTAAAAATTAGTTTACTAAAGTAAAAAAAATTAAATAATTTATTTTTTTATGAATTAATTTTATCATTTCAAATAATTTTTATCTCAAATATGCGAAAATGATAATAAATAAAGTTAAAATTGATGGATGGTGTATTTATTCAAACGGTGGAAACAAGTGGCGTGAGGTCTTGAATTGGCAGGACCACTATTACAACATCTATATAACATAAAATAAAAAACTATATAATAGAATCACAGATTTTTTCCATAATTATAAATTTTTATATCATCAATGTTATTTAGTCAATTATAACATGAATCTTATCAAATATTTTGTTATACTGTAATCAGTTGTATAAGTCTTAATTGTTATAAGAAAAAGTTTATGATTATTGAGAATATTATATTGTCATTAATTATATAAATATATTTTTTTAATTAATTAAGTTTTTATATGAAATGATCACACAGTTTAACAAGGTATCAGAGAAGACAGAAAATAGATGAACCCTAGGGTCCCTTTGAAGGTTTAATGTAACAATTAAGAGATCGTAAAATTTTTACTTAAAGTTACGTGTTCTACACTATTTATATATTTTTACGCTCTTTAGTAAATATTTTAGCTCTACACTACACACTTCAATATGCTATTAAACAGAAATTCTATAATCGAATTTATTTATCGTCCATATCAAAAAGTATTTTTAAGTATTTAATTTGCTTAAAAAAATCAACCTTATATGTGCACTCAATAAGTGTACACATGATATAAATTCCTTTATGTGAATGAAAATATATATAAAATTAGATTCTAATTTGTTTGAAATCTTAAATTGCTGAGACCATTTATTTTTCCAAAGCCCCTATTCATATCATAAAGTAAATATGAGAAAATATAATTTGGTGGTGCTTATATATAAAGGATCGAAAAAAAATAACTTTAAAAAGGAGAAAAGGATATAACTGCAAATGAAAATGACCCAATAGAAAATGATGCTATAATTATTATTCATAGTTTTATATCGTAAAATTGATCGAGACTCTTCAGTTATTATGGCTTATGGCTATCTTAAATGCCATAAACTTTATGATAAAACCAGTTTCTTTTAGAATGGGTTGGTCAACATATCTAACTACATCTATTTGGTAAGTCGATAGATATATCAATTTTAGTACGGGTTTAATCGTAGAGTTTAAATGTTTTTCATTTTATTTAGAATTTATCAAATTGGAGTTGTAAATAAAAGAGAAAATGCACAAATATTCCCTTAATTTATGCTCGAAATCTCAGAGATAGTTATGCTATACTAAGGTCCTATTATCCCCTGAACTTATTTTATTAATAATTTTCTACCCCTTTTTAACCTATGTGATACTATCTTGTAGGTCCAACACTGGTTGACTTTTTCTTTCAATCTAATGCCACTGAAAAGGGGTAGAGAATTTCTTATAAAATAAGTTCAGGGTTAATCTGAACTTAGTATAGTATAAGTGTGTCTCTGAAATATTAGACACAGATTGAAGGGATATTTGTGTATTTTCCCCGAATAAAATTGTAATTATGAATATCTTATTTGAAATTTACAAAAAGGGGATTGAGAAACAAGTTGGACCAGTTTTCTATTTGGAATCTAAGTTCAAGTTATTTAATGATCAAACACCGATTTTGAAAAATAAAATAAATACTTTTCATGATCAAAGGACTCAAGATGGAAAACACAGTTTAGCTAATTAATCATTAATCACTTAATTGACTTCTAAGAAGTATTGACAAACATATTTGGAATGATTTAACATGAGATATATATAAGGTACTTAGGACCCCTTTGAATTTGAAGCTCTTGTTATTCTTTTTAATCATTCGTATTGACAATCAACAAATGATCAAGGTTTAAGTTGAACTGATTATAATGGTATTACTATTTGCAAAACCTTTTTTTTAAAAAAAAAATTATAATAAAAAAATGTTAGATAAATTGATCTATGAAAAGTATAATACTTTGTTCAAACAATCAAGCTGTAATTACAAAATCGAAATATCAAAGAAAAATCTAAATTTAATTAGATTTGATTATGACATAACAAGAAAGAGAATATCAAATAAATCAAACCATAGCATACATTATTACCATTTTTTGACATCATGACAACATCATTAAAATGAGATATAAATTTCAGAGGTGGTGCTAAAAATTTATATTAGGCGTTAGGATAGAATTTAATGATTTATGTTCAAATGATATATTTATGTTAATATGTTTATTAAATATGTATGCTTAAATATAAAATTTAATTATTAACTTTCGAAATTTTCATTCTAACAAAACGTATAATATAATTTAAGAAAAAGGGCTAGATATATTTATTAATTTTGTCATTTAGAGCTGATATATCCCTCGATATGTAAGTGGCTTATATATACCCTTATCGTTATACAAGCCGCTCAAATATACCTTTTTCGTTACAAAAACTCACATATTCATTTCACGAAAGTGGAAAATTAGTTTTAGATTTATAATTTTTTAACTTATATTTTTCTTAAAAATTATTTAGGGGTATATATAATTTTCTAGCAAAGTTTAAAGTATATTTTAATCTTTTTTCATACATAAATTATTTTTTTTACTTCTTTTATTATAATTATTTGAGTCATATTCTTATTTTATTTTTTTCTTTCATTCCTTAGTGTAAAGAAATAAATTAAAAACTATGTTTTATGGCTATATTATAATTTTAAACTATTTTTTAATCCATGTTGCAGTTTAATTTTTGTATTTAAAGAAAACACTGGATCATCTATAAAACATAAATAAATTTGACCACCAAAATAATAAATTTAAATTGGTTATTGAAACAAAAAAAGT
This sequence comes from Solanum peruvianum, assembly GCA_027705065.1. Classification (NCBI taxonomy): domain Eukaryota; kingdom Viridiplantae; phylum Streptophyta; class Magnoliopsida; order Solanales; family Solanaceae; genus Solanum; species Solanum peruvianum. The sequence goes on from JAKWJD010001761.1 coordinate 63,607,625, forward strand.
CAAAAATAATATATGTTTGAGGAGGATTAAGTATACTCATATGAGATTATATTTTTTTTAAAATAAACTAAAATTAAATTAAAATTAACTTTTTCATTTCAATTAGAGAAAAAAAATATACACAAGTCATTCGTATAGGAATTACTTTTATAACGAGCGATATATCAATCCTAAATGATAAAATTTAAAAGTATATTATACAATTTTTACTATAATTTATCAAACCAACTTTGCCACTGATATCGATATCGTGTAAACTCTGCTTCATAGTGACAAACGAGAAGCCACAGACAGTCTCCTCAATTTGTGCATGTGGAGTAAACATAAATTTGGCTATCTTTGTTAAAAATACAAAGCCATTTGCATCTGCATAGAGAATTGTGTATTCATACATGTCATAGACTACTTTTAATATTCATAGTTTAGGACCTTTTGTAAGTTCACTCTCAAAGACAACTCAAAAGGCACTTTTTATTTTTTAAATTTTTTATTTACCAATTTTAGAATAATATTTTTTAATTATATACTTCCTTCCTATTCACTTGTTCATATTTTCTCTTTTAATTATTTCTATTTACTTGTTCATATTTTCTCTTTTGAATGTTTCTATTTACTTGTTCATTTTAACAAAGAAAGAATAATTTTTTTTCCTATTATATTCTCATTTAAAATTTTTAAAATTTTCTAAGTTTTAATTCATCCTTTTTGAAATCATATTTAATAAGGATAAAATTATAATTTCACTATGTTTATTATTATTATTTTAATACGTGTGTCTTTTCTAAAGTAGACAACTAAATAAGGAGAGAAGAACGAGTATATATTTTTTTTAAGAATAAATGTGAATAATTAAAAAGGTAATAATGAAAAGTAATCTTTTACTTTATGTCATTAGATATTTTTGTTAAAGAGTGTGTCAAGCTTTAACTATCAACTTAATATGCACATAAAGGAGTATTAACCTCAATTATATATTATTTTATTTTTTACCGCATTGATTTTTCTCATTTTCTCATTATAACAAAACTTTTAGCAACAATAAAATACATATTAACAAAGTGTGTTAAAATATTTATCAATATTAATTAATTTTCATTAATTTTATTGTCGTTATAAACTTAAAAATATTTACAAAAAGTATTAAATTACCGCTAAAAGATCATATCAAACGGCAAATAAACTTTTATCATTGATTAGTTATCGCTAAAAATCATTTTTAATGCAAAAACTTTCTATATATATTGAGTTAAGATAAAGATAGAAAACTACAACAACCATTAATTATATCTCTTAATATTCTTTCGTAACAACTATTTCATATCAATTATTTTTAGTAAGCACAATAATTGAAACAGATCGGAGAGAAAAAGTATATAGAATAATGTTAAAATGTAATTAAAGCAAACACATGTTGAGTGTACAAAAATAATCAAATAAATGACAATATCCTTTTCTTTTTTCAACTATTACAACAGATATAGATGAGCTCATAATACATATAAATCCACTTCCAACATAACCCTACCATGTCTCATTTCAACTTGCAAACCTTTCATATCCCTTTAGCCCTCTCTCAATTAAATACTAAAAGAAATCTTAGCTATTAAAACAGCTCACGAGCACTTTTCAAAATAGATTTTTTTTTATATCTTCAAAAAAAGAACATCCACAAACCCCTTTAATACTATATATTTTTAATTTTTTTTTCTCTATATACAAAGTATAAGACAAAACAAAAACAAAATTACAAATTCTTTACACAAATTGTGGTGTAGAATAAATCTTTCACTCTCCACGCTCCCCCCACTTATAACAACAACAAAAAGGAAATAAAATGACATTTCTCTATATATCAAATATAAATATTTAAAAAAAACAAACCATTTTGGGTATATTACTCTCTATTCCACTATCAAAAAAAATATTCAACCATTTCCCTTACTTAGAGTTTACTAAGCTTATAATAATTCTTTCCTCTTTATCTCTCTTTTTGTGCTTCAATTTAGGGCATGCAAGGCTAATTCTACAAGGCGAAATTCGAAAAAATTCAAAAATTCGATATACGTATTTATTATAATGCTAGTTGTGTCACCTTTTAGTAACACAACGGCGAGAGATGAAAGAGGTAATGAGATGGAAAGTTTCGCGATAGGAGGAGGTGGAGGTGGAGGAGATGATTTTCCCGATTTTATGGGGGAGAATTTACTCGATAGCATCGATTTTGATGACCTTTTTGTTGGGATTAATGATGGAGATGTACTTCCCGATTTGGAAATGGATACTGAAATCCTCGCAGAATTTTCCGTAAGCAGTGGCGATGAGTCTGATGTAAACAATTATAGCAGTAGTAATAATAATAATAATACTTTTATTACTACTGCTATAAAAAATGTAGAAAGAAAAGAAGAAAATGAAAAAACAGGCTCGGTCTCAGCTTCGGATGTAGGTTCGGGTTTAACAACGAGCCTAAATCAAGGAGAAGAAATTGTTAGTACTCAAAAAAGTGAAGAATCTACGCAACAAGTGAATCAGAATATAGTTACCCATAAAGAAAGTGATAAAGGTAAAAAGTCATCCAAGAATCATAATCTTCCAGGCAAGAGGAAAGTAAAGGTCAGTATATATAATTTTTACTATCATTCTCGTGGATGTCTAATGTTATATCGACTTGCTGAATTAACTAAGTATTAAATCGATGAAATTAATATATTTTTTTTTTATTGAATCGTGTGAAGGTGGACTGGACACCAGAATTGCACAGAAGATTTGTACAAGCTGTAGAGCAACTAGGTGTAGATAAGGCAGTCCCATCAAGAATTTTGGAGATTATGGGAATTGATTGTCTCACTCGTCATAATATTGCAAGTCATCTTCAAGTATGAAAAAATATATTTTTATTTTTATTAATTTTCGAAATTTATTTTAATATATATGGTTTTGTAGATTTGGTTTAGTAATGATGCCAAATGAAATGGTCCTTATATAGTTGTTCCGTTGTATTTGGAAAAAAGAATAATATTAGACAATGATGAAAACTGAAAAAGTAGTACTACTAGTTTTATTTTGCATTGTTCTTTACCCCAAATGGTATTATATTATATAGTTTTTAAAAAAGTAAAATTAGATCTGATGATTTGAAAATTGGAAAGTACTTGAAAGAGGAAACATTTTAGGTACCAAAAAGGGTATATTTGAGTTTAAATTTAATGTGTTTTATTCGAAACTATCAGTAGTCTTAATTATTTTTAGATCTGAATATATGAAATAATTGATGAAAAAAATGTGCAGAAATATCGATCCCATAGGAAACATTTGCTTGCAAGAGAAGTGGAGGCAGCGAGTTGGAGCCACAGGAGGCAACTCTATGGAGGTGCCCCTATGGTTGGAGGGGGCGGAGGAAAGAGAGAGATGAATCCGTGGCCTGCACCAACCATTGGGTTTCCACCTCCTCCTCCTCTTCCGCCCCCTATGGCACCTCCAATGCCTCATCATTTTAGACCCTTACATGTATGGGGTCATCCATCTGTCGACCAATCATATATGCACATGTGGCCTAAACATCTAGCACCTTCGCCGTCTCCACAACATCCATCACCAGCATGGGCTCCTCCTCATCATCATCTTCATCCTCCACCTCCTTCGGATCCTTCTTTTTGGCATCCACATCATCAACGGGTGAGTTTTTTTAAGTTAATTATATTCTCAACACGTTTTTTTAATTTGATTATATTCTTTTAATAATGATCAGTAGCAGGACACTCGAATCCAAGACTTTTATATGCTCTAGTTCTTAAGTGTCTCTGAAGTGTGTGAACATCTCGTATAAAAGATATAAGTACTAGATAGATCTAGTATTTACGTATCTCGGATAAAGAGAAACATAAAGAGAGAGAGCGTTATAGGGAGAAAGCATGTTCCCTCCCTTTAATAACTTAAACTTTTAGATGAGATAGTTACACATTTCAACATGGTATCAAAGCAGACAGGAGCTTAAACTTTTAGATAAGATGGTCGCACACTTCAACAACAATTCCATCTCGATAACATATATTTTGGAACTCCATATATGACATTCAATAATCAAATAACTTGAACAAACAATAGTGAAAATAGTATTTTTAGTTACAACAAGTTTGACATAAAAAACGTTTATATCAATATGTAAACAATTAATAATTGTGTTTTGATTGTATGTATGACTATATGATAAATTCTCCTTTTGTATTATTGTGCAGGTACAAAATTCTCTTACACCAGGAACTCCTTACTTTCCAGCACCAACGGTAACTATATTTTCAATCAATTAATCATTACTCTTTTGAACCTTAACTAATTCGAAATAATGTTACATAAGACTTATTAATCTTAAGATTCGAATCATAAGATTCTGTTTAAGTTAGTGTTTGACTATATTTAGATTTAGTTGAACTGTGAAAAAAAAAATTAAAGTTTGTTGAAAAGATAGGTTTTGCATTTTGAAATTTTATTTGAATATAAATATTTTACTGATTAATTACTTTGGGAAATTATGTAGACCATGTGGTGTTTTTTTTTTTTTGGCATATATCTATTTTGCAAGTTTATTTTTGGCTTTATATAGTCTGAACAAAATAATTATGGTGCAGAGATATCCGATACCAGGCATACCACCCGTATCGTCGCATGGTATGTACAAAGCAGACCAATCTAATATTGGAGTTCGAAGTATCGCTACTCTCCCAGTACAACCTCTACCTAAACCTCCATGCGACTTTCATCCTGTATGTCCTTCTTTCGATAATTTTTTTTTTTGACGTCATATATAAATATGCTCTTTAATTTGATTTCAGAATTCAATAAATATTTATGTCCTTTAATTTTGTATGTGCATACATGTTTCCTATAAAACGTCTACTTGTTCAACTTTATACCAGTTTAAGTGTTTCGTTATGCACATCAAATGTTAAAAGGCATAAATATTATTAAAGTCAAATTAAAAAACACGTTTATATATTACGTCTTTCTTTTCATTTTGTACATGAAATTTGTCCTTATTGAAAACCCTTTTTTATATAGAATTCATGCATAGTACAAATTGCTAAAAGTCATTAAAAAAAGTAGCACAATTCTTAGACCGGCCAGTTTTAGCACAACTTATATATATATATATATATATACACGCAATTCGTTTGAGGAATTTTTAACTTGTTATATGCCAAACAAAATGAGTTGTATAGGGCCATTTTCAACCTCTTGTGACACAACCCTATAATACGTGCATGAATAACATGCACAGAGACGAAGCTAGATGGGATTCATAGGTTCGGACAAACCCATTAGCTTTTTCGTAGATCACGTATTTTGTATTAGAAAATTATATAAATATATGTATATTAACATGTGAACTTCTTAATAAAATTAATTTTGCACCCCAAAACTCCTAATCTTGTCTTTGCCTCTAATTACGTGCATATATTATAACTACAAACAATTGTCCATAATGAATGAGATTTAGCAACCTGAAAAATAAGGTTAGTTAAATAATCTTCTATAACATGTTAAAATAAACTCATATGTAGTATAAAATTATTTACATTACTTATCAGCATATAAAACTTAGATTCTTAAGATCTTTATTATCCCATGTAGGTCATTATTGTTGAATTATACGTGTCATTATATTATTAGTGCTCATGTTCAATTTAGTTTTTTTAATACTCGTTCAAGTTTAATTTATCGACAAATTATCTATGGACAGTCAAAGGAGAGCATAGATGCAGCCATTGGAGATGTTTTATCAAAGCCATGGCTACCACTTCCCCTAGGACTCAAACCTCCGGCCGTCGATAGTGTGCTCGGTGAATTACAACGTCAAGGGGTACCTAAAATACCACCAACTTGTGCATAGTCGTTTTTTAATGAGGCAGCTAGCAATGCGCGGGTGGATTTTTTTGGGTATACTTAGGGCACGTAACTAAGTAGCCCTTCAATTCGACGATATTTCTTGCACTTATTTAGATGCATGAATGAAGATGATCAATTCGATGTGGAACGTATATCATCATCAACATCATCGTCTAAATTAATGCAGTTTTTTTTTTACCTCAAATATATATATAAGAGAACTTTTAATTAATTTGTTGTCCTACTTGATTCGTTCTTGTTTTGCTATGTACAAGAACATGTATTAACTTAACTGTTGGGTTTTTTTGTGATAATGTTATCACCGGTTTGAGAAATATCATTATAATAATAGCAAGAGCTTCTTGTAATTAAACTTGTTTATCTCTTCTTCAATTAATTCCTTAGTGTGTTATTCAATATTCCTTTTTTTTTCACTCAGAGTCCGGAGCTCATATTGGAGCTCCGATTAGATTCGAATCGCGCACTGCAGGGCTTATTTGAGGGTGGCGCTTCAGGATTTTCTTCATACTCAGGACTCAAACTTGAGACCTCCAATAAAGAGTGAAACACTCTCACCAGTGCACCACAAGCCATGTTGATGAGCACTTTTTCCTTATCAATGGTGTAAATATTTGTAAAAAAGGGTTTAAAGTGATCACACGGTTCATATAGTTTATTAAATACCAAGGAATTAAATGAAGCCATCACACAATTCAACATGGTCTAACTTGATTATATTCATTATACGAGTTCTTGATCTGATATTTATTGGTCACTCAACTAAGAGTAATTTTTTTTGTTGAAAAAAATTAGAATAAAAAAAATGATAAATTATCAAAAATAGATAATACAATTATTAATTGAGTGATCATACGAGAAATCAACCTTGTGAAAGAGGCAAGCATACAATGAACGAAAGATTTAATTTGTTGAAAAAAATAAGTTCTCCATCAATCTTTACGAATAATTATTCAAGAAAACAAAAGTTAAAAGAACATACAATTAGTTGATATGTTTAAGTTATTCCATGCATGAATACGACTATGGAGTAATTAATTTGATTTCATAAAGTCCTTCAAATTAAGCACCCTTAGTTAACCAACTTTTAGAGGCATTTCTCATTCACATGGAGCTATTAATAATTATGATTATAGTTACATAGAAAATAAAAAGGAACCTTAGAAAAAACAAGAACAGCATATGACCACCATAATATTTTTGTTTTTTTTCCCTCTCACAGCAAAGGATTTTGATTTTTCATCAATAATATAAGCAAAAGATTTCATAAAAATTGTGGTTCTAAGTTGATGTTCCTTCCTGTTAATTATTCCTTCCGTCTTGCCATGGTTATTCACTATACTATTTCGAAATGTTCAACAATATTTGTTGACTTTATAAAATCAACAGATAATTTTATATTTATTTCTAATTTACCCTCATAATTAATTACTATAATCATTTTTCTACTATGTTTTCCAAGATATTGTATTTATTATATTTAAAGGATAATATAGTAAAAATATATTTATATTTATAATTTCTTAAGCAGTGTACAAAGTCAATAATAAACAAGTATATTGTACATCCGAAGTATAATTAAAACTGACACATATATATGTCTCAAATTTGTTTGCTTTAGTTATTATTTGGATAATTAAAACATATTTTTTTTATCATAATTATTTTTAAATATTTAAAATTATACCTTATACGAAGGAGTTTCGGTGAAAAATTATATTATTTATATGTCTATTTCTACAAATTTTTAACCTCGTTTGAATTATTATCTATTGCCTATTAATTACCTAGTACTTTTTATATAGATTTATTTCAAAAATAATAAAAAGTCTATGTTCAAATCAAAGGAAAATTAATTATATTATTTTGATCCAATGTATTTTGTATCGAACCAAAAGTATTAAATCAGAGAATTGGATTGTGCTTTACTCTTTCAACTTTATTTGGAAAAATTTATGATAGAAATATTTATATACTTCTTTTTGCCAATAATGCCATGAATGAAATCATAAAAAAAAATGTATATGAATATTATCAATCTAGATAAGTGAGTATATATGTGTCATATTGTTAATTATTAAAATTAGGTGAGATAAAAATCTTTCTATCAAAATCCAAAAGAAAACAAAAACAAAAAGACAAAAATTGACTGCGTTATCATCACCATGTGATCATCTCAATCAATAATTCATTATATATAATAACAAACGTGGCAGTAATTATTGACGATTATTCAACCAACAAAAATCTAAATGTACTATTCCACGGTTGTCATAAAAACACTGACATTATTCAGTTCTAAATTATAATATGGTATATATTATGGTAAAATTATTTTATTTTTAATTAGAGATTTTAAATTTAAATATTAAATATACAGATAAATTATAGAGAGTGTCATACCGAGTGAGCTCTATAGCGATTTAAATTTAGGTAAAATTTCAATATAAACGCTAAACATCAAATAAAAAATTAATATATATAGACATTATCTTATACTATTTGCAAAATAGGATTATCACGTTTTATTTTTTGACAATTCACTTATTTAAACTTTGAGTAATATTTTAAGATGTATTTATGCATTATATTAATATGATAAAATATTGTAATTTTATAGTATAATTTTTCTGAATATCTAAATATTAATTTCTAAATATTAAATTAATATAATTCATTTAGCTCTAAAAAATTAATTAAATTGACTATTGAAAAACAAATTAAACATAATAACTACAGTGGAGTGAATACTAAGGGCATACTTATTTGGTCTGGGAAATTATTTACTGTGAAATTTCATTCTTCTGTCAAATATGGAATAAAATAATAGTATGATATTTAAGATAAATTATTTCGCAATTTTATTTCGATCACACATTGTACAACTTTTTCCTAAAATTAATCTCAAAATTTGTTATCCCAAAACCTAGTTTCAAGTATTTAAATACCTCAAGCTTTTATTTCGTAAGAAAAAATAACTTAAATACGTATACTATTAATCAAATAATCTACAAAAATGACCTTCATAACAATGTTAACTAATCGTTCACAAGTTTATACAACTAAAATTACGATATAATAGGCAACAGCATTGCACTATTTTTAATATTTGTCGTCTTAAAATTTCCCAAAAATTTTATTTTTATAGAAAAGATTTAACTTACATATTTGATATAATTATCTAAAATTTATATATGATAATGAGCATAGAGGCCACGTGTCTCGAATAATTCTCTAGTCTGTCTACATCAATAAATAATTTTAAATTTATAGTAATTAAATATACTTGTGGATGCAATCATTTGAAATCACACAAGAAAACAAAAAGAGTAAAAAAATACAAATAAATATATAGGGATGGAAGAACAATAATATGTTGGCGTGAGTCAAAAAAAGGCAACTTTCATATTTTAAAATATAAAATTGTAAACACACACTATTTTTAAATAATGCACTTTGAGTTTAAATAATTAATTTGGTCGTAAAATAATTTATAAAAATTGTCTATAATCATATAAAGAAATTAAAGAATAGTATCTTTATTGATGTGAAATATTAAATTGGAGTGTGTATAACACATGCATTATGGAGCCTAATATAAGGTAAACAAATAAAATAAAATGTGGCTTTTTAATTAAGCATTAAAATTGGCTTTTTAATTTACCAAAAATAAAATGAAAAAAGAGAACATACTGGGAAAGTAATCCAAGATATATCCTATTTTAAATATTAACTGCATTCTAAATAAGTTTAATTTAATGATAATACACTATTCTATTTTTTAAAATTATTTCAAATGTCCTTTTTCTTATATAAATTAGTTTTATTTCACTGGAAATTTAGTTTGTGTTTTCTTCGGAATAATAAATTTTACTATACCTGATGATTATGCGACAAGAAAGACAACAACGGGAAGAATCAAATCACATTTCAATATAACAAATAAAGGATTATTTTTGAAATTATTATTTAGCGATAATAATATAATTATTACTATTATATTGTATACAACAATAATAATACATATGCATATTTAGAATCAAAATTTTATATAAATAACACTAAAAACTTTAACAATTTTAAAATAGCATTAACTCAACAAAATCTGTTACCAATAAATATTTCTATTATTATAGTGTTTATTAGTTAAAACTGAATTTAGAATTGAGTTATATATATATATATATATATATATATATATATATATATATATATATATATCTTTTTCCTGTTCAGTTACCTTGTCTGCCCGGCCTTTTGTAGGCCACATGAGGATTTTGTCAGCACGTCACCGCTATGAACAGATATAAGGCTTAATTTATCGATAATCTCTTAAAGTTGATATTAATTTTATTTAAAATATTTTAATTGATTTTATTTATTTTAAAGATCTCATATTATATTTTATTGTGTTATTTCAATCGAGTGCCACCAGTGGCGTAGGCATAGCCATCCTAGGATGTCCAATTGAATACCTTTCGTTAAAGATGTTAAAAAATGACAAAAGTCATATATGAGTGGGTGGGCTCATTAAAAAACTCGGACAATCCTCCTTCCTTTGAGCTAACTTTTGGGATGTAAGTTAGGCCTAAGACCTAATTTTACATGGTATCAGAGTGACCCGTCTCACTTGATGTTAGGTCCCAAAAATTAAAAATTACGTTATATGTATATCAAATTTTACATTTAAAGAATATGTATTTAAAATTGAACATCTTTGATAAAAACTATGACTTTGGTGTGGTGATAACGAGAGTAAATGAAAATTTTCAACTTCAAATCCCAAATATCAAAGCCGCCCAAATTTTATAATTGCATTTTATCAACAAGATAAAAAAAAATACAACCACGATCTTTTTATGGATAATTATATTATCTCTGTCTATATAATATAGTATCTAATTACCATTCTTCCAAATATAGAAGGAATATATATATATATATATATATTATTATTATTATTATTATTATTATTATTATTATTTTTCAACAACTTTTAAGACGTGATGCTACTGGTACTAGTAAATGATTACTTTCATTATTTGACCTAATTTCTGAAACATTGTAAGCAGACGCGTTTATAGGTATATAATTTTATGTACGTATATATTTAATAAATTTCTTAATATAAATATGCTATTTGAATAAAAATTACTATCTTCAATTAAATTTAATCAAATCTATATTCAAACTTTTAACTTCGCCCTAAGGACATTGGAACCAATTAATGTTATGCAAATGTGAAAATGAATACTTTATTATTATTATTTTTAGGTTGTGACCACACATATAGTACTGTTGGAAGTACCGATATGTCCAACATTTGAAGGCTTCGAAAATGACCCAACACCGACCCAAACACTGTAATCACTACTGAGCTGGCGGGTCTGGCCTGGTCTTATCCCGTCTCGCGTTTTTAATATCTCGATCTTTACTTTTACTTCAAGTCATAAGGACCGCTTCCTTAAGCCTAAGTCAAACAATTCTACTCGTTGAATAGGTGGAGTTGGATTTTTAGGATATAGATTTATGGAATTTAGTAATTTTGGGATGTGTTTGGTTAATAATATATACGTTTGGTTAATTAATTTATGTCTAAATGGTCAAATTTTACACAAAATATGTAGACATAGTTTTTTTTTTATAACTATGCATAATATATGCATGCCTTTTAATATAAGTATGCACAACGTATATATTATGTACATATTTTATAACCTAGAATACGTAAAAGACATTAAACTGTAATTTTTCCTTTTAAATAAAATATACAAAATAATCGAAGGTTCAAAGGGAGTGAATTATTTTTGCTTTTTGTTTTTATTTCTTTGAATAGTCGACTTGTGAGATTTAGAAATGAACACCCAAAATGAAAGCGCGGAAAATAAGATTGAAACATGATGTTTTTATAATGGTTGAGATTCAATGTGGATCTTATGTTTAGTTCTCGTTGGGTTGTAAGGGTGTTCTGTTTTAGTCTTTTGAATCTTTGTGACGAGTACAAGTACAGAGTAATTAGTTTCTATGTCTATACTCAATCTTTTTCTTTTTCTTTTGATACAAAGCTTTAACAACAATGTTTTTCTCTCTTATCTTTTTTTCTTTACACAGTAAAAACTAAGTAATACAATGCTTGTTATGATTCATATGAGTAGAGTAGAGAATGTGTGCTAATTTAGACTTCGTGTATGAGTGTGAAGAGATAGCGGCAACCCAAGAGAACTGATTCTTGGAAAGAGGTAATTGGGAATCCTTCTTTCCAAGAACAAGACAAAGGTTAATCTTCAGCTTCCTTCTCGTAATCTTCTGCTTTCTTTTCTTGAGCGAGACTGATCTCTAGATTTACTCCTCAATGATTGTTTATCATTTCTCAAGATTTGTTGCCAGTTGTTATATAGTCGTTCTACACATCCTTTGATTGAAGATCTCTTAGTTATCGTTGTTTCTCCAGTTTTCTTGAGTGAGATCTCAATAGCCACGATTATAGGATTTCATTTCCACTAATTGTACCTCTTTTTTTCCCCACATATTTGATTCTTTCCTTTTTGATAGTTTGATCTCCCGCAAGAAAACTATATTTCAGCTCAAAACTAGCCTTTCCATCAAACTCTTGTTTCAATTTTCCTGTACTAATAATAACAATATCGATATTGCTCACTAGCACATCCACAGAAAGATCCAAAGGGCCTAGGAAAAAGCCCAAATGAGATAGACTGTTGATTTGTGGGCCTCAGAAATAATTCTGATTCAAAGCCCATTGAATCTTTTAGGAATTTCGGCTATCTTTCATGGCCTATGAGTTAAAATTAATATACATGGATATACAAAAAAAAATACAATAATTTTGTCTTCTACCTCGAATTTTTGAATTTTTTAAATTAAATAAAGCTCAAATCCACCTCTCAAAGTGATTTAAAACTCCTACATATGCTAAAAACAAACTAAGATATTACCTAATTGGAACAAATCATAAATATGCATATCGAAAAATTTGAACCAAGTTTCAATGATCTTTAATAATTATCCGTTTAGTAATAGTTGTCAAATATTGACTTTGCACACTTCTAAGAAACTATAAACAGAAGAACAATTTTATGATACCAACATTTAAATATAATTAATACAATTACTTAAAAAATGTTATAAGAAAATAACTATAAGTAATGATAATGATAAATTAGGAACTAAGTGTAAAATTATCCAACAATTTCATAAAGTACAGAACTATTGTTGGACATCTCAAAGTAGTGTAGTAGACAATTACTATTGTTGGACGAAGGAAGTAGGGTTTCTAATTTAAGGAAGTAAGGTTTCTAATTTAAGGTCCTTCTTTAAGTTTATTTTTCCGAAGTACATTTGTTTTTTTATTACATATTTATTTGTCTTAGTAGATAAATATTATATAACAATCAATAAGGTTGTATAAATAATGTTACTAGGTATTAATTATGCTATTGTAATTGAAAAATATGACTATGGTGCAAAATATTACTCATATTGAGTTGTAATTTTTTTGACATTTTCCTATTAACCATGCACCATAGATCATCGAAGGACAAATTAAGGCCTGAAGTTGAATTCTTGAGTAAGTAGAGAAAAAATAATAATCTGCTTGATCAAATTTTTTAATAATTTTTTATTGCGAATTGTGTGTAGTAAATAACTTTTTTTTCTAAAAAAGATTAAAATTGAAATTCTTATGGAGAGTAGTCTTTTAAATTTATCTATTTTATTTTTATTAGCAATAAAATGTGTTTAAAAGTACAGAAACAATACATTTATTAGAACAATTATGTCTTTGACCTATAACAATATATATTTTAAAACCAAATTATGAGTCAAAGGATGATTTTCTGAATCAAACTATTGACAATAAAAATATTTTACGATCAAATTATTAATTAAAAGTATTTTTGTTCAATTTCACATAATTTAAAAGTATCTTAATTTTTTTTTTAATTTTTTTTAAAAGACATGAAAGTAGGGTTATTAATCTTTTCATTTTGATTTTAAAAATTGTCGTTTTATAGATATGTCAAATATGTAAGCAATAATTAAAATACTCATCAATTAATTACGAATTAATCATTAAAAACTTATATGACTTTTCTTAGCCCTTAAAAAATCACTGACAAACAACGCGATAGACAAAATCTAATAAAATATTTTTAAAATCACCGGTAATTTAGGTTTAAAAATCAAACTCCATCAAATTACCCATTTAGAATTATTAATAGTATACCTAGTAACAAACATAAATCAATAATTCATTATCAATAAATTATTAGTAACATTTTTAATAAAAATTATCGATTTTAATTCGATTTCGAGAAAAACCTGAACTTATAATGACGTGGCTAAAATAGTGTCCACTAACCCTAGTTCTAATAATGAACTGGTTCTGGAATCTTCCACAGTTTTCTCGACTCTGTTAGTTTTGCATTTTCCGGTCTTCTCCTGCACTTTCCTTCTCTTTTTTTCTCCGCAAATTCATATACTGAAGCAATCTTCAAGAATCATTTTTCTTCAAAAACCCAAATTTCTCAAACTGAAGAAAAGGAAGAGAAACGAAGCAGTAGAAGAGAAGATGGGGGTTGATTATTACAAAGTATTGGGTGTTGATAAGAACGCTACAGATGATGATTTGAAGAAAGCTTATAGAAAACTTGCCATGAAATGGCATCCGGATAAGAACCCACAAAACAAAAAAGAAGCTGAAGCTAAGTTCAAACAGATCTCTGAAGCGTATGATGTATGTTTTCCAATTTTCCTTGTGGGTTTTTTGTTTAAAGTTTCAATCTTTATTCGTTTATAGTCTAATGGGGTTCTGAATCTTGGTTTAAATGCTGATTAATTTGAGGGTTTAGAACGTTTAGTGTTTATAATCTTGCAAAAAGAATGATGGGTTTTGTGTTTTCTTGGAACCTAATTTGTGTGTTTTTGTTGAAATGAACTTGTATAGGTTAAATTAATTGTTGGATTGCTTTGTTCTTAATCAATCACTTGTTTGAATTCTGAATTCACCAAGCAAATGATCTCATTCTTTTAGATCCGAACCATTTTTCATAATTTGGTAGTTTTGTGGAGGTTCAAATCGAATTTAGGGTTTATTGATTTTTAATTTGGTGTACGTTTTATGTGTTTGAATTGTGTAACTATCAATTATTACTGAAGAAAAGCACTTATATCACAAAATTTATAGTTGAAAGGTGTAGGAAGAAAAGATTGAAAGATCACTAGTGATAGGTTTTATGTTTTTGTTGTTAAAAAAAATCACTTGTGATAGGAAACAGCTTTTCGCAGCTCGAAACTAGAGGCGGAACCCGGATATGAAGTTTATTAGTTTTGGATTCTAAATTTATATAATCTTTTACGTATTCGATGCACGTTTAAGAATAAATGCGATCTTTGAACCAAAGCTACAACTGGCACTGTCCTTGAAACATTATTGTGAAGTAGGGATTGATGTTTTCATTTGCAGCAAGTATCTGAACTGGCCAATCTGATTCCAATGATTTATCTTTACAGATTCTCTTTTATTGGTGTTATTATTAGATATTATATGACTTGAATGTTAAATAGCTGACTATTGTGTTTCTGCATTAAATTTACTAGGTGCTTAGCGACTCCCAGAAAAAAGCTGTGTATGACCAGTATGGTGAAGAAGGGCTCAAGGGCGGGGTACCACCACCTGGAGCTGGTGGTCCTGGTGCCGGTTCAACCTACTTTTCTACTGGGGATGGCCCTACTTCATTCAGATTCAACAGTAGAAATGCTGATGACATATTTGCTGAATTTTTTGGCTTTTCTACTCCATATGGACCTGGAGGGGGTAGGGGCTCAAGGTTTGGTAATATGTTCACTGATGATATATTCGCAGCATCCTTCGGTGAAGGAGGAGGAGGTGGTGGTGTTCCAATGCATTCATCAGTCCCAAGGAAAGAGGCTCCGGTACAACAGAACTTGCCTTGTAATCTTGAGGATCTCTACAAGGGTACCACCAAAAAGATGAAAATTTCTAGAGAAATTGCCGATTCGAGTGGGTAAGTATCAGGTTCTTACAATTCGTTTTACTGGTCAAGGTTAATCACTTCTTATGTTCACTTCAATTTTCTACATATAAATTGCATTGGGCAAGTAATGGGGGTGTTCATACAGTCTGGTTAGTGTCTTGCCTTGCTTGTCCATCAAATGTGGAACTTCAATTGTCTTCTGGCAATGTTGCACTTTTGGATGAATGATTATTTCGAATTATTGGGATTTGAACATGAGATCTCATGGCTCTCAACCACTTCATTGACCACTAGTCCATACCCTTGGGTGCCCTTTCTATTTCTTCGCAAGTGTCTGGAAAATATTGAGGATAATGGAATGCTTGGGGTAGTAATTTTCTTATGTCATTAATTTTTGAGAGATTTGAAAGATTAGGGTAGGCAGCCACTAATGCTTGCATTTGGGTAGGCTGTCTGCATCACACCCTTGTGGTGTGGCACTTCTCCAGACTTTGAATGGATGTGGGAGGCTTTGTGCGCTGGGCCGCCGAGGGTAAACCTGTTGATTATTCCCTTGTTAGTTGCAAATTGCTTTGATTTCCCTTTTAGAACGTGAAGTTATTGATAAATTACTTGTGCCATTTTGTGACTATTTAGCCAGATCAAATCTTGTCTAGTTGAAATAAGAGTACAATCATGCGTGATTACAGTTTGAGCTACGATCGATAAAGCCTAGATGTAGTGATATTGCATTTTAGGTCGAGTTGGGTCCTTCAAATTCATTTATATTGAAAGCTGTAAGTGAATATGACGTCTTTCAAATCTCTGTAAGGAAAATTTTGAGGTCTATTTCTTGAGAGTCTGAATACACATTGTTGTCTGTCAGTGTCATTAAGTTGACTTATTTCCTGTGTCTTTGCACTAGTTATTTGTCGTATAAGGATGCATTTCTGATTTAATCATTTGCGCTCTGAATTCCATTCGAGGCTCTCATTTTAAGTGATTGTTTCGCCAGTGGCTTTACTAGATTTACTCCCATTGTGCTTTTGATATCTGTTTGTCTACTGAACTTATCCTGTATCCTTGTGTTGGGTGCAGCAAGAGAATTGTGCAAGAGATTCTGACAATCGAAATTAAACCTGGGTGGAAGAAAGGTACAAAGATCACCTTCCAAGAAAAAGGGAATGAGCAGCCAGGTATTATACCAGCTGATCTGGTCTTCATAATAGATGAGAAACCTCATAAGGTTTTCTCGCGTGATGGAAATGACTTGATTGTCACACAAAAGATTCCTTTGGCTGAAGCTTTAACCGGTACTACTGTCCAACTCACTACTCTGGATGGAAGGAACTTAACAATTCCAATCAACAACGTGATTCAACCAAATTATGAACATATCGTCCCAGGTGAAGGCATGCCGCTTCCAAAAGATCCGTCAAAGAAAGGGAATTTGAGGATCAAGTTTGACATCAAGTTCCCTGCTCGTCTCACTGTGGCTCAGAAATCTGGTATCAAAGAGCTGTTGGGTTCTTGAGCTTTATGCTCAACTCTGGTGCTGGTCTTGTTCTGTGTAAATATTTTCTTTAAACCATTTGAAGCTATGGGGTGGGGCGTTGGGGCGTTGGTTTAGGCTCGTAGGCGAGTCTCTTTCGTAGCATAGTAGAATTTTGTTTCTGTTTATTATGGGTATTGTTCAGTATATCCATTCAACAACAGGCAATACATTTCCTTTTTTTGGAATAAGTCTTGAAAATTCACAGGCCTTTTGGTTGTTGAATCATTAGTGATATCTCACATGTTGTCTGTTATGAATGTTTTCAGCAATAGAGTGATTGGATTCAAGTTAACTGCATGTGTGAATTACTTGATGAAATTGAATTCTTAAGTGTACCACCCTTCTTTACTTTGCAACCTGTGAGTATCGATGACATTCGCAGGTTAAGAACGCTAGATATATTACCAGATTAAGTTACATACCATGTAATAGTAATACATATGTTAGTGTAAAGAGAAGCACTGTACTATTTTCAAGTTGGATGCTAACTATAAACAGTTAGAATTAGAACTAATGATCCCTTCATAACAAACATTGGCGCTCTTCAACTGTGTCAACGCGAGCGCTGATTGAAAGATGCCTTTCGCGCTCATGAGAAGAAAATACCTTTGGGTTCCACTGCAGTGTTAAATAACTGTTGTCAATCACTATACTCGGATGATGATTCTGAATCTTTATTTGGGGTTTCAACAAGATCTTCATCCATAAATCTGTCCCCCTCATCATCGGACTCACCATCAAAGTATCTTTGGACGTTTTTATTGGCCAATCCATCTTCCTCGTCCTCTTCATCATGGTCATCCTCGTAATCACCAATACCATCTTCAGCAGTTTCAGTATAACGTTGGCTGATGTTGTAACTCACACTGGTTGATGCGTGATCATTTCTACCACTGAAAGAAGCGTAGTCAGCAACCATTAAGTCTTCATAATCATTGACGGTTGTTTGGCCTTTATAATCTTCACTTCCTGATGTTCCAGAATCACTGTCGTTATCAGGCGCCTCAAATTGAGGTGTTTCTTCATCTTCAACATCATTCCAATCTTGCTGACTGGTGATGGGTACTTCTTCGGGCGAAACTTCTTCCACATTCTTGACTGGCTTTTGTCTATTACGAACTGAGCGACGACCTCTTTTACGTCTTCCTTTGCCGCGGTCTCGACCTTTCCAGGCAGGAAGGTGGCCTAGTCTGTCACTGTTCTTTGTTGAACTTCTCTGCGCAGAGTCAGATCTGGATGCATTGACTTTTCTCTGAGATTTGCCTCCACGGACGCGACAATGAGCTCCTCCTCTTACACGATTACGCCCTTGTCCTGAATTAGCATGTCCGCTTCCTACCTTAACTGAATAATCTGGTTCTAGCTTTTCATATTCACGAGCTTCAGCAGATATAACCCTCGTAGCTCTCTTCACTTGAGCATAGTTGGTTTTAAACATCTGAGGCATATATGGAAAAATTCAATGTGTGAATACGAAGTCACCGAGCAGAAGCTTAAAAAAGACCACTAGAGCAGAAAAAGAGCCATCAGAACATATATGTGATGCGTGCAGGCTAAGAATCCAAAATTGTTATTTAGTGCAAAAACAAAATGGTCCTTCTGAAACACGAAATCAGATGTTATAAGTCCCCCACAAAACCCACTTTTTATAAGAATTTGGAGGTTGAAACCAGCAAATCATTGCCCATAATTGGGACAAAACTGGCGTAATCTAAAACATTGTCATGGATTCAACGATGGGAATGTTTCATGAAATCATAATCGGGGGTTCAAGTGGAAGAAATATTGGATTGATGCAAGAGAATGAAATCCTTGAAATAAAATTACTCTTCCAAACATTCCTCAAATCTGATGAAACAGCTATCTATTAGGTCAGAACAACAGAATGAGAAGAGCTTACAGTGAAATCTGCAGATTCTTCATCTTTCAGAGATTCAGCTTTCTGCTGCTGTGTATAACAGAGGGAGCAATCAAGTTCCATAAGCCTAAGTGCAACAGCAGATGTTGTGTGAGGAACCCAAGGTAACACCGCCACCATCCCATCAAGATTTGAGTTGGTAACAGCACCCAACAACTCATTTGTAGTTTCATAATTTGATATCAAATATTCCCTCTTGACAGCACCTTCCAATAATGTCAGAATCTAAGAGACACAGGAAAAGACGGTTAATGTTATTCAGATATAGAGAACTTCTACAGCAAATGTGCAACAAGAACCAATAAACAGAAGAAAAGACAACAATAAGGTCAGATAGGGTGTTTCTTTACGTTCGTGATGCTTAAGTAGTTTTATGTTTGCTCTGACTCCTCAAAAATGTCAACGGGTGTGTTAGATACTCCAAAGTAGTGCATTTTGGAGGATCCAACACAGGTGTGGCAACAATTTGGAGATCCCGAGCAACATAGCACTCAGTAATTATTGTCTTTCTCTAACATTTTTGATGAAGAATCTCTCAGTAAATATTGATAAGCTAATACTTCCAGTTGATATGCATGATTAGCAACCAGGAAATCTTATGTGTAAAAACTTAGTAAAAACTAGAATAACTATAGACAACAAGAGGACCTGAAGGAGGTCGCCAGCTGCTGAAGCAATATGCAACTTTGTACCCCAAGATCTTCGATATAATTCTGACCAAACAGGCTGAAGAGCCTCAGGAGGGATACAGGCCTATAAAACAATTATCACCTTCCATGAAATCAAAAGCACATATAGAAGAGGTCACAAGCAAAATGTTCTTTCAGAAGTCGATACAGAAGCCAGAGACTAGATCCAATGATGTAGGGAAGAGTATGTTACCTCCACTGAAGCTAACTGCGCTCTTAGCAATCTAACACGAAGAGGAGGTAATGAGTCCATGATACACAGAGGCCAAAATACATCCTCCAATTTCTCTTTGCATTGAGCTACATGCTCCAAAAAGTATGAACTCTTTGTCGGACTGAATGTCCTATGACAAGAAGGACAGTGTTTATCTTCCAAGAAGTATGTGTCATGGCAATTATTACAAGTACTGATCAAATTTTCACATCTCATCCTTCCATACTTCCTTGCACATAGAAACTGGGGATGAACACATTCTTCCCACATCCACTTCTCTAGATCAGCATATCTCCTCAAGGCATCAGAGTCCTCCATTTTGTTCCTTCCAAACCCAAGAAGAAAAGAAGTTGAAGGTTCTGATGTTTCCTGGTTTGATATACAGATTGTGCTCTTAGAGCCACCAGTGTTTGAACAATTATCAATGCTAGGTACTGTTTCAGAAGTATGCTCTTTCACGGAGTCATCAAGTTTCACTTCAGTGTACTTATGCTTCCTAGCAGTTACCTTGAAAGTTGCTTCAATATTTTGAAGCATTGAATGCAAATGAGATTCTCTAATTCCACGAATATCCAAAGAAGCCATTAAACAATTGAAATCCTACACGTAAAAGAAAAGAGACTTTATCATAAATAAATATACATATAGATATGAACCTTGATCATGAGCCTCTATAGCATGTATAGTAGCTTAAAAATACAACCTCTAACAGGGTAAGAAAAGGGTAAACATAATCCAGAAATCACTCTCTGAAAGACCAAGGAGAAAAGGATGTGGTAAGGACCCTCCACCCGCCATTAAGGATGGTGGTTTAGTTGGCTCCTGGAAAGAGGTGTTTGGGGTTGGGTTTTACCACACAAAAAAAAGTGTGGGTGGGAGGAAGGGGTATTATTGATAATGCACATAAATCCAAATGAGGTAAGGTGAAATTAGTCCCCTCGAAACAGATAACGGTAACTAATGGCATAACTCTTGCACAAAAACTACTGATGCAGAAGGTTGAAATAGCACTTGAATATTATACCTTTTCAGAATCAATTAGTCTCCATCTACCATCACGTAACTCCACGAAAATCCTGCCAGAGCCTGGATCATTTCGAGAGGGTGATGTGATAAACTGCCAGTACCGATTACGTCTGCGATCTTGACCAAGGGGCAGAGACCGATAAACGAATGTCTCTTCCGCCCTATGGCCAATATAAGCTTTCAGCTGGGAACGCGACTTTTCGGCAACATAAGCAAAATGCTGGGGCTGTGAATTATCCTGACCTCCATATGTCTCTTGCATTTGGCAAGTCTTTTCTACAGCAACATTACTAGGATTATTGGGTTCATCTGGCAATTTATGCATGGCTTCTTGCTGAAGTGAAGGTATGCCTGCCACTTCAGTGTGACCAACAGCATGCAATGGACTTTGCCTTGCCTCCATGGAAGTAACTGAGCAAAGTTGTTCAGTGTTGCTTCTAACTGATGGATATTGTACCTTCAGTAAGAACTCCTCCTTGAAACGACGTTTATCGAGCTGTGCCTCTGCCCAAATCTGCTTCTTCAATGCAGATGCAGCTTCCAGTCGCTCCTGAAAAGATTTCAAAACTAAGTTCACAAATAGGAAAATAGACAAGAAAAGAATAGAAAACATCATTATCAACAAACCTCTAATATAAGGCGAACGGAATTCCCCTCATTTGCAATACCAATTAAGGCAACAAGCCCATGAAGGCGCTCTTCAACAGTGAGATCAGAGTACTCCCCTTCCATAAGCCCTTGAACCCATCTTTGACCAGCATTGTTTTCATCAATGACTGTATCTTCTTGATCATGATTACCTGCTTCAACACCACTTGCAGTCGATCGATCACCAGAAGTTGCTTTTAACTCCCCGAAATTTACTGAATGCATTATTGCGGTTGAATTCTGCATACTGAGATCTTCTGGTGTCTGAGTCAAGTCAAAACTAGAACTCCGTCCATCAGTTCTATCGATTTTTTGGGTCTCAGGAGTCTCTGCAAATTTTAGCTCGGAGACTAAATCATCAACTTCAGGATCATCAGCAGCATCACTTTCAGACTCATCATCCCTTTCAACCTCTTTCTCAACATCCTCTGTTTCTTCTCCATTCACATACTCATTTTTAAACATTCGAATTTTTTCCCTAGCTGCGGAGAGAACGGCATCAGCATCACCAGGATCTTTCCTGTAAGGATCACGTACACAATATGTCGAAGGAGCTGTTCTCTCGAAAAGCTTTGTATCCCTCGATAATGCAGCAGAAATAGATGCTTCAGGTGTCTTGCTGGTTCTCAGATCCCGAAGACCAGATTTCTTCACCCAAAAAAAAATAAAATATATATATATATATAAGTCAGCTAAAAGAACAACAGGAAACAGCATCACATGATCACCAAATTATCTAAATCCTTAACCAACTTCCAGATAATAAGGTTCAGCAGAAGTACCTGAATCTTTTCAGCAACATCAAGGATATTAAGGCCCTTACTTCCCTCAAGTGAAAGAACGTGAAATGCTGCAAATTTGACTGTTCCAGGTGTCAATCGATGCCTAGATCTCCGCAAATTAGAGAAGCCCCTCTCTTGCATTTTGGCAACGGCTTTCTCAGCAGCAACTCCACTTCGTAAGTTGGAAATGATATCTGCCCCATTATTACACTGTAGCAGCAACCAAGTTGGAGGTGACATGATAAGAAAAACCACATGAATAAAAAGGAAAACAAATCACATGACCAGTGAGTTTAACAAGTTAGATCCAACTTGTTCTGAAAACTCCGAAGGCAAAATGCATAAACTGGGCATCAGAAGCACCTAGTATTGCCTGGGCTAGGTGGAACATGTTATCTAATACTTATACTGGTGGGAGGTAGCGGGCACCTAGTGAAAATACTTGAGGTTTGCACAAGATAACCCCGACACAGCATTATAAGTAAAAAGAAATACCTAGTATACTAGAGTATTGAGCACTTCTCTTACATGATTAGAGAACACTACATACCAAACATATGTATAGTTCTATTTTTTCTTATTTTATATTTTTGAGATAAGTAACCCTCATAAGATGCATTCAAAATCAGCGCATCAGTCAATTGAGGCAATCGATCATAATGTCTGCTAAATTGCTTGAAACTATTGAATATCCAAAAAATTACTGAAGTAAAGCTCATCAAGCTAACTGGTAGAGCAAGTTTTTTGTGCCACTACTGCAATCAACTGGCATTTAATATGCTGAATTTGGCACTAGTCTCTCTACCTTCACAAGGTAGGGGGTAGGGGTAAGGTCTTCGTACACTCTACCCTCCTCAGACCCACTTGTGGGATTTCAGTGGGTTTGTTGTGGTTGGCAGACCAATTTCTTGTGGAGGAGGTGAAAAAAAGGAAAAGGAAAATCATACCTCATTTTCATCACGTGAATAAGCTGGTTCAACACTTTGTTTCTTTAGCTTGGGCCCAAAACCAGCAGAAAGTGCAAACTGCCGCAGTATTTCAGGCCACGTCAGGGCATTCAAGTGTCTCTGCCAACTTCTTATGTCAAAACCCCATGCATATGCCTGTTACAAAGTACATGACTAAAACATTTCACTATGATGGGCAACAAAACACATCATATTCCTAACCAGACAAGCACCAAAAACCAATAACATGAACAATCTACCCCTTCGACTACATCAGGGTGTCCGCCTCCAGCATTCGCGTTTGGGTTTGCTCCTACTGCACTGGCAGGTGTTCTAGCAACATCTTCAATATCTTTTATTATTAATTTGAGAAGAGCAATATGTATTTCTGCGAGCAGCCTTGGATCCTGAAAGTAGGGTGTCCTAATATTATATCTATGCAATTAATCTGGAAAATTACAAAATTATAGATCCAAAAAAAAAAAAAAGACTTAACTTACATAATCATGGAATGCTTGTACAAACTCATCCAAAGTGAATGGCCAGAGATGGAGAACATCCGAAAAAGTAATTAAGAATCTCCAAACCTGAAGAGAGGAAGGACAAAAGATATACTTAGACAATGTCCCTATTCATAAACCCAAGCAACCCCAGATGCTTATGGGGCTAATTTCACCATATAATCTGGTTGAGAAATAACCCTGTAGGAGCTACATGGTTTTCATTTGACTCCAGTCCATATACAAAATCTTTACTGCTGATGGGAAGAATACAATGAATATCAACAGTAATGTCCACGAAATACAAGATTTTTACCTATGGGCACTCGATTAGTTATCTTTGCTCTTAATACCCCTTGCCTTCCAAAATGTTATCAGCCAATTCAAACATTGTAAAATGTTGACATTTTAGGATGGACTTGTTTCAAAATTAGGTGGAGATCTCCACAGCACCACCACATACCAAACAAGAGCTCCACTCCTCAAAATAAAATGATAAATAAAACAGAATTGTGTTTTTTAATTAACAAGAAGATGGTAAATGGTCTCACCATAAAAAGATTACCCACATCCTCCTCAGAGCATGTCCATGGCTCAACTTCAAATGGCTTTCTCAAGCAGACACTCTTTGGTGGAAATTCATTGAGCAAATCTGAAGAATAAATTAATTTTGGATACTTAGCATCCTGAATAGAGAGAACAGTTAAAATAGAGGAACCACAAATAACAATCAATATTAGTCTGAAACCGGGGTGTGTGGGGAGGGGGGAAGGGTTCAATTGCTCTCAAGATAATTCAAAATATAATAATATATCCCCCTCTATTTGTAAGTGTACATTACAAGAAACATATGAACTAGATTCATACAACTGAATAAGTCATTACAATCAACTTTGAGTCATACAAGGCTTAATGTTCACAAAATAACAAACCATTGACCGAACAGAGAGTGTTACTTTTTGAGTTCATTTCTGATCAAAAGGGAGGAGCAAAATCATTGTCATTTGGACTTCTCAAATATTTTTTCAAAACATGAAATATGGAAGAAAGAAAAATGAATAGTTCATCAGTTTCGACTTTTGAGTAAAGAGTGCTCATTCGAATGCAAACGGGGTATTTCAGTACATAATAAGTCAGTGAGCATGTCCATCAACTGTATCTGAAAAGGGCATAAGATACTAATACTCAAAAACCATCCACTCTCTCTAACCATAAATTATAAAGGAAATACAGAATTAAAATAAAAGGAGAGAGAGAGAAACTCAGATTCTATTGAAAGAAAGACATCAATAGGCACAAACATGCTTTCATCCACAGGGAAAAGAATGAAAGCAGTGTCAGAAATTCCGTGGAAATAAAAGATTCACTTATCATATTGAGGAGGAGAAAAAAACTCTGTTCCTTGATCTCCCTATATCCCATTTATATGACTCTTTTATGTTGAACATGCCAAGCTGTACTTTCCCGGATGGTATAATTTACAAAACTTACACAAGTTTAAGATTCTCTTTTTCCAGTGAGAGAATTCAAATTCAATTAGTTTGAACTCGATCTCATGTTTACTGTATCCAACAAATTACTACATATAATATTTTCTTCCCCTCCTCTTTATGTAATAGACAAGTTGAAATAACATCTCAAACTATGCACCCAGTAAAATAATGTCATATGAAATGGGATGGGAAGGAATATTCAGTAGTAACGACGAGAGCATTCTTTTCATGAAATAACAGAACTGACAAAGTCCACAAAGACTTGAAGCCACATATATGACTCTGAAAAGAACATTCAACAGCAGATAAAGGGCAACCAGTGCAATAAGCTACGTCTGGGGTCCAGGGAAAGGCTGAACCACGTGGGTCTTTTGCATGCTCCCTTACCTTGCATTTCTTCAAGAGGCTGTTTTTCAAGCTTATTTTTCAGGTAGTAGCAAGTAAATTTCTGATCAATACACAAGAACAAACTTCTACTACATGTCAAGCATATGTTATGGGAATTACCTCTAAATGCTTCAAGATTTTGTAGAGTTTCACTGTCAAGTGACAATGTCGAGGGCGAACCCTTCTTTGAGGCTGCTAGCTCCATCAATTCCAGACGTTCATCTTCAATTAATTCTGTTGATTCTTTCGCTATTCTTCGGGCATTAGCCCTTACGTTAGCCGCTTTAAGCCTTGCAACCTCCTTCTCTCGGCGCATTTCTTCTTTAAGCTTCATCCTCTCTGCCTACAGGAGGCAAGGGAGGAAACAAACTCAATATTCTGCCTAAAACTATCAAAAGAGGCATGCCTCTAATAAGGAAATTTCAAAATGAATTACTTTCATAGACTCTTTCTGCAAAAACTTCTGTCTTCGTTCCATCTCACGCCTTTGCTCACGCTGATACCTCTCTTCTTCACGCAGCTTTTCACGGAGCAGTCTTTCTTCCTCTTTCCGCCTTTCCCTGTCCTGTCTTTCCATATCTTTCCTCATTTGCTCTTCTCTCTGCAGATAAGCAATTATTAGGATTTCAAGTATTAGGACCACTCAAATGTCAGGTTGGAGGTTAGGTAATCTGGGAGCTAGAAAAAAGAAGCTATGCAGAACTATCCTTTTTTGGGAGGGTTTTATGGGGAGAGAGAGAGGTAGGAGATAATTTCTAAGTAATTGAATATCTGTGGTCAAGGTCATAAATTATCTTATGTTACATTTACATCTGATGCAAGCAAAACATACCTTTATTTTTGGGTTAAAGCCAGGATGAGATCCTCGACTGTTGTATATATAGTAGATACACAAAACAGAGGAGGGAATATCCTAGCCTCTGGTATACAACACAGTAACACATACCTACTGGTATAGACAATTGCCCACTTGATGGAATGCTTATACTGTATACAGAATCTAGACTTTTTGTAGATTAGCACCATATTGACGTAGCATTCATGAGTTATTTTATGTAATAAAAGAATAAAATGATTGCAAGTAAATAATGCATTCATCCAACTCTCGAACAGAACATTTTGTGATGAATAGGAGGGGAGACCTTTCTTTGTAACATGTCTTGCTTCTCAAGCTCTTTCCGGATCCTCTTCTCATGGGCCTCCACTTCTCTTGCGATTCTTGCCTCTTCACTCTGCAAGACACATGTAAACAACTATAAAGGCCAAAACATAAGCAGAGAAACAGCTCTTACCAAGAAAGATAAAATTTGTTCAAAGATTATTGTTCACCTCTTTAAGGAAAATTTTAAAAGATAAATTACAAAATTTTCATATTCAGACAGGAGTAAGGTAACAGGTTATTTTTTAAACAGGTGACAACACGTGTATAAACAGAAATGTAACACTGACAGAGGCTGTACAAATTGTAAAAGAATATTAGCACTAAATCCAAAAGAAAAAGAAGAAGAAGAATAGATATCTGCTGAAACCTTTCGCTTTCTTTCCAACCGTTCCTCGTCATGGATGACTCTTTTATCAGAAGACATAAATGGACTCTCCAACGCCATCATTGGCTGACCACTATAACTAGCCTCCACTTCAATGTTCACAAGAGATCTTTGTGGAACAGCCTCAGCCTCAGCAGAAGCTGGAGATATGTGACCCTGCCTCCCTTGAGGCAGAAGATTTAAAGTCGGGATCAGACCAGGAATACTGCATCCAGAGGCCACTTGCTCACTTCCATGCATAAATGACCTCCCAGTTGATAAGATGGCTCTGGTGCTCTGAACTTCAGTTGAACGGTAATGATGAGATGGTACAGATTGTTCATAGCTATCGCTTCTATTTGATGGTTGCTCTGGAAGAAACTGGTATTCACGCAAAGTCCTTGTAGTACCCTGGCATGAAATTTCTGAATTGTTAATTCTCCTCCACTGCTGTAGGAGTTATTCTAAAATATACATATCACTAAAAATCCTCGTCATCTGAAACAAAAGATGATATACCTGATTAACATATAAATCCTCTTTTCCTTTATAATTTCTCTAGCTCCAAATTTTTGTTATTTTAGAAATATACAACAGCAAGCATATTACATGCCTTATACTAGCCCTTAACTATGATACGGTCTTCTTTCCTTCATCAGCTTGTGACTCTTTTCACCTTTTCGCTTTGAATTATCCAGGAATCAGCAATTGAGAATAGTTAAATCAATCATGCTAAATAAATTTCAATCACAAGTGTCCAAGTAGTTTACAGAACCTGAACCTTTTATTAATTACTCCAATCACATAACCATGTGTAACAGAAGTAAAGTACGCACATTTTTTAGTGAGGACCCCATGAATGACAGGTGTCACTACAACAGTCATAAGGTTCTGAATTGAAGAGGAACCAAACTAGTGGAAAATTAAAACATCTAAATCCATGAAGAAGGAAAAAAGTAATGAAGGCACAAAACATGTTGAACAACCCATATACTGTAACCTAAAATACAAGCGTACTCCTGATTTCACTTCTCTATGACTAGATTGAGTCTAGCACATCAAGAATAGAGACAGTGTCATTTGAGTATAACTGAGTACACCAAAAAACTAAAAAGTAAAATGCAGATTAGTTTAACTTTCTGCACATTGTGAGTTCTGCTCTTTCCAAACTATACTGCATTTTACTTTTAGTTTAGCCCCCAAGATAATTCTCCACCAACCTCTGTCCTTAGCATGTACACCTGCTTCCTCCCAGCGTAGTAATGCCTCAGCCACCTTCTTGGGCATTTTCCACTCCTTTGAGGCTTAGGAATATTCACCACAACTGATGGTGTACTTGTAATGTAAAAATAGATGGCTAACAGTCTCAAACACCTGGAACACAAGGTTCTCTCTTCATAACATTGTCCTGTGTAAGGACTGCTTCCTTAACCATTAACCAGACAAAATAGGAGACTTTGTGAGAAACCAATGTTTCATATCGTAATAATATTTATAAGGAAGAGCAAGTGGTCTACTACAACAACAACATAACTAGTGTAATCCACAAGTGGTCTACTAAAAGAATATTTCTAACTATCTTCCATGCTTTTGACTAATACCTGTGTCCAGGTCAACCTGCACGCACCTCGACTAATTCTGCCAAACATGCTACCTTAACCCCGCACAGATACCAGGTAACTCTATCTACCAAAGTTGGGCTGATGAGAAGAAATCACCTAGTGTTTTTGCCCCCCTTGGGAATTGAACATACACCTGATGATTCTCAACCCACTTCATCACTAGGCCTGAGGCACCACCTTTGGGTGCTTATCTTCCATGTTTTTTAGTTGATACAAACGTTGAGAGACTTCATATTTTTTTTTTGAATCAGCTGTATGACTTCATGAGTTCATTTTTCATCACACCTCTAACCAGACTTACTAATTGTTTCATAAAAAGATCTGAACATTGTTAACACATCTGGATTGGAATAAGCAAGTGAAGAGGCTGACCTTGATTGCATTAACATCTGGTCTCTCATAGATTTGAGCTTCAAAAGGCCGTCCAGCTGGTTTGTGCTGCATGGCTGCCACTGTTGCATGCAGAAAGAAAAACACTCATCAACTTTAAACATACCTTCACAACATAGGGGCCACATTGTAAAAGAATATACAACAGAGCAAGATAACCAACAGAAATGAAGACCGAGGAAGATCAACCACAAAACATTCTTTACATTCTCAGAACTAGCAGGAGCATATCAACTTGCAAAAACCCAAATATACATGACACTGGTGAACAGATACATTTACAAAATTTAATATACAGTGTATGTCAATCCAACTTAAGCCCCTCAAAGAAAATCACATGTCTTTTAAGTTTATCAGTGTTCATTGAATGGAGGCTCCAATTACTTCCCTTGGTGGCTAGGGCCTGAAAAGCGATTACAGCTCTCTCTCTCTTTTTGGGTTTGAAAAAAGTAATATGGAAAGAAACAGTTATACAGGCAAATGAATCAACAGCAAATTCTTCAAAAAGTATAATTCCTGCAAATCCTAAAAAACCAACACACAAGCAACTAATAATTGTTCCCAGTGGTTCATGTTCAGTCCACACAAGGTTTCTTTTTCTCGAGACGAATTTTCTATTAGTACTTCTCACCACAAGAAGTTAAAACAGCTTGGAGTATTTTAGATGGAAGGTAAAGGGTTAGTTTGTAAGGACCAAGAAAAAACTCGCGAAAAAAATTCATGAGAAAATTGGAAGCCAAAGAAATCAACTATACACTTCCTTTTTGTTTTATAAGTATAATAAAATTATAATTTAATCATATGCTTTAAGTAATCAGTCAGGAATAGTTTCAGCAGCAAGGTTGAGGCCAAAGGAGCACTTAGTTCTCCCGCATTTGCCTTATTTACCATTTTCTTAGCAGGTGATCCATGTTTGGTCTTTTTAAGTCACCTGACCTAGGCTGATGGGGTTTTGTAACAGGTGGTCTAGAGTATGTGCACAACAAGACCATGCCCTAGCTTTGGACACATTGTGGATGATACTAAAGCTCTAACTTCTTCTTCTGAAGTTTCTAATTTAAATGTTGATATTCAATAGCAAGAAGGTGAACAGAAGGGGGAGGCCTAGCCTGGTTCTTTTTTGTCTTCTCACACGAATGATTACTTTGTATTCACTTTTTCCAATATCTAAGCAAGCAAGGGATTTGTACTCCCTCTGACTTAATTTTTATGACACATTTTCCTTTCTAGTCAGTCCTAAAAAGAATGGTATATTTCGTTATTTGACAAATATTTAATGAGGCTACCAACATTTTAGCCATGTTGGGTCCCACTAATTTGGCAACAAGTCCTCAAAAGTGTACTCTTTTAAGAATAGTTTTGGAACATTGTGAAGTCTTCCCCATACTTCTTAAACTTCGTGCCAAGTCAAACTACATCACATAAATTGGGATAGAGGAAGTAGTATAGTTTGCACTCCCCTGTTTCAAAAAAATGGTGACTTTACCTTTTGATTTTATTTCAAAACAAGTAGTGTTTTACATAATCACGAAGAATTAAGTATTTCTTCCAAAATTACCGAAATTTTAGTACATTAAGTTTACACCATTAAAGAACGACTTCTTTCTTCAAGGCATTTGATTAGGGGTAAGATAGTAAAACACTTCTTATTTTCTAGGACTGAATAGTTTTCTTAAGGGGTGTATCCAAGCTAAAAACACCACTTATTTTGAAACGGAGGGAGTTATACTTTGTCCCCAGTCCCCATTGTGTTGCACAAACTATTTATACAGCTTCACAACTATTCAGGAACACTTTGGAGAGACATAAAAGCACACACTGCAGCTATATATCGTACTACAACTTTGTAATTTCATAACAAACAGCCATAAAGAAGAGTTACAGGAGAAGAAGTTATTTTCCACTCCTTCCCAACTAAGAACCGCCTAAAGGCTGTTAATAGAATTGGAAGGAAATACATAAATGGGAAACTCAAGATGAAAACTTAAGAAGAATGGGCAGTGTACGGGAGTTCCAACTTTAACTGGAACAGAGAACAAAGTGGAACTCAACAATGCAAATCAAGGTGTTGTGTCCTATTTCTTGATTAAAAAAGAATGCAAATTGTGCAGCACAATTTGTGCCATAAATGAAAGAAGAGCGCAAAGACAGAGCAACAAAAAAGCTTAAGATGCCTAAATTCTGCCATAAATTATGATGGTTGAACTGATAGGTGTGGAAACTGTACTTGAATTCAGCACATAAGAATTTCATTTTTTTTGATAAAGTTAACATTTGCACTTGAGAATTTTTACTATTTTCCTTTTTTACTTGTCCATTTTGACAAATCAAGAAAGGAAATTTTTTTACCTCTTATACCCTCAATTAATTAATTTTGGAAAAGGTACAACATCTTGAAAATCTTAAATTTTTAATTCATCCACTTCATAAAATGGTAAACTCCCTATGTCAATGATTGATTTCTTAAAAGGTGTGCCAATTCAAAAGTGGACAAGTAATGAGAGTCAGAGGGAGTATAATTTTGTTTGATGGAACAGCTAATGCTGTGCAGATTGCTTAACAACTTTTGGCTTCATTTTTTGTAGGTTTATGCAGGACATTGCTATACAGAATGCCAAACCACTTTTGCTGCCTCTTTCATACCACCACTTCGGGAAAAAAGCCATATGTCCTTATGCATGTTTCAAGAAGTTTAATCATTGTTAAAAAACCACTTTAGTTGCATAAAGGTTAAAAATGAAATGGAGAACAAAGTCAAATTACTTGTATCTACAAAGAGGAATTACTTGGAGATGGGCCAACACGAAAGCAACAACACTTAGTGCCTGTTTGGATTAACTTATTTTAGGTGCTTTTGGCTTTTAAGTACATTTTTTGTTTTGGAGATGTTTGGAAAGGTTAAATGTGCTTCTAAGCACTCACTTTTCGGCTAATCTTTTAAAAAAATAAGCCAAAAGTAGGGTATCCTCTACCTATGGTTTTTAGCTTTTTTCACTTATAAGTTACTTATTATAAGCCCATCCAAACAGGCCATTAATTTTTAAAACAATGGCACAGAAATTTCAGCAGCTGGAGTATAGCGTACATCCACATTAGAAAGGCCCCTTTTTTTTCTGATCAGTATCTTCAGTCGACAGAATAGAATCAGAAATATCAGAAAACATTTTGATAGGCAATATAGTATGAATTTGAAGAATAGAGGTCCAATGCCATAAACATACCAAAGGAAATGGAAGTAAATTAATACATCCTAGCGCATTTAATTATCATCAGTGTAACAATACGAGCAGAAATATCACAGAACACTTAGATCGACTAGTCATCAAACTTCATGCAATTCCAAGGAGACGAATAAATAAGCATGGGAAGTAAATTTACCAATTGGTGCACCAAATGCACCGGGTGGCAAGGGATCAAACTCCATTCCAAGAATAGGTCCGTCTTCCCTTAATGGCTCCCCCAACTGCGCTTCCACAAATGCGATAGCCCGAAGCTCAGATATAGCTTGAGGTGGCTCATAATATCTCTTCAAAGCTGGCATTTCAGGTCTAAACCTAGGAACTGCAGTTCCAGGTCGATGAACAACTCGCTGATGGAGCTGTTGTTGCACCTGCAAGTCCATGAGACCAATCGGACTTACTCTTGAACCAGAACCAGAGACATGATCCTTCCCAATTTCACCACTCACTGCCATCTCATCCCCTTGTCCACCAGAAGAAATCATTGCTGCAGGTGAAACTTCTTCCTTTTTCTGCCGCTTCACTGGCGTAGCTTTCCTGTCCTTGAGCCTCCTATGGCAGAACCACATCTGCAGTTGCCTATCAGAGAGGCCTAATTTTACTGACAACTCTGCTCTCAATGCTTCTGAGGGGTAAGTATCAGCTACACAATTAAAAAAATTAACTCAACCCCATTAATTTGCAGCCTATAACTCTAAATGCAACAAGTAAACATCTATACCTAATCAATAATTATAACAACAACAACAACATATCCTATATAATCCCACATGTGAAGTGGGGTCTAGGTGGGGTCCTTAAGGACAGAGTGACCGCAGACCTTACCCCTCCAGCGTTAAGAGACAAATAAGTTGTTTCCGATATACCCTTACTATAAGTACTAAAAAATTAACAATATAAAAACACTATAACACCCAACAATCCATCGAAAACCAAAATGGGGAAGATTAAGAAAAAGATTGACAAGAGCAAGAAAAACCCACTAGCATAAGTCTTCTCAAGAATCTCCAACTGAGAAGCAGTCTTCATTTTCCTCTTAACCTTAGGCTCCCCTTCTGGTACCTTCTTTTTTCCTGCATCACAACTTCCATTTACTCCAGCATCACTAGTGGCAGCAGCAGCAACGGCCATAGGAACATCAGCTTCTCCATTTCCACCACCATCAGACTCCATTTCAGCAACAGATGAAATTTTTAACTTCCCCCAAATAAATTACACCTCAAATAATCAAAACCCAACTACAAAATAGCAGCTGCCACCCTTACAACCCATCAAAATCCCCCCTTTTTTTGTTACTTCTCTCTCTAAATTAGGGTTAGAGCAGCTATAGAAAGAGAAAGAGGAAATTGGGGGTTGGTTGCTTTTGGTATTGACGAAAAGACAGAAAATTAAACACACCCACAAAGTATATTGAACTGAAAGCATTATCTATACACTCACACACTCTCTCTCTTGCCCCCCAAAAGTAAAATAAAGACTAGCACCCTGTAAGGACTCTCTGATTGAGATGTGTGGTGAGATTTGCCTAAATATTGATAATAAATTAACTCTTTCTTGAAATTGATATAGTAGTAGTAATAATTATTAATGCCAACAGCATCTCTACAATTATACAAGTACTAATGAAATTAAAGAACAAAGAAAAACTATGAACACAAAAACACAACTTTCTCTTTCTACTACTACTACTAATCTTATTATACCCACCCATCAAAAATCTAATCTTTTCTTGAAAATTGTTACACCCACATGATGAAAATATGAAATGAATATAGTTTATATTTGACTCTGTCATTCTCTGATAATAAAGAAACCAAAAAGGGGGGCAAAAAAATTAAAAAAAAAAGAATCTTTTTTTTTCTTGGTATAAAATTCTTGGTGGGTATATATATATATATATATATATATATATATATATATATATATAGTATAAGGTTAGTATTGTCAGATTCTTTGAAAACCCAAAGTTTTGATTCACAAATGGGTTTGTGCTCTTGTGCTTTGCAAGTTTATTTTTTTCTTCCTTTCTCTCTCTAAAAAAAAAACACTTCTATTCTCTCTCTTCATATTCAAGGACCGACCGGTTTTTAATTTTTTTCTTGTTATTTTGTTCGTTACTTTTTGTACTACGATCTGGTCGAGGATGTCAGTTGTGAGTAAATCGCTTTGGTGGAGAATGTTGTACACTCGCTGTGATAGCCGTTGGATGGAGTTATTTTAGAGCGCGTGTAGGAGATCGACGACAAGAGCGAATGAGGGAGAAGTTTCAGTTTATTTCCCGCATTATGAATGTGGGACCCAGATAATTGGAGTCAAGTTTTTCGTTTTTTATCATTGAGTTTTTACGGCGTGTTAATCTTGTTTTAGATAAAATGTTAAGTAGATAATGGTTTGATTAATTAGTCAAAAGGGGTCTTTAACTATATAATCCTTTCATACATGTTTTCTTTTGGTCTCGGTTTGACTTCACATTTTTTTTTTAAAAAAATCATAAATAAAATAATAATTTTATTATACTATAAATTATTTCATTTATTAAAGAAATAATTAATATTTAATATAATTGCAAAATAACCAATTATTTTTTTATTTTTAAAAATAGATAAGTAAATATGAAGATATGTTTTATAATATATATAAAAAAGGGTCAAATATACTCATAATAGTTTAAATATATATATCTCACGTTGTACATTCAACACAAATATATTCTTCTCATTATATTTTCGTCCAAATATACTCTTTTCAATACATTATAACACAACTTTATCCTTAATTTTCAAGAAAAACTATATATCAAGCTCAAAATGAAATCACTCGCTTTCAATTTTAAATATCTTAATCCTTTAGAAAATTCACTATTGTCCATAGCAAGTGTTTTCTTTTTAAAAAGAAAATGCATTGGCCATTAATTAGCTGAGTATGTTTACCAATGTTGCTAAAAATAGCTTATTTTCAGATTCATTTTTTAAAAATAGCTTACTAAAAAAGTGTTTTGAAAAAAAAAATTGTATTTGGCTAAATTCATCTTTAAAGTGTTTTTTATAAGAAAGTTGTGTTTGACTTCTTTTTTTTAATTTGAGAGTCAAATTACGAGTAAAGACAAATATTAATGTACTTTTAATATTAAAATTATTTTTTAGAGAAAATAGTTTAGACATCTATTAAAAAAATAAAATATTTTTTATATTAAAATATGTATATATTAATTTTCAATCAATATTATACATCTTTTAAGGGTTGACATCTTTAATTGTTATTCTTTTTTTTTCTTCTAATTTTACAAAGATATCGTTATTACATTCTCTTTATTTTCTAATTTGGTAAAATCACACGTAAAAATAATAATACGTAAACGTAAAATAAAAAATATAATTATTAAATGAAGCTTAACTACTAAAAATATGAAATATGTTAATTAATTAATAAGATTATTAAATATATGGACCTTCTAGTCTTGAAAAAAATAAGTTTCTTTTAGCTTATTGCCAATAACAGAAAAACTATTTCGTTTTCTTTTATTTAAAAGCAGTTTTTTAAATTTGCGAATCACTTATATTTTTTAAAAAATTAAAATTCTTACACCGAACATATTAATTTACTATATATGTATATATGTAACTTTCAGCATGAGTCAATTATGGCACCAGCAACATTAGACTCTTCAACAAAATGAAATTATATAAAACTTAAGCCGAAAACAAATCCAACTATATCATAAAAAATAATATGTTCAAGAACTTTGAAAACAAAAAGAAAAAAAAAAACAGAAGGAATTTGTACATACCACCTACTTTTATGTCAAGTCTATCAAAAGTTATAGTATATTATTTATTTTTAGAATTTTTTTTTGATATATTCTTTAATTTTGCGATTTTGAAAGGATAATTTTTTTTATTGTATCAGCTTTGTGTTATAAAATTAAGTTATTATTCAAGGCTATAAATATTTATTGAAAATTATGAAAACTGTTATTATTTTGCATGCCTAAAAGGAGGTGAACAAATATAGTACAAATATTTTGACAAATGAATATTATAAAGTTAAAAAGATATGGTAATCTGAAAAAGCTAAATTTAGAGTAGTGATTTTATTTTTCTTGATGGACTATTCAAATATAATAATTATGCTATTGAAATATTTTCAGATAGATATTTTGTCTTTTTCAAAAAGATAAGAGAAAAAAACAAACATAAGATTGTTTTATAGGAAAATGTCTTATCGTACTTTTGGTCTGTATGAGTTCTAATAATATGTGAAATTTTAACAAAATGAAAAGTGGAGTTTAAGGTGAAATGCAACTTATTAAAAATTACTAAATCAAGGATATTAAATTATATTATCTTTAATTATTTCTAACTGACTGATATATTAATATTATTTTACATAATTGATCAATTAAATTTTTTTTAAAATATTATGCAAACACGTGTGAACGTACGTAGGAGAATCTAAAATAATAAATAAAATAAAAGTATTAAGAAAATGAGAGTTTATACATATGTGTTTTGAACATGTAGTATAGATTAGGGATTAACTACTTAAAAGAATTATTTCAAATGTTTGGTAAACATTTAATAAGTAGTACTTTGAGTTTATTGTTTGTGCCAAAAATCACATTTGGAACATCCAAATTTTTTCTTCCGTTCCGTCTAGTGTCTAATATTTTATAGTGTGGTCCGACTAATCTGAATTTGCGTTGGACAACACTTTCTACTAAGGATTTTTTTATACTCAAATTTTAAAATCGAAACTTTTAATTAAGAAAGAACCAGTCTCATCCAATGCACTTCTAAAGATTTAATTGAATTCGTTATATGAAATTTATTCAACTACCCTTCTTTTTCTTGTCTAAACAAGAGTTTTTTTCCCAGACTAATGAAATACGTATGAATTATACAAAGCCCATATATGACCCAATATTGTAAAGGGCCTAGCTAGGCTTGTATACCTATTGGGCCTGAAAGTGGATTAATTTGGCAACATGGCCATCTCTACGCGGAGCGGACCTAGAGTATGCTGAGGGGTTCACTCGAACTCCTTCTATAACAAATTACATTGTATATTTAAGATGTTTTTTTTTTTTGAAAAAAATTACGTTTATATATTAATTTTGAACATCTTGAATATTAGCTTAGTGGTTTAGGGGATTAAATCAATATTCTTTTTTTCTCGAACTCCCTTTAATGAAAATCCTAGATCCATCGCTTCCTCTACGTAGTAGTTTCATGAAGAACTTTTGCAAATAGTCACTATAATAAACTTAAGTATGCTCTATAGATAAAGTTTGCATATTTACGAGTTGTAGCTACAATTTAAGCTGACTCATTTGTAATTTACGGATTCGTATAATTTACATATTTGTATAATTCACGGGTACATTTGTATAATTCGGTAATTTTTGTATAAAATCGAAATTATAAATTTATACAATTACAAACATCAAAAGTGTAAACAATTATACAAAAGTTATACAAAATTCGAAATATACAAAATTTAAAAGTTGAGCCGCGTCACTATAGCTAAAAGTAGGTTGTGAGTTATTAGTGCTGACAAACTATAGCTATGTTAACTAATTAACTAATATATATTTTACTTGTACGCGTAATTTTTCTTAGTTTTTATGGTACTATTTAAGTTATATCGTTCTTTTTTCAAAATATTTAACTTGTAGCCACTGTGACAAGCTTAAGTTAAGACATTGCCTGCTCCTCCTCTACTTCTTCTTCATGGCCACTTTTTAAGTAAAAGTTTCATATCGCAACAAATGAGTGTTGCTTGGATGCTAAATATTTTCTACATCCAACTTTAAAGTTATTGTTTCATAATTGAAGATATTTATGAGCTATTTTTTATACGTCCCGGGTAATATTGATTTGATCTTTTTTTGTTTAATTTATATTATCTACGAACAGAAATTAACTATAGATTCCGTTTATATGAATTTGACTATAGTCATCTTCGCATGAGGGCATAGAGTTGAACTTTAAAATAACATATGTTTATAAACAGCCACAAAAATCAAATATTTCAGCTGTCTATATATGTAAAGTGAGCACCTAACCTCAATCCCACAGTATATATGTGTTGAATTTGGTACAATTTTAATTAGTGTTTTGATCGAGAATTGACTATATTATAGTATGTTTTGTCAAAAAAGGAGCGTCAATGATGGTTGCACTATGATTTGACGTGTGTTCTGTTTTAATTTATGTGACATTTTTTAAAGTTTAAGATGTAATTTTTCTTTTTTACTGTCATTTTTTATGTCTCGAATTATCAATTATTTTATCTTATGATACTTTGTAATTTTATTTCAAAATACTCCATTGCCAAATTCACAGACAAAACTAATTTTTTTGACTATTGCAATCCGAACTATGTCACGTAAGATAGGATAGGACTTAAGAGTATCTTTTTTGGGAAACTTGTGTATACATAATTTATACCCTAATATTATCTTAGTATAAAAATATGCATTTATAGAGGGAGTGTACTTTGTCTATCAATAAAAGACGGATGATTTTTACTTTTTTTAAAAGAGTTTTTTCGAAAAAGAAATAAGCATCGAAATTTAGATAATTTATGATAATCTTTTTGCCTATTGAGTATTTGTACAAAGAAAAGAATTTATAGATAATTGAAGATAAAGATTTTAAAATTATGTTAGAATTTATTGTCTCCACCATTTCTTTTTTTCATTTACGAAGGCACAATCGAATATATATAAGTTCATGGATTTTGGAACTATAACTTTTATGACGCATTAGATTATGAATAATCATTTATAAATAATTTTAATTTCAAATAGAAGATTTGAACTAAAGCTACTGAGTTCTGTCAAATCTACAAGTTTAATAATAGACACATAATATATCATACATATACATTAATTAGCTCCGTGCATAGTCGCATGTATCTATAGTCTAGCAGTTTAGTTAGGAAATGTCGTGGACTGACTCCTCGATCGACACAAATTCCATTGCTCGTTAAAAATATAATATCATCTTTATACGATATTCATCCGTTAATATATTTGAAGAATTCGAGCTAACCTATAGTTCTGAATATTCTTTGTTCCACTGCAGAGTGAGTCACAAATTCACTATCTTGAAATCTTGGCCTATATATATTTGCACGCTTATAAGTTAATATAAAATGGTCAGTACATATATATATAGCAGCTTTGTTTTGATAGAGAGACATAAACTTTTTTTTTTTTCATATTAATATATGGTCCATATACTGATCCCCAAACAATTGGATTATCAAACTGGACCATGTGTGACAATACAAATTGTTAATTTTTTTTGGTTTTAGTCTTTCATTACTTTGATTTTCAATTTTAACTTTTTTTTTTAGGTCAAAATTCAAATTAATTAATTAGCAGGCTCTTTACCAAATTTAGTAGACTTTTGAGTAATATGAACATGGAAGATCAACGGTAGGTCGTTAAAGAACTCACTATATAAATATATATGTTCAGTATTATGTAAATTTAAATGTTTACTTATATTTATCAGATGAGACAAATTTAAAGATAGAAAAGAATCTAAAAATTCTGAGTATTTACCAAATATTTTTGGGAGTTTGTGTTATTGCTTGCTTTTGAAACAAATAAATGAAGTAGATATATTGTTTAATTATTATTGGTAAATTTACTAAAAATGTGGAAAAACATAAGTAAACTAATGAGTCTTTGTGGAAGACTGCTCTCCTTTTGAAATTTCAAAGTTCACTTTTTTGTTGTTCAAAGAGTCCCCACATATACACCAAATTTCTTCTAACAATACTATGCTTTTTTTCCCTTTGAATTTGACTACACTTACATGCTCATTTTAATTTTATTAGTGTGAAATATAAAGTAAAATAATTTTAATATAAATAATTTAATTATTTTATTTTGCATTTAGTTATAGATATTAAAATAGTTTTTGGACTATATCTATGATCTATCTCGTTATTTACACTATAGTAATTTGATTCAAGATAATTTATTCTTAACTAAACGATATCCTTTTAAGTTACTAATGATATTTTTTAATATGTTCGTTTCATTTTACTTGATTCTTATATAAAAACGAGATGTCTCATTTGACATTGGGGAAACAATGGTTCCATTTCTTCCTATTCCCATAGCCAAAAGAAACTGAATCTTATGTCATCTAATTCCATTTGCGAAATAAAGGAATTTTGCTTTTTTCTAAATATTCTTATGGTTGAGTCAATATCATTTGTAAGAGGCAAGAGGGTATTGGTGTATAAATTTATAAAGTTTATTTAACCAAATTATAACTTTTTTTTTTCTTTTTCTTATTTAGCAAACACAAATATTTATTATAAGTCCCTTTCTTTAATTAAAAAGAAAATGCTCATAAGTCCCAATCAACTATATGCCTAATAACTTCTGTAATTTTCAAAATAATAGTCGTTACGATTTAATATATCTCCCACTATAATTTAATTTGATTTTGTTTGACCATATAATAGTGTCGAAGTCAATATTTTTATTAATAAAATTCAATATATACCTATCAAAAAGTTGAAGAAATTCGATATATATACAGATGTCTTAATTTTTTAAAAAAAGAAGTTTAGATAAATCACTTTCCCTCTATTTCACTCCGCCTCTATATGAGTACCAAGCACAAAGGTTTAGTTACTTATAGGACAAAATCTTATGGTTATGGATACTAAGAACAACAATAAAAATAAGAAACAAAATCTAGCTAAATTTAAACCTTAATGAGTGTTTTTTCTAGCTTATAACTATAATATATAAGAATATTTTTATACTCCTCTTGAGTATACTATTAGCTAGTATATTAATTTTGTTCGTTTCTCGAATAGATATATATATATATATATACATATAATTGTTTTCAAGGTTAACGAATGTAAAAATAATCCTACATATAATTATAAGTCCGTCTCTAACTGTTACGTGAGTCTAATTCATTTTAATATATGACGATAAAAAAATATTTATTTTAAAGTTAACTGTTTTACGCAATAATAGCGGAAAAACACTTATCTCAGTCAAATAATGAATATGAGATCACATCACAAATAGACAAGTTGGACTATCTGTCCACATTAAACCGACCCTCATCGTCCCACACAACACTCTCCGCCATTTTTCAACCTTCAAAGCTTACACTATTTTAACAAGCTCAACAAACACCCATTTTCACCATTGTTGCAGAAAAATCTCTTCATCTTCTTCTTCTCGTACATGAAAAACCATGCAAATGAAACTTTTACTCTTCTTTCTGAGTACATTCCCTTTGATTTTTGCTTTAAATCAAGATGGGTTGTATCTACAAAGACTGAAGCACTCGTTGTCTAGCTCAGATCAAGGGGTATTTTCTACTTGGTATGAAAATGATCCTACCCCATGTAACTGGACAGGTGTTACCTGTAATGACGCCGGAGATTCTCCCTCCGTTATCGCTGTTAACCTCTCCGGTGCTTCTCTTGTCGGACCCTTTCCGGGTTTCCTCTGCCATCTCACTTCACTTTCATCACTCTCACTTTCGAATAATTTTATTAATTCTACTCTTCCGGTTTCTATTTCTGAATGTGGTAGCCTCACGTACCTTGACATTTCTCAGAATCTCATCGGTGGAACTATCCCCGACACTATTTCCGATCTTCCTTACCTCAGGTAACTCAGTTTGAAGCTCAATTTTACATTTCCCCTGTGTTTTATTTCCTTCAAATTTTCGAAAAATAGCAACTATAGTTAGCGTATATAACATGGGTATGCATAGAAAAGTGTAGTCCAGTGCACAAAACATCTCGTAGTAGAGGATGTAAGCAATGATTCAGCTAAATACACATCATCCGCCTGGATTTACTTACTGGAAACTCAGAATTACTAGTATTGAGTATTTGAGTAAAAAATGCAAATGAAACAAAATGAATATTATGATTTTTATTGAAGATTTTGTTATTCTTGTTGTTTTATTAGTATGTTATGATCTTTTTATTGCAGGTACCTTGATCTTAGTGGATGCTATTTTTCAGGGAATATTCCGGCAAGTTTCGGAAGATTCAGGCAACTAGAGACTCTTATTCTGACTGAGAACATTCTAACTGGTGAAGTTCCAGCTGCATTAGGTAATGTAACGAGTCTCAAGACACTTGAACTTGCTTACAACCCTTTTGCACCGAGTCAGTTTCCTCCTGAACTTGGTAACTTAACGAATCTTGAGACATTATGGCTAAGCATGTGTAATCTTGTTGGTTCAATCCCTAAAAGTATTGAGAAATTGAGTCGATTGACTAATTTTGATGTGTCCAATAATGGACTAGTTGGGTCAATACCAAGTGCAATTTTCCAGCTTAATAGTATTGTTCAAATTGAGCTCTACAATAATTCTCTTACCGGAAAATTGCCTTCGGGATGGTCTAACTTGACCAGGTTGAGAAGATTCGATGTATCGACTAACAAGTTAAATGGGACTATTCCTAATGAGTTGTGTGAGTTGCCACTTGAGTCACTCAATCTATTTGAGAATCAATTTGAGGGGCTTATTCCAGAAAGTATAGCTAACTCTCCGAATCTGTATGAGCTTAAGTTATTCTCTAACAGATTTTCTGGTTCATTGCCTAGTGAACTGGGGAAGAACTCGGCTTTACAGTATCTTGATGTTTCAGACAATACATTTTCTGGTAAAATTCCTGAAAGTTTG
This sequence comes from Solanum peruvianum, assembly GCA_027705065.1. NCBI lineage: Eukaryota > Viridiplantae > Streptophyta > Magnoliopsida > Solanales > Solanaceae > Solanum > Solanum peruvianum. The sequence goes on from JAKWJD010001761.1 coordinate 63,651,151, forward strand.
TGTGAGATGGGAGCTTTAGAGGATCTTATAGTAATATATAATTCGTTCTCTGGGAATATTCCGGCCAGTCTTGGCAACTGCCGGAGTTTACTTAGGATCAGGTTCCGGTCTAATAAGCTATTCGGGGAAGTCCCAACTGACTTTTGGAGTTTGCCTCATGTTTATCTCTTAGACCTTTTTGGCAATGCATTTTCAGGAAATATATCACACATGATTTCTGGTGCCAAAAATTTATCTAACCTCCAAATATCAAGAAACAAATTCTCAGGGGTTATACCTAGTGAAGTAGGAAAGTTGAAGAACTTAGTTGAGTTTTCCGCGAGTCATAATGAGCTAAAGGGAGAACTTCCAGACACATTAGTGCAGCTAGGGAAGTTAGGAACGCTTGATCTTAGTTTCAATGAGCTATCAGGGAAAATCCCCTTGGGAATTTACACAATGAAGCAACTCAGTGAGCTTGACTTGGCAAATAATGGATTTTCTGGGGAAATTCCGGAGCAAATTGGGACTTTGCCAGTGCTTAATTATCTTGATCTTTCTGGGAATTACTTCTCAGGGGAAATCCCACTTAGTCTGCAAAGCTTGAAGCTTAATAAGCTAAATTTGTCTAACAATCAGCTGTCAGGGATGATTCCTGCAGTTTTTGATAAGGGTGTTTATAGAGACAGCTTTCGAGGTAATCCAGGTTTATGTCAAGGTGTTGCTGGTCTTTGTGCTACCAAAGGTAGAGGACAGCATGAAGGGTACTTATGGACTTTGAGAGCTATCTACACAGTTGCTGGCTTCGTTTTCCTTGTCGGGATTGCTATGTTCATTTGGAAGTACCAGAAATTCAAGAAGATTAAGAAAGGAAACACTATGACAAAGTGGACATCATTCCATAAGCTTGGATTTAGTGAATTTGAAATACCCGTTGGCCTAGATGAAGCTAATGTAATTGGCAATGGAGCTTCAGGAAGAGTGTACAAAGCTGTCCTAAGCAATGGTGAGGCAGTAGCTGTCAAGAAGCTATGGGAGAGAACAGTTAAAGATGAAACCCCGTATGGTGCTCTTGAGTCTGATAAAGATGAGTTTGAAGTTGAAGTTGAAACTCTGGGTAAAATTAGGCACAAGAATATTGTGAAATTGTGGTGCTGTTGCGATACTGGGGATAGCAAGCTCTTGGTATATGAGTACATGCCAAATGGAAGTTTGGGTGATTTGCTGCACAGTTGCAAGGCCAAATTGTTGGATTGGCCATTGAGGTTCAAGATAGCTTTAGATGCAGCTGAGGGGCTCTCTTATTTGCACCATGGTTGTGTTCCTCCAATTGTTCACCGTGATGTTAAGTCAAACAACATATTGCTGGATGATGAGTTTGGAGCCAAAATTTCAGATTTTGGTGTGGCAAAAATTGTTAAAGCAGGCAGCAAAGGTGGCGTCGAATCCATGTCTGTAATTGCTGGTTCCTGTGGTTACATTGCTCCAGGTATTGCTTTGTCCAAACTGTATCACTGGCTTTAGTCATTTCTATCGATATATTGGCACATCTAGCTTATATTTTTCGGAAAGATTGCAATTTCATTTTAAAGTAACAAAAACTAACATAAGTGAAATTTATTGTTTGCAGAGTATGCATATACTCTTCATGTGAATGAAAAAAGTGACATATATAGCTTTGGAGTGGTCATTTTGGAGCTGGTGACAGGCAAAAGACCAGTCAGTCCAGAATTCGGAGAGAAAGATCTAGCTACTTGGGTACACACAACGTTGAACGAGAAAGGAGTTGATCAGTTGCTCGACCCAAATCTAAACTCCAGCTTCAAAGAACATATATGCAAGGTTCTTGATGTTGGTCTATGCTGTCTTAACCATACTCCAGCTAATCGCCCCTCAATGCACAGAGTGGTGAAAATGCTCCAAGAATCAGTTCCTCGTAACGTGCCAGAAATCAAAAACAAGAACGGTAAACTTTCCCCTCAGTACTTTCCGAAGTCAGTCTAGTTAATATATTATATCTAGTAACAGAGCAGGAGTTTTTCCTGTCAAGAATTGGCAAGGAAGTAGCTGCATAACGAAAACTTTACTAGTCTTTTTCAAGAATTAAGCATATTGTACTCTTTGAATTCTACAACCCTTTATGAATCTATACTAAGATGATTCATCATTCATCATGAATTAACAAATTTTACGCTAGCTGTCAGCCTACGCCAACACAAGTTGGATACTGAAAGTTGTAAGTATTTCTTAACTAATGCATTTGATTAAGTTTGTTAAACTCAGGTCCTACTTTGCTGTACATCATTCAGTGAACTGGGGCCTTTAGAAATAAATATACAGACCACAAAGCACCAGTTTTTCAATGACATTGATAGATTATGCGGTTTGACTAAATTGTTTTTTGAGAAGAAGAATTCAAAGATATTTAGAATTGGTGACAGTCAGTGGGGATGTGCAATTGTTAAAATAGGTATATAAATATTTATTGAGGCAGCATGAGTGGTTATATATAAGTTAATATCATTGGCTAAAAGGAATTTTTGGTTTGAATTTTTCCCTGAGCTAGTGGGAACTGAGAAACACATTGAAAATAACTTCATTTTCTTCCAACTATGTGACTTCATATTCATGGATTGCAATATTGAGGGACCATAAAGTTTATAATGACAGAATTTAAGTTGTATATAGTGAAATGTATAAAATATCTTTATAATCTTAGTATAATTTTGTTGATTTTATTAAAACAAATTGAGATCAAACAGACTTTCTATTAGTTGGATGAAATGTGCTGCACTTTAGAATTTGCAAAAGACTAAAGATGCTCAAAATTATATCTAAGGAATTGAAATAGACGTATTTTGGTACTTCCATAAATAAGGGACGATAGCTATAACTCGATATTGGTAAGTAAGGGTCAAAAGTTCAAGTTCACTCGTATATTATCCTTTTTTTTTTTTTTTTTTTGCAAATTTTACTATTCCTTCGGCCCAAAAGAAAATTGTAGGTTACGGCCCAATTCATTTTTGGCGATACAAATTACCTGGAGCTTAGCTTTCTGTTTTGCTATTTGCGTTCTATAGCCAAATTATGTTTGTCATGGAGCATCTAATTTGTATAAATCACGGTGATACGTCAATTTGTATGAAAATTGCGTTTGTATATGTTCTCTGTGTTAGGCTAGAGTGGCGAGCGAAATTGGAAGAGCGAGGAGAAGAGAGATGCGAGTGAGAGAGGTGAATTATATATGTATATTAGTTAGATAATTATATATATGTATCGATGATTATGTTTGTATATCTGCATAAAATTTGATTGCATATACAATTGAGTTGAGCTAAAACATTCGAATTTGTATATTAAATCTCTCTCACTTTATACAAATAAACTTGTACTTTGTATTTTATATAATTTTGTGTCGGTATAAAGTAAGGGAGAAAGAAAGGCAAAAGAGAACTGAACACGGGAAGATTTGTATTTGTACAATTATAAGCGTATAGGATGGAGAGATATGTATTTGTATGTGCAATCTCTCTCGCTTTATACGGACGCATATTGTACATTTGTGTTTGTATAAAGTGAGAGAGGCGAGCGAGAGAGGGCTGAAAAGAGGAGAGTGGTGAGTGAGATTCCATAGAGAGGGAAGAGAGACGAACAACAAGAAGTTTGCGGCAAATTGGAATAAAATTAAACTGTATCTGTATCATTTATTTTGAATTAGTAGTTTACTATAGTATACGATAATTGACTTATAAATAAAAATATATAAATGAGTAATAAATTAAAAGAATACATATCAATTTCATCGAGTGAGTTTAAGGTTTTTATTGAATTTTATATTTAGTCCATCAATTTTATTCAACAGCTTCTATGCATCATGTTGATAAAGATTTTAGTTTCACAATAACAAAGGTTCAAATAGATATTAAAATTTTGATAAAATTAAATGTCTAAATATGAAATAAATAAATACATCGGATTGCAATTTATCACCACAGGCTAATGGCTATAAAGAGCTAGCTCAGGTTCAAAAAGAAAAAAAAATTATGAAAAATAATTAAGTAATCATGCTTGCTAAAAAGTTGATTATTAATTTGACTTTCTTGCAAATCACCATCAACCCTTTAATATAATCATTCATCACTACTTAATTACTTCTTTTCCCTCTCTTTTCGAGCTTAGAGGCGGATTCAACATTTTTAGTCTACGAATTTTGAATTATAAATTTTATTATTTATTATACTCATAATAAATATTTGTATATACTATGGGATTTTACTATAAATATATAATCTAATTTAAAAATTATTATATTTTATCAAACTCGTAAATTTTATTCTGACTTCGCCACTGACCTTTAGGTGGGGTAGGGTTGGAGATTCACTTGAAGAATTTTTTAAGGTTTTATGTTATTTTTGTTTGTACTTCTTTTTGGCTTATTGTGTGATGAAGCTATAAGTGGGGAATTATTAATGTTCTTATCACATGTCCAAAATCTTCAAGATTACAAAAGTTTGGTTCTGAATTATTCAAATGTTGAGGAACACTTTAAGAATCTATGTTTTTCATTAACTACAAGAAAAAAAAGGAAATTATGGTTCGATAATAGATCGATATCTTTAATTTTTGTACGATCAGATCTCTATGTAATAATGTTATCTATTTAGATATTTTTTTACTATTATAATAACATGCTATTATACAGAACATATAACATAATATGTATAATCGATTTCAAAATTTATTTAGCTATTATAATAAAATGTTTTTATAATAATCTACACAAATGATATGACAATTATTGTTACCGTTTGGTACAAAGCCACCAACTTTTGATTTGACAAATTTGGATAGTAAATTCAGCGACCAGAAAATGCAAACTCTTTATAAAACTTTTGAATGAAATATATAAGATAAGATTAAACTACCATTATCCTAGTTCGATATATCTACATATTGATCATATAGAATCTAAAACATAAATATTATTCTTTTTGTCTTATTTTATATAATAATATTTAACTAGATAAAGAAATTTAGAATGTCGTTTCTCTTAATATATTATTTATCAGTGATGATAATAATAATGTTTCTAACACAAAAAAGTTAGTAAAAATCTTGTTTGATAGAGAAACCTTTTATTTATTTATTTTAAAAAAATAATGTATTTTTGAGACAAACTAATTAGCTAGTTAGTGTGATCATATTATACGTATAAAACTCGAGATGACTATAATAAATTCAGTTGTACCCATCAAAACGCACTCTAGATGTTGTAAAGCTTTCTTTGTGGAGGCGCGGAGCTAAAAAGTTACTTATGTACCATCCGCTGATATGGTCGTACTCAATAGCTTTAATCTAAACTACATTTGAATGTTAAGAAATTGATCATCAGATATGTGCACATCTTTTTTAACTCAAACTCAATTAATCTACACTTGATGTCGCTTTTTAAAAAATTTAAAACTCATAAAATTTAAATTCTGACTCCGTCATTTTATCTGTTTGTGTACCCAAGTGTCTTGCATTGCATGAGAAGTTTAAGTGAAGCAATGTCATTATTGGTGGATGTTAAAGTTCCTCTTGTTTTTGTTTCTTTTCTAACCAAAATTGTTTTGTCTTTGTGTACACTCTAGGGTGACATTAGAACTGTAACTAACTGAGTGTGTGAATTGGGGTGGGAGTGGGGGGTGGGGGGTGGGGGTGGTGAAGGAGCTAATACTAGGTTGCCTTATTTACACTCAAGTAGTTTCACAATTAAAAATAAAATAAAGAGATTTATCGCGAATTAAAGAGAAATTTATGCTATAAAACATGATTTTTTGTATTCAAGCTCATTGAAAAAATGCATGACGAAAGCTAAATTTTCACTGAAATAGTGGAAAGTTTTCTATTTTTTCTGTACGAAAACATTACTAATTTTTCTTTTCTCACAAATTCATTCAAAATATTGATACAAATATAGCCACTGAACATTTTTCAGTGCAAAATTTTAGTGGAAAATAATACTCTCTCTGTCCCAATTTATGTAACATACTTTCTTTTTTAGTCCGTTCCAACAAGAATGACGTATTGCCTTATATATTAACAACAATTTAACTTGAAAATGTCATTTGATTTCTAGCCACACAAATATCCGTAACTCATTTTAGACCAGAAGTTTCTAAAGGTTTTTTTTTCTTTCTTTTTCAAATTCCGTGTCAAATCAAACTAAGTCATACAAATTGAAACGGAGGAGTAAATGTCCAATAGTGTTTAAGTTTAATTTTTTACCAATACATGGTAAACTGTCTTTATTAAAATGTTCCTTGTCAATGAAATAATCAATTAAACTATAACCCTTTTGGTTCTTCTTCACAAAGATATACATTTATTCCACATGAAGCATCCTTACTTAAATGAGCTAAAAGAAGAAGTGAATCCCAAGCAAACACTTCCTTTTTTTAAAATTTTATTTTTCTATCTTTGGTACTACTAATACTAGCTAATTATATTACTCAACTTTTTAAATCTAATTTTAATCTTTTTAAGTGTTATAAGATGAATACAAAAAGTAGAATTTCAATAATATTATATTATACCTTCCCAACTTTGATGAACAATTAGGTTGAGGGAACAACATGGTGTTGCTACTTTTTCCTTTTTTTCTTTTTAACCCTTTGTCTCTCCTTCTACAAATTTTGTTATTTTTGTAATAGTATTTAGTGAACAATAGTGGAAAAAAAAGAAAGAAAAGGATTTTCTCTAATTATTATTATTATCAAGAAATGACTTGTATCAATATTGACTCTCTTAGTAGTGTTACAAAAATAATTAGGACTTGTCCTTCTTGTGGTCATTTGATCAAATATGAAGAAAAGGTTAGTAATTTTTTCTTTCTTTGATTTTGCTTATTTATTATATTATTATATATACAACATGAATTGATGATTTAAATTTTTTTTTTGTGAAAAAAATATATTAATTTTTAAGTATAGGCTGGGATTCATAATCTTCCAGGATTACCAGCTGGGGTGAAGTTTGATCCAAGTGATCAAGAAATTCTTGAACATCTTGAGGCAAAAGTGAGATTGGATGCACACAAACTTCATCCACTAATTGATGAATTTATTCAAACATTAGAGGGAGAAAATGGGATTTGCTATACTCATCCAGAAAAGTTACCAGGTAATTTATTAACGACAGATAAATTTTGTAGCTAAAAAGACAAAATTGACTATAAGATATTAAAAGTTATGTTAGATACGGATTAAAGTTCGTAGCTAATTCAAGTGTTTTGTAAGATGAAATAAAACTTATAATTCCGAATGAGTTTAACTTCTATATACTTAAATCGTTAACTAGCTTTTATACTATTAGATCATCTAAAATTAAAAAAGATAAATATGTGCATGTAATTATTCGTTATATAAGTGGATTATAATCGAAAAAATAAGGCAGGTTATCTACTAAAATAAGTTAATACATGGATAGTGTTATACAACATCACAACAATGTATATAATATAAGTTAATTAAAGAAATTTTGAGTTGATAATTAATTAAATAAAATAGTGTTATTATGAATATACAAGTGCAAATTTTCACTTCTTTTTTTATCTGCTGATTTATGTTATTGTGAATGAAATCTTCTATAAGCAGACAAATAGTGAGACTTATTTTTTTCTTTCTACTGATTTATTGTGAATTGATTTTTAGTTTGATGTCCAAAATCTTCTATAAGCAGACAAATATAATTTTTTCATGCATGGTTTGTTGATCATGAGGTTATTATAAAGTTTTGTTTTACTTGAGATATGCACTTTTACTTACTTGGATTATCAAATGAGTTTAAGATTAATGTGATCAAAGAGTAAAAAGATAATATACATAATCAGGTCATTAAAGGTAATTACATATATATTTTTCAAAATAAGTATTAGTAATCCATCATTTGGTAAATTTAACAAAATTTTAATCTGTATATGTTTGTTTAAATTATAAACAATCATTTACATTATCAGATCACTCAAAGAATCTCTATACATATGCCTTCTTTAACTTAATAAATAAGTCAACTTGATAACTAACTTACTATCTCACGTTAAACTATATTGATATTGTATAATACGAAAAGATTATATTGTTTGTGTATATAACTTTATTAAATTTTGATTATGATTATTATTGATGAATTATTTTCTTGAGACGATGAGGTTTTCACTTGTAGACAATAAGGATAAAGTTTGCGTAAATTCCACCCTTCTCAGTTGGCCCTACTTGTGAGATCACAGTATTGGATATGTTGTTGTCGTTGTTGTTGATTATTGATGGATGGTGCATGCAGGAGTGGCAAAAGATGGCTTAGTTAGACATTTCTTTCATAGACCATCAAAAGCATATACAACAGGGACAAGAAAAAGAAGAAAAGTCCACACAGATATACAAGGCAATGAAACAAGATGGCACAAAACAGGCAAAACTAGACCAGTTGTGTTAAAAAACAAAGTGAAAGGCCACAAGAAGATACTTGTTCTCTATACAAATTATGGCAAACAAAGAAAACCTGAGAAAACAAATTGGGTAATGCATCAATATCATCTTGGTGATAATGAAGATGAAAAAGAAGGTGAACTTGTTGTCTCAAAAGTATTTTATCAAACTCAACCAAGACAGTGTGGTGGTGTTAACAATAACATCAAAAATAATTCATGTCCTCCTCCTCTTCCTCAAGTTAGAACAAGTCAAGTTGGATCTCAATTTGTTCAATGTTTCAATCCAACTACTCTCATATCTTTTGAACATAATAATCCAACGATGACTACTACTTCTCGTCTTCCGAATTTCAATAATCTCCCTAACGCTTCATTTATTCCCTGACCTTTTCTTTTAGATGAGACAATCACACTGAATAAGTTATCGAAACAAAGAGTAGGGTGGACAGGAGGACTAGCTAGGAAGAATAAAGAAGAGTTCTCTTGTGATTTTTCTATTTTTGAAGTGGTTCCAATTTTATGTATTGTTAATGGTATTTACTTTGTACAGTGAGCTAGGCTGAAGAAATAAGTGTACATGACTCTTGACTGGGAGAGTAACTAATTAATCAAAGTTCAACTGTACAAAGATATCTATATATATAAACTCACTGTTCATTATTTTCTTTTACTAATACTGATCTTTATTTCTATTTCTATATATACTGGTAAAATAAAGTACTAATCTAGTTGAAGTTAATTGATATTTCAAGTTTAAGCAAATAGTAAACTGAAGGCAAAATAGCACATAGGAACAATTGTGTTGATATAGTGTATAAACCTGAGCTCTGGGACATGCATTTTCATCATAAGAGTGAAATATTACAAAGTTGATGATTGTACTTGGTATCCTTTGGCATCAAGATATCGTTAAGCCTGGTATAACCATAGCTATCCAATTCTTGTCGCAGCAGAATAGCCATCTCTCAGAATACATATATATATAAATATAGGTCTTCGACTATAATGATATGCATGCAAACACAGCGGTGATGACTGAGACGATATTCCTTCCTGGTGTTCTGCAGTTGGGACACTAGATAGACGATCCTTTCTGCAACAAAACATATCAGACTGGTTACATGGAGTGAGTACTGAGTACAGTGAGTTGCAAGTTTCAACTCCTGCACAACTATATGTTAAAACTTATTGAATCTGTACACTCTTTACATTAGGAAAAATAATTGAGGTGAAAAGGTTTTTACTTGTACACAATAAGAAAGTTCAATCCCAGTTAACTGTATCTGTATCAGTATAAAACTTCTCTCTCTCTCTCTCTCTCTCTCATGCTCTCACACTCTGTAACAGCTTTCTAACATTAATCCATTTCATTGAACTTGGACAGTCAAGGCCTCAAACGGCCAGTAATGGTGGCCCGAGCAAATCAAACTGCATGTTCATGGACTACATTGAAAACTCCTTTGAAGTGTATCCCAAACTGGAATCAACTGCAGAACCCATAGAACAGCAAACTGACATCCATTCGTGTAGGCAAGTACGCATATTCAAATGAAGATACTGTAAACCCTAAGGGAGAACTGCAAGCTCGCTTCTATTACAGAAGAAAAAGAAAGAGAGTCTGCAAGTTCACTCTAAATTGTAGTATATAATTCCAAAAGCAAATTATCTTCTCTTTTTTCCCACCACCCCTAAAAGGATCAATAGTGTTTGTACTTGCCCTTACTGGCTGATGTTAGAGGTGCTCGAATACTTGAGCAAGCCAAATTATCTGCAACGGCTTTTGACATGAATTCATTTTCCTAAGTTTTTCCACTGACCAAAATAGTTCTCATTTATTATTTGAGTTATATAGTTTTCACTAAAAATAGAATGGTTTCTCACTTAAAAGGGGTTGACCCTAACTGAAACCAATCTATTTTTAGTGACCCTATCAGTCACTAAAAATAGAATGGTTGACCCTAATTTTCCACCACGAATATTGGTGGGTTCGGATATGACCCATTTTCAACCTGCCCATTTGCCACCACTAACTGTGTGGGTATATATATTACCAAGTGCAACTATTCAGTTGAATTGCCCTGATCTGTTTGGAGAGTAGGAAAGCTAGTTGCAACTGAAAAAACAGAGAAGACACTTAGGAGAGAACCTCAAATACAAGGTAAGTGTACAGTCAATTGCCTTGTTGAGCACATGTATGTATCATGCAGGTAGAACAATTCCCAAGCAATTTCCCTGGGCACATGTACCTTTTTGTATGGATTGGACGAAACTCTTTGAGTGGAGAACTAGGATACATCACTAATAATTAAGAGATTCAAGTGGGAGAAACCTCTCATATTAAAGGAGAAAGAAGCGTTAGAGAAACCTGCCTAAAAGGAAGGAACTGTAAGAGATTCAAAAGGAAAACTACTAATGGCATAGTGTATTACTTCTTTTGATCGGTTCAAGAGAGGTATTAGTTCAATGTGAAGGTGCAGGTGATGCTTTTGGAACATAGATGGTGTAAGAATCACTCAATCAAGGATCTTTAAAGAAAAAGGATATCTTGTACTCTCCAGAGCAGTAGAAGGAACGACGACTCCAAACTGGTGACCGGAAGATTATACCAAAGAAATCAAGACCTCCCTAGCAGATATAAGCAATCAAGTTCACCATTGTTACATTGTTACCTAGCAGATAATCAAGTAGCAAATTCAAGGTAACCTATGGACATCAAGTCAGTTCTTGTCAAGTCTATGTTGACTGTAAGGAGCTCAGACATGATACTAAGGGCTATCCGAAACTAGGAAAAAATCAGTACCCTTTCTTCATGATTAGATATCATTTTTTTATTTTTTTTAAAAGGCAAACAAAATGCATAACACCCAGAGTTGAAATAAATTCAGCTCAAATTATAATTGAGGACAACCACCATCCCATCCTACATGCGTATATCTTTTGGATTCGAACATACGTGTATATATTATTGGATTCCAACGTACACATATATATGTGTTGGATTTGAACATACATGTAGGGGTACTAAACCGCACAAACAAAGGTAGCTACTTTTTTTGGTATGAAGAGGACCTATATAAAATGAGACTGCAAGGCAGGTTGGTCTTGTATCACAGCTAGAAGGACCACATTCGACAGTTCTCTCAGTCTCTCACATTCTTAGTATAAATAAACAATATCGGTTAGGTTTTTATTTTTTGGTCTAGTAACTAACATATTCAATGCCAAAGCAGACAGGCAATACAGATATGATGAAATAAGAAGTTGCCAAATAAGGCACAATAGGAGTAGGTATAGTTGCAAAAAGGAGTCTTTTACAAAAATCTGACAATACCAGGGAAAGAACTCTGCCGCCAATCCTTAACAGGGGCAAATCGTTTACAATGGAAAATTGCAGAGGTTGCATTTATGACATAAAGTATTCATACAATTGAACCCAACTAGCTCGGGGTCGAGGTATAATAGTAGTAGTAGTAGGTAGCAGTTTATTTCGAGGGGTTTAAGCTGGACAAGTGATTGCTCTTGCACCAAGAACACCATCCGGAAAAGAAGTTCTTAGGAAAAATAGCTGAGACTTGAAAGTTGAAGCTGACACTTCATTTGCTTATTTATCGACTAAAATCTTAAATCCTTCAACCAATATTATTATTCTCCTCAATGTACATTACTCTTATAGAGAGAACAGTGTTCTTTTGTATAACTAGAAGTATGCATATCTAGTACGAAGTTCGATTCCTCAACAACAACAAATTCCAAGCTAGTTGGTGTCTACTATATGAATCTTCATTATCAGTTCACCTCCAACTTAACCGTTTCATCGCAGTACTCAACGATTTCAACATCACTAAACATCTTAATTAACACAATAGATTTCACGCCAATGCAGAATAGGAAAAATAACACACACAAAAAAAGTCGAGCTTGTCAATAATCACCTGTTAAGATTACAAAATTTCGAAGGAGGGGGTCCTATAGTTTCTTCTTCTTCCTGAAAATATAAACGTCAGTCTCCTCATAGGCGTATTCTGGATGTAAATGCTCATGTGGAACCTTTTCGACATCAAACATCTCTCCACAAAGCTCCCAGAACTTCTCATGCGCCTCAGGAGATCTCAGCTGATACCCCAACAAAACGACACCGTTTTCTCCCACCAAAGCATCCATAGCCGACAGCAACGGACCAACCGTCTCCTCCAAGTACACCACATCGGCGGCGATGACGACATCAAACGGCGGGCCGAGTGATTTTATCTGATCCTGATTGGACCAGTTCAACTGAGCCGTCTTCAAACACTTCTTCAAAACAGGCTTGTTTCGCTTCAGATTATGCTTTAGGGCTGGCATAACCGGAGCAATATCAGTGATAACGACGTTGTTTAGACCTAATAAGAAAAGCCCCATGGCTGCTACTCCACAGCCGGCTCCGAGCTCTACGCCGCGCTTGTTGTGAAAGTTAAGGATTTCGGCATAGGGATTTGGGTTCACGGCGCATGTTTGAGGATGCCACCGTTCACCGAACTTGACAAGGACTAGTGAACAGGGCCATACACTGGTGCCGACATGCATAGATCCATTGTCTTGATGGAAAGCTAGCTGAGAATCGAGGACTTTAAGGTCGATCACCGGCGAGTCAGTGAACTTCATTATCTGTTCAAGGTCGATCACCGGCGACGGTAACGGCGACGGCTAGTCGGAACTTAATTGAAATTTGAGTGGGTTAATGGGCCAAAAAGATTAGAACGTGCAAGGTTTAGTCCACAAAAAAAGAATTTGGGCCACGACCCGAGTGTTAAATATTGGGCTTATATATGGGAAATATTTCAAAATGTCATTATTTTGTTATTTAAGAGAACTCATCAAATACTTTCATTATTTAGTAAAAAATACTTAAAACAGAAAGAATAAATTAAAGGGAGAGAAAAAAAAAACTAAAGATGGAAGTATTGCATAAAACTCTCATCAATTACAAAAAAAAAAATTAAAAAATAAATCGACACTCTTAAAATTTTATGAATTCTCTCAACTTTTGATTTTCAAGATTACCATTTTCCATACAAATCCGATGAGATAATTGTTTCTTCCTTGTTCTTTATCTTATTGATATAATTGTCAATTGTATTCTATTTTCGTATATTTGAAATTGATATAGTACGAAAAAATTGAAAGTGTAATTGTAAAGCATAGTATTCAGGTTTTGTGTAATTGTAAACAAGTAGTCTGTTTTTGTTTGTTTTTTTTCCGTCCGTATTTAGTTTTAGTTGTAAATTGTATGAACTATGGATAACGTATGACTATTTGAATAAGTTGTATTCCTTAACGAAACAAATATCATCAATGTAATGTATGTTGTAAGCGTTTGTTCTGAAAGGGATACAGTTTCAATATTTATTTCGTATACGTATATGTTAAGGGACTTCTATGAAATATGAAGAATTACTATTTTGAATACATAATATTTATTACTATGATGAAGTTTTGTTCATGATTATTATTATGCATTCAGTAAGTGATATTACTTGAATAAAGTTTTGTTCATAACATGATGCAAGTACAATTGTGAATGCATATATTAGTTACCTAATCTTGACTTTGTTAACAACTCTACTCCTGACTTTATGAATACATTAAGAATACACTGAATAAACACATCTGAATTCAAAATACAATAAGAATACACTGAATACAACTAATATATACTTATTTTGGAAACATACAAATAGCGTTACAATGTGTATATATACTTTACGGATACAAACAAGGCTCACACAAAGTACAATTAGTATAAACACATCTGAATCCAAAATCACCCAAAATGAATTCATTAACAATAATTATATAACACAAATACAATAAATACATAAAAAAAATCCATAGCATACAACACAAATCCAACAAAAGTTCATTCGTAAAATTCAAAATATCATAGTCATATAAAATGTATTCATAAATTATTGAATATCTACATATGTGAAAAAATATAAAGGAATGAATAAAAAATGATACATTATTAAAATTAACAAAAACTGATCCCAAAATACAACAAATAAATAACAAGTGAATACAAAAACAAACTAATAAATATTGCACGGTGTACATAACAAGAAATTTACAAATATATTCAATACACATTGTTGAACAAATTGTTCTTTAACTTCAACTCAACATGCAAAAATCTAAACATGCAAAAATATTTAAATACCTCTTCATCAACAATTTGGTCTTCTCCGTCATTTTCTTGTACCGTACGAGTTACATTTTCAATCTGAATTTGATGAAGACTTTGTTCTTGTCGTCTCTCTTCCCTTATTTTAGAAGTAGATCTTACAATATTCGTTATTTCTTGAGTAATACATAGATTAAATGATGGAAAATCACTAGAAATCATTTTACTAAGATGAATAGTGTCTTTTAGAATCATCCATTGAAGAGTATTTTATAGTTCTAAACAATAATTATCCTACTTTCACCAAAATAAGAATGATTTAAACAACAATAAAATCAGACAATAAATCTAAAAAAAGAAGATAACGATGAAAATACCTTAATTAGAGGAATTTGTGTGAATCTAGATTTTGAAGATAAAATAATAACCTTTCGGTAGAAGATAATAAGAAAATGAGGTTGAAGAAGAATAATTCGAAGGTTGAATAAGAATATGAACAAGAAAATATGGAGAGAGAATTTTACTTTTTTTTCCTTATGGGATAAACATGGAAGAGATATGAGAAAAAATTTGCAGATTTTGATTTTTGTTAAATAAAAATAATTTGGAAAACGTGAACTATGGATGTACATGGGAATATAAATAAATTATTTTTTTAGGAGATAAAATATGGGTTTAATTAGGATACATATTCTTTTTCAAAATAATGACACTTTTGACATTTTAACTAATATTTTTAAAGTAGTGAGATTTTTACTAATTAAGTTGTTGGTTTTGACTAGTTTGCTAATTTTTCCTACATAATTTTCAGATAATTTCTCCCATTAGCCACTAATATTCGAGATATTGACACAGATATACAATTACTATATACAGTTGACAACATGTAACTCAATATTAATTAGTAATTAATAATTCAAAAAGAAAAAATATGTAATAGCCTAAAAGAAATATCACGACTTTTTATAGTTGTTTTTAACCAGCAAGCAACCAACATTAATTAAGGAGATGTGGGATTATTTTTCTTCCTTATTTTTAACTTATATAATTAAGGAAGTTAGCTTTTCAGTTTCTTTGAATTCTCAAATTCAACTTTATTATCACTCTATTTTTCAAAAAAATAAAATAAAATAAAATAAAATAAAATAAAAGAATATTAAACACGGTTTACAATAACATAAATATATATTTAAATGCTCGTAATGAAATCAAAAGTTTTGACGTTTTAAATAAAGTAAAATTTACGAATAACGCCATCAATTCTATATCATTTAATGTTTAAAGTGAACCATTATAATCATTTTACCAGAGACTAGTATAGATGTAAATAAAAGAAACTTCAAGCGTTCATAATTTTGGCCTTGGATGTTAGTTTCGGATATTGAAAAACTTCATTTCACGTTTCATACATCATTTGAACTTATAAATACCTATAATTACCCATTCGAACTAAACACATATAATTTATTAAATCATCACAAACACCCAAAAAAAGTTTGATCAAAAAATTACATACAATCAATGTGTGCTTCTCTTGAAGGCAGATAATGTATAATGCCATATCTTTAGTACGTAATGAATTAGGTGAGTCATTACTTATGAAAATTGCATGTCAATGAGTTTTCTTTCAAATGTCACCTATTTTGTATCATTTAATGTTTTAAATAAAGCATTATGACCATTTTACTTGAAACTATTATACACCAGAGAAACTTCGATGTTCATAATTTTGGTTTTATAAATCAGTTTCAGTTATAGAAAAATTCTATTTCATGGTCCAGACCACCTTTGAACTTATATACATATAATTACTCATTCGAACTAACACATATAATTTATTAAATCATCACAAATACCCATAAAAATTTTGGTAAAAAAACAACATGAAATCAATGTGTCATCTATAAAAAGCAAACACTGTATACTACCATATCTTTTAGTACGTAACAGATTAGGTGAGTCATTAGATATGAAAATTATAGGTTAATGAGTTTTCTTTCAAATGCCACCAATTTTGTATTATTTAATGTTTAAAGTAAAACATCATGACCATTTTATTGGAAACTAGTGTAGTTGTAAATAAGAGAAACTTCGGACTTTCATAATTTTGACTTTAGATGTTACCTTCGGGCATAGAACAACTCTATTTCATGTTCCATACCTCATTTGAACTTATAAATACCTATAATTATACATTCAAACTAACACACATTATTTATAAAATCATCACAAACACCCAGAAAATTTTTTTGTCAAAAAACTACATGCAATCAATGTGTGCCTCTCTTGAAGGCAAATAATGTATACTACCATATCTTTTAGTACGTAATAAATTAGGTGAGGCATAATATATGAAGATAGTAGTTCAATGATTTTTCTTTAAAATGCCACCAATTTGTATCATTTAATGTTTAAGGTAAAGTATTATGACAATTTTACCAGAGATTAGTGTAGTTGTAAATAAGAGAAAGTTCAAAGTTCCATAATCTAAGCTTTAGATGTTTTTTCCGCGTATAGAAAAATTCTATTTCACGATGCATACCTCATTGGAGCTTATAAATACCTATAATTACCCATTCGAACTAACACATATAATTTATTAAATCATCACAAACATCCACAAAAAATTATTAATCAACCCACTAAAATTTTTTTATCAAAAGACGGCGACTACTTTTAATGTAAGAAAAAGATTATCGTTGCTCAATTAACGTGTATTAATTATCACATAATTGATACTAATTAATCAAATAATATAAAAGGCAATCTTTTTTTATTAGAAACTATAATAATACGAATGCAAAAATTATACAATAATGGAGTTGCAATTACACATTGTATACATTAAAAAATCTATAAATATACACAAAAAAATCATTCATAAAAATAGGCGTGTAAATTTTATTGATGTATATAATAACTGTAGCATGTATACATAAACTTGTAATGTATACATAAGAATGTTACCAACAATTATAGGTTATAACTATAATGAATACAAGAATGAAGTTAATATGATAACTATGAAAATTATTTTTATTCATAAATTGTACATGTGATTCTTGTTATGTATACGATAACTGTACTATGTATACATTGGTTGTTATCTATGTATTCATTGGTCTATATTCACCAAATAAATTTGTATATATTTATTAAAATTGAGATTGACATTATTGGTATACATTGGTTTGTATTCAAGAAAATCAACATTCTATTTTTCTACCAAGATCTTATGAGAACAATTATTACCCATGAAATTGAAAACAAAAATTCAAATATTATAATTTAAATTTTTGATAATTTTTTTTTAAGTTTCACAAATCATGATATTTCAACATTAATTGAAAAAAACACTACATAATTATATATTAAAAGAAGATTTTGGGAGGATCAATGGATAAACATACATCTGATCTGCATAAACAAAATAAATTAATGAGAATAAAAGAAATAGAAAAGCAACAAATATACATATGAAAAAGATTTCAGAATGAAAAAAAAAAGATTAATAACATAAATTTTCACAAAAACAAAATCGAAAAAACTTCAATTCCACAAATTATGAAATTCAACAATCAATTGGACAAGAACAAAATATATATAATAAATTATTATTAGAAGTATCCATTAATAAACATATTGTTATATTTTCATAAACAAAATGAGTTAAAAAGAAGAATAGAAAATTTGATTGAGAAACAAATATACGTATAAAAAGAATTCAAGAAAATAAAAGAGACAAAAAAGAGAAGATGCCAATTATAAAATGATTGACAAACAAAAAGAAGAGGTAAAAGAAGAATGATAAAACAATAAATTTTACCTTTTTTAAGAAAAAAAAAGAGCAATCAAACGTGTTTAGAGAAAAATAAGGAGAACAAAAATACATTTTTTAAGAAAAAACAAAATAACTATTGAATGCCAAATAAATAAAAGAAAGTCCTTTTTTTTTGCCAATAAATTTAAAATGGGCTATTTTTTGCCAATGTAGTTTATAGGTTTTCATGCTGTGCCATTTATTCTTAATCTTACGTAGAAAACTGTATATCCAAATATAACTTCAAATTTTAAAAATTACAATTTTGAATACTCAAAATTCTAAATTTCAAGTTCAAAATCAATAACCAAGCGGGAGCTTAATATCTTCATGAATACGTAATAAGCGTCTAAATTTAGATCATAATAATTTTCGATCTACTCATTTATTAGTTTAACTTATTTTAATTTGCACAAATTCCACATAATCTTCCCTTTTAATTTAGTAATTATAAGTTTTTAATTTTTTAATTTTTTCAATTTTTTCAAAACTCCGTTCTCAATCAAACTAAGACAGGGTGAGAGTAGTATTTTGTCCACACCTCAATCATGCATGAAGCAAAATATCTTTGTTAGTTATAACATAAACTTTGTTTATCCAATGTGCAAATAGGCCACAATTAGGTTAATTTATTTTTTTAGAAAAAGCCCATATCTTTTATTTTATTTTTCCTTTTTAAAGTGGCAAACAAAGTGGAATAAGGACCCTACTTTGAACATTTGAACCCCTTTTTTTTATCCTACAAACTAGCCTTTTTTCTCTTATAATTCTTCCTATCATCTATCTGTCAAGATTTATTTATCTTAAAATTATAGCATCCATTATTAGTTAGTGGAATTCCTGTTAAGGTGAATTAAAATCCTAATTAAATGGTTATTAATATCATGTTTAAGATTGAAACATTTCATTATCAAAATTGAATGAATGTTGTCTTATTTATAAAAAGTGAATCATAGGATTACTAGGCAATGGATATATATATATATATATATATATATATATATATATATATATATATATAGGGACCATCCAATACACCTGGAGTAGGAAAAAAATAGAGATGAAAATTTGTGAGAGTGGATACTTTTAGCTTAACTTTTGCTTTTCCAAAGAAATTAAATTAAGGAAAAGATTCTTCACTTATTAGTCATGAGCACTCGATAGGGTGTCAAATAGACGAGTTGGTCTGGAGAATTGAACGTGTCGAAATGTATTGAATTATTAGTAAAATAGAGATTACGTTAAAAATAAGGTTGGTCCGGAGAATTTAACATATCGAAATATATCAAATTATTAGTAAAATAAAGATTACGTTAAAAATAAGTTATGTTAGACGGACTAAGAATTAACCTAATGAAATTATCTTATGTCCAATTCGTAAAATGTTGCGTGAATTGAGCTGATTATTAAATTTTGGGCCATATTTTACATTCCTAGCACTCACTTAAGCATATTATCATTATTTAAATCTTTGATCAGATATTAGCATGTCATACTACATTAAGGGGAAAAAATGAATTAGTTATGAAATTCATCGCTAATTTGTCACTAAATATTTATTTATGTACATAGGTAACTAGTCGTTAGCATATGGTTGGTCGTTAAGATGCTGTTAAGTATGAATTTTTATTTTTTATATAACCACTCCTTTGAAGCTAGCTTTGTTCTTTTGTTTCTTTAGTGATTCAAATTCGCAATTTTAGAGTTGAAAATCGCAACACTATCTCTAGTCCATTATTAAATTGGACTAGCAACAACTTCATTGCTTTTTTTTTTTTAGAGTACTAATTAATTACGATTTCTTGAGAAAAATCCTATAATTGTATCCCAAGTCTTCACGAAATTTACGTTACATCACAATCATATAAAAGAAATTACCAAAGAGCAATATTTAGCATCTTTGTTACAAACTCTTATCTACCAAAAAGATTTTAAAAAAAAGTATTTCAATAAAATTATTTGTGCCATAGAAAACCCTTTTAACAACTTTTTAGCCAACATGATTAAACAGTAGACACAAAATCACATTCAAAATCAGACGTACGTGGGAAGAATTTTCATTATTGAAACTTTACACTCATATTTGTCACACTCAACTAATTATATATGACACCAACCTTATATTATATGCTTCAAACTATTGCAAATTTGACCGGCAATCAATCAATCATACATGGGAAGTTACACATCTGATCGAGTCTCCGAAAATAATTATATCGACTAGTTAAAAATATATGTTATCTTGTATATAACATATATAGATATGTACGTCAGTTATTATTTTGATGAGCGACTATACTGTACAGTTATTTTGTTAAAAGGGGGATATTATTAGGTTTGCTAGTTGCCAATGTTTTGAGTAAAGTGACAATTCCATTATTGTATACAAGAAGACACTATAGCGTATTCTAGTTTTAACAGATTTTGTCTCTCAATAATTCATTTTCATTATCTTTGAAAAAGCAAGTTTGAATTCTTCAATTTGTAGGTCATCTTTATAATCATTGAAAAATGGACTTACTATTAGTCATGGAATATGAAAGTTTATAAAGTTTATCTTACCTATGTCATAATATACATATAAAGCTAGCTCTTAAATAGATGAGAAATATTTATTATTATTACAAGTTCAATTAGATAGAATGATGATTGGTTGGTGACAAAGGTGAAACAAATAAAAAAAATCATAAATTTCAATTAGACCCCTAAGATTTGTGAAGTTGCACTTAGACTCTATGATAGAAGTCAAGGGACATTATGGTCATTTGCATCAATAGTAACGATTCATATAGAGTTGTCAAAAATGAGCTGAGTAGGCTAGTTCTTCCCAATCGGCCAAATAAATATGATTGAGATAAGAAGTTTTAGCGTTTTAAACATGAAATTACTAAGTTCAGTTTTAACAACTCTGTGACCGCTCATGATTCACTTAAAGCTTAGGTCAAATTCTCCAATTTGTTAAGACTATGCCAACCATATTAATTCATTTGCAAGAGAATTTCCTAAATTATGAAAAGTTGCATTTAATTCATTTAGTTTTAATGTAATGTATTAAGTTATCTTGGTGTATTACATTACCACTTTCTCAAACCTCAAGGAGTTAAGTGTCACTTTCCAAAACTTTAAATTAAAGTGTATAAGTGGATATTATCTTAAAAAAATAAAATATGAACCTTATTGTTGAATTTACTTGGTGGACCACTTTGATGACTTTTGTTAAAAGAGGGTCTTTTACATGATATTTATTTTCCTCCGATCTCAAATATTAGTCGTTTTCAAAATTTTTATTTATTTTATACTATTATATTTTGCAAATTAAAAAAGTCAATTATTATATTTTTTTTCTTTAAATCTATCTTTCATGTGTTACTAATTGTGTTGTGTAAGGAAAAAACAAAATATATATAATTTAAACAAATACTTTTGCAATCAAACTATTATATTGTCTTTTTCTTAAAGGTATTCAAGAACCTTAAAATAATAAAAATTATATGTAATGGAAGTAATACCAATATTTTTATTTTTATTTTATTTTCTTTTGGGAGAGGAATGTGTCAAATAGCTTGAGGAAAGGATTTGACTAAAAAGTGAAATTACAATTATTTATTCAAAAAACAAAACAAAAGAAATTAAAATTATTACAGTGCATGCTCCAATTTCATATATTGCAAATTGTAAATTTGAAAATTTGTAAGTGGTGTATGTTCTCATCACCAGAAAACACTTTTAATTCTATACCAAAATAAAAAAATAAAAAGATATAGTACTTATAATTGATCTAAATATTTAATTTGTGTTTGATGAATGCATTGAATAGACATAGAAACGAAATTATACACTTTGTAGAGCCTATAAAGGTTAGCACAATTTAAAGGTTAAATTGAGGGTGTAGCATTATAGCCTAGCTAGCGGGATGAAAATCATGAAAGATCAAAAATCAAATATTTTTTCGTGAAATTACGAGACAATAAGTATTTGATTGATAGATTTGAACTTACGAAAAATATTATTTTTTTAGTTTGGAATGTCGCTTTTCATAAATGGGCTTGCAATGGGCTAATCTAGATATTTTGTTTCAGAGGCGAAATCAGGTAGCATCAAGGAGTTCATTCGAATCCTTTTCGAAAGAAATTATACTATTTATATATGATTAAAATTAATTTTTTTTATGTATACATCGTAAATATTAAATTCTTTTGACTAATCTGTGTGTGTACGTTTCATATTTTAGATCATCTTAATAAATTTTTGGCTCCATCTATCGATATCAAACGTTGAATAAATAAATAAAAAATAAAATCTTTCTACTAATGAGATCCCTTTAAAAAAAGTGAAGGAAAATGAAGAAATTAGGATTATATATTAATTATAAAGGTTTATATTCTCCACCTTTTGATAAGTAAAAAGCTTTTTGGGTTTCCCTAATAGATAGATTCCTAGATCCAAATCTATCATTCTTTATTTATCTAATATCAAGTTTTAAAGGTAAAATAAATTTGAATCTTCTATTTTCCAGGGAAGTTTAGTAAAATTATCATTTCTTTTTAAATTTGCAAAATTATATATGGTGTATTTATTTATTAATTGTTCACTTTTCAAATTTAATTGGTTCTTGTTTCAACTCTAAGAAAATTAAATAAGCAGGTTCAAATGGATGTGATTAGGGGTGATAAAGTAGCCTATAATACATTAAAGTCAGTCCATATTGACCTATACAATTTAGTTTATCTAAAAATTAAGTTGATTTGGGTTAATATATAGTCCAAATATTGGATCCGTGAAAAATATTATAAAAGTATTTTTAGATTTTATATTTATTTCTTTGATATGTAATATATAATTATTAATAAAAAAAATTAAGTAATCGAATAAAATTTAAAAAAATAAATTGCCACCACTTGCCGATAAGCTTGAGTCGAGTCATGAAAAAAGTTATAATAAGCTAATCTTATTTTCTAAGATGGATTTTTTGTCTTTTTTATGTAGTGAATTGTTTTTTTTACTTTTTTTTTTATCGAATGATTTTTTTTTAGAAAATGATTAATTATAATTTTTTATTTCGTCGTGGATCAGGTGCTATGTCTTATATAGTCATCTATCACACGACTCTCAAACTCAACATGTGGTGGATTTTGCTAAACAAAATCATAACGCAAATATATTGAGATACTCTTCCATCATCAATTCCTTGAATACAATAAAATTTTACATCTGACAAATCGTTCACTCTATATTTCCTCCCACAAATACATGAGGGTTGTCATCAACATTCCTTCATTGCAAAATATTATTGTGTGGCTAGTAATTTTTTTTTTGTTACATATATATTATATCTCTAGACCTCATGATATCAATGTAATTTTACTTTTTTATATTTTAAAATTCATTAATCAAAATTCTAATTCGGTCGTTACGTAAAAAGTCTACTATTTTCAAACTCATTTATTTGCATCAAAGTTGTGTAAGCAATTTGTCTTATTGTGTTGAACTAAATTACAAAACAACAACGTAAACATCATACATAAATCCCTTTAACCAAAAAGAAATCTTGTGCCATATCTATTTGGATTTTCTTCATAGTTATACTAAACGACATATATTCCATTCCTAATTCTCATCGATCATTGAAACCAAATATTTTTAAAAATTAGAGGAAAATCTCACATGAAATTTGACTGAGTTTTTGATTAACAACATATAGACAAAGCTAATAATTCTTGAAATTAGGAAATACTTTAATTAATCTACCTAAGCTATAAAAGGTAAAAATAACTAGATTTTCCTTCAATTTCAAAAGTAAAAGACAAACAAAGAAACAAACATACCCTTGGTGACAACGTTTTACTTTTTCCCACACCCTTTTTTTTTCAAAAATCTAAAATTTTATATACTATCACTATTATATATATATATATTAGTATATTTTAACTTGTTATAACATATTATATTGTATTATTTAATTTTATAACTAATCTCACAATTTTATGAATGATCATTGAATCTCTTTCTGAAATAACTCTCACATATTATTATGCTTTTTGTGAGGTCAAACATTTATGCAACAAGCAATTTCGTTACTATTATAATTGTGACTATTGTTCACCTTCGATCAACTTCTTATTATCAGGTCACCAATTTTCCTGACATTTCGATAGTATGCAAACACCGTCAACACCTATACACGATTTTCTAAATTACCTAATAGCGTAAATTAAATGGACTATGTACAATAACATTGTTTATCTCAATACTTATTGTGGTTGCTATCGTAAAATGTCATTGCAGAGAACATATAATATAACATCATTAACAAATTAAAATTGATTCCAACAAAAATTTGAATGTTATATATAGTGAAATATTATTACATATATAGGATGACTGTTATATAGAAATGAAACTGTAATTATTATATCCCACTTTTTTAATGATTCGAATTCACAAACTTAAAATTAAACGTAAATAATACTTATCGTTCAAGCGACCAAATAAGGAATCTAATTTTTGAGGGATAAAGAAGAGGAGTAATTAATTAGCTGGACCTTGAAAGTTGAAGCCTTTGAGAGGTGTGTGAGAATATTCCATAGGCAAGAAAGTTCAAGAACTAAATTCCAAAGATTAAATATTAAACAAAAGATATAAAGTGAAAACATAATTAGATTATGATTAAGAGTTTAATTAAACAGGAAAAGTCAGCCCACAACCAGACGACTGCTCATACTTCTAAAAATTCACTGCTTTTGTCAGTTCTTTGTCTTTTAACTTTTTTTTTTAATTTTATTTTAAACTTTCCACTCTTCTCTAAACTTTATTTAATTAACTTCTTCTAATTTTTATTATATTATATATTCAACCCTAACCCTACTACTAGTCATATTATACCAGTCAATGAAATTCTTTTTACATGACTAATTAATTAGTAGGGTGATATTCAAACTTACTATAACTATATACTAAAAAGGTATTTTGGTGATTCAAAATTTAACGTCTTTTATACATTTCCCAAAATGAATTATTCTTTTATCACAAATTATTCCCAATTCATATATAACACTGTTCGATTGATCAAGTATATAATTTAAAAAGTCAAATTATTGATAAATTCAAGTTTTATGCGAACATATTAACGATATTAAGAAAAATAATAGAAGTTACCTAAGCTTTAAGGTAATTAGAAATAAATCGCTATGATAAAAAAAAAATTTATACAAAATGTTCAGTGATTATTTCTATAAATATTTTGATTGAATCATTAAAAAAGAAAGAAAAAATAGAAAGCCTCTTAATACTTCAATAAAATCTGTATTCATCGTGCATTTTTTAGTAATCTAATTCGATAGATAAATTATGTACTATAATATAAATTGTTACAAAGTATTTGTACATTTTGAAAGCTGATGCAAGTAAAATCATTGAAAAGTTGCAAAAAAAAAAAAAGCAGAAGGAATATATGAATAAGGCTCTTCACATACAGTAAGAATAATTGATACCAAAGAATTTGGTGTCACCTTAGCTTTGAGTAGAGTTGAGAATTTAGAGCTCATATTATTATTTTTGTGTCAGAAATAGATACCACAATATTACAAGTATTCCTTTAAGAAAAAAAAATGAATAAAGACATATATACTTTAATTCACATCCATAAAAAAAAAAAAAAAAGCCACAAAGTTTTTGCCTTTATTTAAACTCATCTAACATTCAACAAAAATCATCCAACAATCAAACTTCTACTAGATATATCCAGTTTGAACTAATTCTTCCAAAAGAAAAAAAAAAAGAAGAAGATGAAATTAAAGGATTGACTCAATTTCGTTATTATTCCATAAAATGGTGTAATCAGAATTTTTAGTAAAGAGAATTATATATATAGAAATAAACGTATCAAAATTAAAAAATATTTAATATTTACTATATATACATAAAAATAATAATTTAACTATCACGTACAAAATGTAATTATTCAAACAAAGAGGTTCGAATGAATCCATCTTCACTCCTACTTGATAGGTGCATATTGATTCGATTCATTCGAATTTAATATTTTCAATATGTGAAATATATATGTTTATTTATAAAAATATGTTAAAATTTGAATGAACAATATAATTGAACCCATAGATATGTTTGAACGTCTCATTAAATTTAAATTTTAAATTCGTTTATGATATCGAATACGATTGATGAGAGATTTAAGCTATTGTTAATAATGCATGGTGGGACTATCATGGTCAATTTTTTCATTATAAGGACGATTATTCCCTTTTATGTTTGTGTGTGTGTTCGTCGTTTCCTTTGGAATTTATATCTATTTTTTTTTCTTTTGGAATTTACCTAATTGTTTCTATAGTTGGGCACATGCATTTTTTTTTTTTTTACATTTATCAATTATTAAGGATACAAATTCAATTCACTAAAAAAAATAAAACTAACTACAAACTTCATCATTAAATGGCTCGTACCTAATAGTCTTTTGAGATAAGTATTGATAACACCTTTAAATATATAGTTCATGTTCAAGCTATTTTTATTTTTTTTTTATTTTTTTTTTTTTTTAAGAATAAATAAAATTTTACAATTTGAGCATTCGTTATATTTGGCTAATTAAACTTAAATACACTCTTAATCTTTCAATATGCCTGAAATCCAAAAATTCTCGCCTAGTTTAGGAGTGTTTTCACTTTACTCGGCTTTGTATTAAGAGTCACATGCTCATATGAGACTACTTGCGATGTCATGTGACAGATCATAGATGTATCTAAGTTTAATTATTTAAGTAAATTAATATTTCTTAGACTGTCAATAGTGAGAGATAAAACACTAATTCACGACAAATATATCTTACAGAACTTCAATTTTTTTTTTCTTATTACTGATTTTTAAGTTGTTTACTTGTAGAGTATATTATGGGAAGAGTCAATGGTGTGTCGTTTAGTATTTGATCAGTTTAGTTTGGAGTTACCTCTTTCTGATTTAATACTTAATTAACCAGTCAAATAATCTAATAATGGATTAATTAATTTACTGTTTTAATTTATGGCAAAATGATTTAAGACTTTTATATACTTAGCTTGCAATCTTTCTAGGACTAGGAAAAGCTTCCAACTTTTCTTTTTCAAAAAATAGCAAATTAAAGAAGCTTTTAAAAAAAATTAAAAATCTTAGCTTTTAAAATTTATTTACTCTCTCCATTCTTTACCCAATATTCCTAAAAATAAGAAATGTTTTTGCTAATTTATCCTTAATTAAATAGTACATATCTAATATATTTCTTGATTATAATTACATAAAAATCCACTAATATCTAAATAAGAAGCTTAATTAATTTATTTTAAAAAAAAAACACCACTTAATATAAACAAGAAAGGAAAATATATGAGTCATGAACACTTTAAATTAATTAATGGAAAAATCCAAGTACCATATAAGATGTGGTGTTTTCCTATCAATTTATTCAAAAAAGCTATCCCTTCATTCATGAATATATGCACTTTGAGTAACAAACATATTATTTCTCGAGAATCTTAGTAGTTTAGTTAGTTAACTATCTGTATCCTCACTTCGTTGATGAAGATTTGATTCCTGCGTTGTAATCGCCTCCCAGTTTCAAACATATTATTTCCCCTTTCTTAAGTAAATAAAATAAGTTATACATTGATAGAATTAAGTCAAAAATTCAGAGGATATACTAGTTGAAGTTTTTTGTTTTGCAGTCTGAAGAATCTTAAAAGTCATATCTTTCCAGCATCCATGTGTCCAAAAGAAAAGTTCAAAAAAGGTGAGAAAACCACTTTTGTCACCTATTTTTCAAACTCACTATTCTTATAAATATAAACACCATAAATATTTATATATTTCCCTCTAAAGCCAAATAATATGAACAAAAAAAAACAAAAAAAACAAGGAAACTCAGCTTTTACCTCAAAATCTAACCAAAAAACAAACAAACCAATATTTGTATAACACTTTCAACTTAATATAGTTTTAGTTATAACACTTTCAACTTAATAATTTTACATAACTAGGTCATTTTTACCTATTATAATAGGTATAATGTTTTATTTCCATAATCACATGTCTCACATTATCTTTAAGTAAACTTACTTATAAATATATTTGCTCATTAACTTGATATATAGTCTTTAGAACTATAAACTTTATCGTTGATTCTTTGCTATTTTACTGATAACTAACTATATCGCTGATCCGTTGCTATTTTACTGAAAATCTATCGCTAAATGGAATTAACAACGAATTTTGTGCTTAGCAATAAGATTTGTTTTGTTGCTAAATCCATTTTTTTTTTCAAGTTTCATATATTATGGTGAATATATTACTTTAAGTTCACGATCCTACCATATATATATATATATATATATATATATATATATATATATATATATATATATATATATATATATATATTTGGGGTGGGTGGGGTTTGTGGCAAATATTAAAGCATTTAAGAACATATATTAATCATATTAATATACACTATTTACCTATGGTAATTGGAGTATAGTATTATAAATTATTAATAAGAGATATCAAAAGAACAAAAAGGAAACAATTATGGGATAATCATTCCAATGAAAAGTATGGAGTCTTCACCTTTCTCCAGTCCTCATCATATGTGTCATCATGCACCTTGTTTTGTGTTTTTTGCCAACCCCTCCCCCCCCCCTCTTTTCTACACAAACATATTTTACTTTATTTTTAAGTTTGAATCAATTTTTGCACACGTCGACTAATTTTACACGATATTTATCATTTCTTATCAGTAACATGTATCAAATAACTCTATTCACCAACATTAAAACCTTAACTAATTTCACAAGATATCTAACATCTCGCATCAATAACATATATCAGATAACTCTGTTTACCAAAACTAAGACATATCGAAAGAATCATAACCTACTTTTATTTTCAAAAGAACCCCACCCCCACCCTCAACCCCCATTTTTTTTTTAACTTTTCACCACCTCCCATGTTTAATATTACTATAGTAATATTAAAAATTCCGACAATAAGCAGTTAAAAGACTGCAGTATATGAGAATGTGTGCATTAGAGAGAGATCTCATATTTTCTCTTCCTATATACTCCCACTCTTGTATTTTCTCCTTTTCATCTCTTCTCTTATAAATTCAACCAACAAATACATAGATCTAAATAATCAATCTTTCAAACTTATGCTATATATCTTTCTTGGCATCATAAATAAAAGGTAATTTTTTTAATAGTATATATATATTTTATTTTTTTTGCTTAGAGATCAAGTTTTAGCAATAAGCTAACAATTTTAATAAATATATATTTTTGTAGATTGAATTAAATCTCATCTAAGATGACTGAAGAAGTGATATCAAATGGATTTACTCATGATAACTCAATTGAAGGATCTAATCCTCCTCCTCTCAAGAAAAAAAGAAATCTTCCAGGAAATCCAGGCAAGTTTATATTCTGAATCTCTTTAGTGAAAATTCTGATTCTGTCACTGGTGCTACAGTAGGTTTACAAGCTATATATCATCATGTATATTCATATGTTTTTTTTCTTTAAATACTAATATGTTGTCATGATCACCAGATCCTGAAGCAGAAGTGATTGCCTTGTCACCAAAGACACTGATGGCAACAAATAGATTTTTGTGTGAAATATGTGGTAAAGGGTTTCAAAGGGATCAAAATCTACAACTTCATAGAAGAGGACATAATCTTCCATGGAAGTTAAAGCAAAGAACTTCAAAAGAAGTGAGAAAGAGAGTTTACGTGTGCCCGGAGAAGGTGTGTGTGCATCATCATCCTTCAAGAGCTTTAGGAGATCTAACTGGGATCAAGAAACACTATTGTAGAAAACATGGAGAAAAGAAGTGGAAATGTGATAAGTGTTCAAAGAGATATGCTGTGCAATCAGATTGGAAAGCTCACTCTAAGACTTGTGGTACTAGAGAATATAGATGTGATTGTGGCACTATTTTCTCAAGGTAAATTTATTAATCTCGAGATAACCTGTCTTGTTTTCAAGATTACGAATCTCATCTTTTTGTCGAGTGTAATTACTTGTAGAAATAATCATTTGAATGGATCTTGAACCCTAGTTATTCTGTGATTGTGATGTGTTTGTCTATTTACACATGAACTTGAAAAAGAGTTGAAATTAATCTTTTATTTTTCATCTTTGTTTTCATCACTTTTTTTTTAGTGGGTAGTTTAATGAAGACAAAATAGCTGTTTGTAATATTTTTCTTCACCTAATTGGTACTACTATTACTAGGATCCTATAGAGTAGTACTAGTACACCTTTTTTATTTTTCACTTTCCTCCATTTTCATATTCATTAGAAAGTATTTATTTTGTTTTTCTCGTTCTTTCTATTTGAAAAAAAAAAACATTATCTTAGTCGTTCAGATGATTGACTATCTAAATTTTTACTTGAGCAGGAGAGATAGCTTCGTGACTCATAGGGCGTTTTGTGATGCATTAGCTGAGGAGACGGCTAGAGTTACTGCAGCATCTAATATGCACAATCCATTAGCCATGGCAAACAACATCAACTACCATTTCATCGGCGCGCCATTAGGGCCAAACATGGCACAACATTTCTCTTCTCTCTTCAAACCAGTATCCAATAACAACAACAATAACAACAACGAGAACTCGGATCCAATGAGAAGTGATCAGCTCTCACTTTGGAATAATATAGGTGTGGCTCAAGAGCAAGATCAAATCGGTATCAATATCAATAATCTCCGCGAAATACATCAAATTAATCCCCTTCTTCATCATACTTCAGCACCAGCACCAACACCAACACCAGTTTACGATGCAAATACGCTTCTTGCATCGTCACGTTCAAATGCTCCACCAGTTAGTTATAACAACAACAATCATATCAACTGGGATCAGTTCATAGGTAGCAAAATCTCTCCAATTAACAATGCTGAACAATTATCAAACAACTCATCTGCAAACATTAGCGTTCCGTCATTATTCAGTTGTCAACAACAAATTGCACTTTCTTCCCCTTCTGCAAATATGTCTGCAACAGCTTTACTCCAAAAAGCAGCTCAGATCGGAGCAACAACAACAGCAACAACAGATCCATCGATATTCCTCGGAAATTTCTCGATGAATAACTGCAACAACAACAACAACAAGAACAATGACAATAACAAGTTTTGTGGATTTTATGTGAGTACTCCGACTACGAATAATTCAATCAGTAATAGTCTCGGAAGTGACGTAGATCAGAGTTCATCTGTAAATGATTTTTCCGCTACTATTCACCCGATACAGATGTATCCCCCATCAAAACGCCGTCACATTCAAATTGAAGATAGCGTAAAAGGAGTCGGAGTCGGAGGTGGAGCAGGAGGACAAACTAGGGATTTTTTGGGGGTTGGAGTACAATCAATCTGTCACCCTTCATCAATCAATGGATGGATATGATTAAATTTGAGTATTTTCATTTTATTTTTATTTAAATATTACGTCTAACTATCAAGCTCTTCTTACTGTTTAGTGATATCGATAAGAGTCTATTACAAAATAGATGTGAGTTCGATTCTCACCGTCTCTTTTCCTAATGTAATAATTTTTCCTTTTTAATGTTAAAAGCTAAGATGCAATAAAGTGGATTATTTTATTTTTTTTATTTTTTTGGGTGGGGGGATTTTAGTATTTGCATACTTTGCAATGAAGAAAAGTTGGCAATTGAGTGCTTGAAGAAAGTTAAAAAGTTGATTTGAAAAGAAAAAAATGTTACAATATGATCAAAAGAGCTTGAGGAGATCCATGCATATTCTGTTGAACCCTGAGATGTGTTCACTTTTAAAAAATGGTAGCTTTATTAACCAGATTGTGATGGAGTGATACGTATTCGTTCATTTTTAATCAGAAATTTCAAATTTGAGTCCCCTGAATACGAAGTCTTCTTTGTCAGTGAGTTGTGAGATTTTTCTATCGTGAATTCAAATTTAGTCAGGTTTCAATGTGAATACCGAATTAAACAAAAAATAAAATAAAAATGGTTGCTCTAATTTTATTTTTTTTAAAAAATAAAAGTGGGGTGCTTAGTGGGGGCAAAGCAAGATGGCCCTTTTTTCAACTCCATTATTGATATAGCTTTCATATTTGTTCTAGTTATTATCTTCTCAAAAATGCTTTTAAAAGAACTTATAATTAATATTTCAGAAGCAAAAAGCCTACAGCAGCTAATTAAAATAAGATAAATTATGTTTTAAATTAATAAGTTATTAAGTTGCATGCAAAGGAATAGAAGTTGATTAAAGTTTTCTTTGATCCCACACACAAAAGGATTTGAACTTTTTATTTTCATTTTTTTCCCCTTTGTTTAATTTTCCTTGTGCCTAATTTTTCATCATGATTATATATATATATATATAATATGATCACTTTTGAAATGGTTAGGTGGACATAGTGGATTTTATGTTGTGATGCAATTCTAACTTTGATACTCATATCTGAATATTTTCTACAATTTTACGTGATATTCAAATAAACAGATCATTAAAATTTTAATTAAGGTAATGATGAATAATATTATTTGCTTCAAGCATTTTATGTACTTTTTATATTATTGTGATGACATGATTGAAGAGAATCTAAAAGGGTTAGCAATCTCAAATAATTGAAACCAAAAATGTACGTACATTAGTTCATGAACCACATATATATGTACACGACCAAATGTTCCAAAATTCAAAAACCTTATAATGTGCTAGAGATTTGCCAAAGGGACAATTATTCAAAAGACAATATGTATGAGTGATGCCATAGTAGGGGCTAAAAAAGGAAGCTACTATACTAGTCTCTTTTATATCTGTTTTCTTTCTTTCTCATCTGATGTCTGATATTCATATTGAATTTCAACTAATTTTTTATTTATGCATTATTGAGTTCATTTCTAGAAACAATGTTTTCAACATGTTTTTTTTTTTCATTTTCAGGAGCTTGAACTCGAGATCTCTTGTCAAAAAGTGAATAAATCTCGAACCGTTTCACTATAACTCATATTGGTAAAACTACTATCACTAGTCTAATATATCCTCTTAATTTTTTTGTTTTCCATTGACTAAATTCAGATTCATGTATTGCAGAATTCATTTTTAGGAACACCACTTTCAATAGAACTTTTTCTATTTTTAGGAAATCAAACCTGAAATCTCTAATTAAGAGCGAACGAGTCCTCCAAACCATTCGAATACAACCTTAATTGGTAAGCTAGTAATAGTATATTTACTTTTTTTGTTTCCTACCTGATATTAGTGTATATACCTATATTAGGATTAATTAAATTCAGATTCACTTATTGCATAGTTAAATTTTAAAGATACCCCTTTCAACAAACTTTTATCTATTTCTAGAAGTTCAAACTCGAAATCTCTGATTTAACTACTGATACTACGTATCAAATGTGTTTGATGTTTGCCTTTTGACTAGTGCTTGAGAAAAAGAAAAGTAGTGATAGGGTTATGTTATGAATTATGTACAAAGAGTTGATATGACAAAAGAAAACTGCAAAGGCTGGGGTCTCTCTACTCGTGCACAGAATCCTTAACATCATATGTGTATTGTTTGGTTTTAGTTACCTCACTTTTATGGACACTAATTTCTGTCAATTGGTTGCTGACAATTTGTTCAGAAATCTTCCTCTTAGCTACCTAGGGCTATATCTATTTTTATTTTTATTTTATTTTTATATCAGTTTTTTATGATTTGACTATTCTTGATTCACGCTATGAGTTATGATAAAAATTATGATAAAGTATTTATATTTTATGACTCCTAACAAAAATTTTCAGCAACCGTCGAAATGATAATTCATAGTTGGAGTAGGAATACTAAGTGGTTTAAATTA
Source organism: Solanum peruvianum (assembly GCA_027705065.1). Lineage (NCBI taxonomy): Eukaryota > Viridiplantae > Streptophyta > Magnoliopsida > Solanales > Solanaceae > Solanum > Solanum peruvianum. Next base: position 63,685,461 of record JAKWJD010001761.1, read on the forward strand.
TTATTATTTTTTTGTAATTTTTGGTATTTATATAATTACTATCTAGTTAGAGTTTATTTGTCCTAATTCATATAGAAATAGGTTTTCTATTCTTAATGTAATTTGATTTCTCATTAGTATAAATAGTAATGTAACAAGTTATTTTTGATAGATAGAAAAGAAAGAAGGAACAACAAAGAAATAGAGATAAAAAGAACGAAAGAACAACAAAAAATAGAGAAATTTAAGGTAAGATTTTAGAACTTTTGAATTTATATATTTTTTAAAAAAATTCGCTCAGCAATTGCTAATAGGTTTACCATATGTGAACATTTTGCATATAAATTTATTAGTATTATATTTGTTATATTTTTTAAATTATAAATTTGAAGATGAGAATTCTCACATAGAAAATAATAAGGAAACTTACATAAATATATTATATTAAGAAAATATCTACCATTTATAGTAATAATTTTTTTTTTCACTTGATCACTTTTAATATATTTATAATACAGTTTTAGTACATATTACAAAGAATAATTTATTATTGACATATAATATAAGTTTTATAGATGATTAATACATTTATCACATATTTGATAATACAATTTGTCAATTTTTTACAAAACATGCATAATATATTTTTAAAAACAGTTATAATACATATTTATTGCATGCATAATTCACTTTTAATAAATATCGCAGATTTAACATAGTGTAATGTTGTTATAAATGATAACAAATAAAAATATCGCTAAAATCAGTAATAATTTATTAAAATGTATTACTCCAAGTAATTTTTCTTTGATTTATTGCACCAAAAAAATCAATTGTTATGATGGATATAAATTAGGAAAAATAACTTAAATACACAACTATAAGTTTAGTATTCTTTAATTTTCCCTTCTTTTTTTAAATATTACATAATTCTTTTTTTTTTTAATTTTAGTAGAAGTTTAGAGATACATAACCTTCTCTCTTCTATAACACACACTTCCCCCATATCATGCCTATTTTTTCTCCACTAAAACACTTAATCTTCTGAATCACTTTTTGAATTTTGAATTATTAATTTTAATTAAAAACGTTTCACAACATTTAATATGAAATTTTGAATTTCAAAATTCAAAAAATTTGAAATTTCTGAAAATTGGACCATTGTTCTCTGGTTCTTCTTCTTCTTACTCCATCATCCGTCTATAGTTCTTCTTCTTCTTCTTAATCCATCATCTGTTCTTATTTTTTTTTCTTGTTCATTGCTATATTACATCAGCCGTCTCTAGGTCTTCTTTTTCTTCTTACTCCATCATCCGTTCTTTTTCTTTGTTCATTGTCCTATTACATCATATTAATGGATCCTTTTACTAATAGAAGGATTTATGATTCGGACGATTAAAATTGAAAAGAAAATAGAAAAAAGTACTTGCATGATCCAATGAATGTTCGGAAGGATTCAAACAAAGATTTTGGCGAATCCTCTAAATCAAAGGTTGACAAAATACACCCAAAAAAAGAGAGAAAAGAAGCAGCAACCATTGTTGTTGAAATTAGTAAAAGTTTTATTAAAGGAATCCCATATGTATGATGAATTTTTGAAAATTGTTATCATGTATCAGACAATAAGTTTAATACATAAGTACTCAGTGTGTTATAGTGTGTTAGTCGATGCATTGATATATGAATTAGATGTGTATCATATGATTTCCTATGTATCAAGAGTTTTTGAAAATTGTTATCATGTATCAGTCAATAAGTCTAATAACTGCGCCATCAAGTGTGCTTGCTGATACATATTGACTCAGTGTGTTATAGTGTTTAGACGATGCATTGATACATGAATTTGATGTGTATCATATGATTTTCTATGTATCACGAGTTTTTAAAAATTATTATCATGTATCAGTCAATAAGTTTAATAACTGGATGTTCATAAAAAATGTCTTCAAACTAGATGATATAATCTTGAATTTTCAAAATTTGAAATTGTTATCCAATTACGTGCTGAATTAATGCTTATTAATGAGCTGTTACCGTAATTTAAGCTGATTTAGATAACAAATTTAAATGACCCCCTTGTAATCTTAACAGTTTTAAGTTACCGTGTATCATTTACCATGTATGACAACATACTAATGTATCACGCCACAACAATTTTAAGGGATTATTAGTAAATACTAAATTTGTCGGGACAGAATGTAATTATTGTATTACACTATGGAATTCCTTAAATTTATACTTTAAAAGTATATACATGTCATACGAGCTTCTAGTTTACCAGATGTGTGAAATGATGAAATAACAACTTGAAAAGTTCCTGTCAATCTAGCAAAAATTTGCTGGTTCCATCAGTATTACAACTATAGAACCGATAATTTGGCTTGAGCCATAGCTGCTTTATTAGGAAGAGACTTCAATCTTTGAGTAACGCATCCTGTTTCATGTTGTGTACTCTGCGTTAATTTTGACATAATCGTAACTCAAGTCACAGCCCCATGCTAGTCCGCTTCCTGAACCATCACCTGCAACATGTAGAACACGCGACTGAAATTTCTACGTACATCCCAGTACAAGATTACTTACTAATACGGGCAAAGAAGCCACAAAACTACAGTCGATACAAACAAATCCATGAAAAGCATGAACAAACTAGATGTTCATAAAAATATCTTCAAACTAGATGATATAATCTTGAATTTTCAAAATTTGAAATTTATTATCCAATTACGTGCTGAATTAATGTTTATTAATGAGCTGTTACCGTAATTTAAGCTGATTTAGATAACAAATTTAAATGACCCCCTTGTAATCTTAACAGTTTTAAGTTACTGTGTATCATTTACCATGTATCACAACATACTAATGTATCACGCCACAACAATTTTAAGGGATTATTAGTAAATACTAAATTTGTCGGGACAGAATGTAATTATTGTATTACATTATGGGATTCCTTAAATTTATACTAAAAATTAAAGACTTGGACACAAGATATGGCCAAATTTGGTAAACAAGAAAAATCTTGTCCTTTAGTTTTCAAGCCCAAAATCCTACAACCCGGCCCAACCTGGAGTCCATCAGTTTTCAAACCCAAAATCCGACCCACTTTAATCTTTTTCAAGTGTCGATCCAGAATCAAGTATCTGAGTTCAGTTCAAGTTTTTCTTTTTCCTGCCATGTTAATTCGATTTTATTTATCATTAGCATCATTTTGATTTCGAGTTTTATTTGCGGTAAGTCAATATTTTGTTAATTATTCTCTGTTCAGTGCGAATTTGTTATAGTTGATATATTCAGATTAATCGTTCCCTGCTGTAAGTTAATTTTTTCTGTTTATATATTTGCATTTGATTGTGATTGTTAGCATTTACATAGTCGAATTATGCACATCGTCGAGGGTCTGGTCTAGTCGTCGATGAATAAATCCCCGAAAAATAAAAAATACTAGGTGATTTGTTTTTAGATGTTGTAGACTCAGTGGATAGAGTTCCTGATATTTGTTATGGGTGGGAGATGGGAGGCAACACCCATGGAATTAATCGAGGTGTGCGTAAGCTGGTCCAGACACTAGGGTTATCAATTATTATTTTTTAGGCATACACATATACAAAGGCGAAACTAAGTAGACATTGTTATTCAAATGGTGTTTTATCAAGTTTTGGAGTTACATTTAATAATATCAAAAAGAGTAGAATCGTTGTTGTTGGTGGGAGGTGATAGGTATTCCGTGGAATTAGTCTATAAGGTTAGATTAGATTGACATGCTAATTCAATCCAAGTAGGAATAGGAAGAGTAGCTATGACATTGGCATACCTTTACTGGATGGATGAAATTAGTCGAGGTGCGCGCAAGCTGGTTCAGACACCAGCGTTATTATAAAAATATTGATATACAAATATGCTAAGGCCCAACTAAGCAGATAATGTGATTTACATCCATAGGGACTTCTGGTTTAAATATTTGATGCATGTTATGGTAAACACGGAGATCAGTTTTCTAGCGAAGTTAATGTTTTTGACCCATCAACTGAAATCGGATATTCTTTGGTTCTACAGGTGTGATTAATCAAGAGTTCTGAATAGAGAAAATGGATGCAAAAGCATTGGCAAAGTCGAAGAGAGCTCATTCGTTACATCTTAATAAGAAGCATAATCCACATCATGCATCTAAGGGTTCTTCTGCTGTTTCTGGCACGTCTGCCGGTGATAAGAAGGTTACTGTCAAGCAAGTTAAGGAAAAGCCTAAATCGAAGCTCCCATCAAATTGGGATCGATATGAAGAAGAAAATTCAGATTCTGAAACTGCGACCCCAGCAGGCGCAAGTAATGCAAGTGATGTGGTCGAGCCGAAAAGTAAAGGAGCAGATTATGCATACTTGCTTTCGGAGGCTAAGGATCAGCTTCAGTTTTCTTCAGAGGATGTTTCTTTTGGTGATGATATTTTAGATGGTAATGCTTTTATCCTAGAACTTTTAGCTATATAGAATTGTTTTCTGACGCTATCATTCATAATCTGTCGAAATTGTATGACAGTTGTAACTGGTATCTTTTTATTGCTCCCTCAACTCAAGTTGGCCATAAATGATTTTTGAAATATAGAACATAGCCTTTTTACTGTTATTTGTCTGTTGTTTGGTTACTAGATTCAGATTAGTTCGAGCGTAGGGGAAAGTTAGGGGTGAGGCATGACTAGGAGCAGTCTCGCACAAGTGTTGATTCAGAAACATAATTATTAAAATGATTGCGTCAATAATTCAACATTGAAATATTATCTTGGCTGTACTTTGTTTAAGTTGTTGATTCTTGCTAGAAAATGTGTTGATTCAGGTTTGGTGCAGCTTAAACGTATTTCTTATTTTTATTACTCTAGAAATTTTTCGCAGACTACTGTATTTCCAAGTCTTTACGTGGCTCTGCCAGTCTAGAAATTTTTGGTCAAAATGATAGTACTGACTTAATATTTTTCAGACTTTTACCAGGGCCTAGGAGCATTACTCTCTGCAAAAGGACAAAGCAAGTCATCGTGGATAGCAGAAGACAATTTTGCTATGGAAGATAAGGCACCTCCTCCCACTAAGGTGATTATTCTACTCTCAGTCCATGGGGTTGTCTGTCTCCTTTGCTCGTATTATCTGTTCTTGTTTTCTGGTATTATAAGGAGAGCAGTATGGGATACTGATAACAATTTATCTCCACTGCCTCAAACATTTTGGTTAGAGTAGAAACTTCTAACACTATGGTTATATTAACATGTTGAAAACAAAGCTAAGACTGAGTAAAACCAGATCTAAGTGTAGGAATGGTAGAGGGGTAGGCTCTTCCTGTGCGTCAAACCAGTGACTGAGGGGCGGGCAAACCAGCACAACAGATTTTTCGGTAATTGAGCCAAGCACATGAAGATATTTTTTTTTTGAGTGATGATAATATTTGAACCCAAGCTCTAATGGCATAGGAAATACTTCACTATCTTACTCAACATGAGACATATACGCCTTTTTACTCCTGATTGTTAAATAAAGTCCATACAAACATATATACCTCAACATCTTTCAGCCCATATCGGATGTTTGAAGAGAATAATCATTAATAATTGTTGTGAATCGAGGAGTTGAATCGTTAGTAGTTGTTTCAGTATCAGAAGATAGGGTGCCGAATCATTACGAGTTGTTGTGGATTGAGGAGTAACTTACTTTCAGCGAATCAGCACGTTCTGATTTCCTTTTAAAACCTGATTCTGGAATCCACACACATGTCATACCATACATACATACAGACTCCTAGCATGATTTATGTGAATCACCAAGACTTCTTTTTGAATCCAATCCACCTAATAGTTCGTGGGTTAGTCTCAGACCTTGCTGATTCACTAAAAGCAAATAGAAACATAAGTTATAATTTGAAGGAGGGGTATATATGCATAGCCTTCTAAATCAAAGCTAAGACTAAGTAACACCGACTCCTTTACTGTATGGCACTATAACATGTTCCTTTTGCTCTTATTTACAAAAGGATAATGTATCTGAAATTTTCTTGTATGCTTTAAGTTAATATGTGTTAATAGAATTACTTACAATTAGTGTAGCTGACTTATAAATAAGCTCAAAAATCCATCAGTCTTTCAGTTAACTGTCAAATTAGACATGTGTTATGTGTTTCGGATCAATCAGTTGACAGTACTATTATCCAGCTGATGAAGTCAAGAAAGGTGTTGATGTGCGAGATGCTTGCTTACTAGCTATTCTTGATGATTCTGTATTAATTAACATCACATGTTTATTCTTTCTTCTGGTAATGAAGTGATGGTTATTGAAGTGAACTTTTGCTTTTTGTTGATAGCCAGTCATATTAATGACACGGCTCATCTTTTTTTGTCTAGGAAGCAATAGCATATGTTCATTGCTAATCCTGCTAAACACCAGTTTTTTTTAAAAAAATTACGCTTTCTCTGATTTGCGATTTGGTTTGTTATTTTCCTTAAATGCCGACGTGCCCCCATCAAGATTGCTAGGCTACCATATGGTCAAACTCATTGATAACTATGTCACTCTTGTATTTGCAGGCATCATTTCTTTCACTTGATCTGCAAGCTCTTTCAGAGCAGCTTGAAAGAGCAAGTCTACAAGAGAGACTTTTCATTGAACCAGATCTACTTCCTTTGGTACTGGTATGTAATGTTATCTACGATTTCCTTCTATGTTCGCTAAATTTAATGTTGGTTAATGGTTATACGCTGGAAACACGGGGCCTTTCATTTAATTAAGATGCGGTAATGTAAGTTTAACAAAAAGGCCTGCAAAATGAGCTTTGAGCTTAAAATGAACTTTAGACCTTTTGTCCATAGCTGCCGCATGGTAGTGCACCTAAAAGCATTAAACTGCACCAACATATATGATGCAGATGAATCATCTCTCCAGCTATGGTCTCCTCTCCAGCTACTCCATAAAAAATATTATGTTGGTAACTCAGCATGCGATAATGGCATAAAATCATTTCATGTTATATATAGCATGTAAAATTTCAGTATGAGGGTTTTATTATTGGGTGAGGATAGTGAGAAAAGAAACTCTGCTTCTGAATTGTTTGAAAGTCAATTTTACTGAAATAACTGGAATTTTTACTTATGAGGTTTCATCCTCGACTGTCAAGCCACTTTATTGTTTTGCGGAGATCCGAGAATCCAAAATACTGATCTAGTTTTATTGAGGTTTAACTAACGCAATCCTTCTATGACTCTCGAGCTATTCTTTTTTACGAGGTTTTAGTTCTAAACAACTTCATCTTATGCAGCCAGGCAATGAGCACATAGCGAATGATTCTTTCGCCTTTTACTAAAGAATATCGTGTGCTCGTTGCAAATAGTGGCATACGCCTACATTCAGAATGCTCAATATTTGTTTAAAATTTTACTTGGTGATTTCCTGTAGGATGTCTTTGTACTATCTTGTAATATAGTCTAATACATGTACTTGATGTGCTAAACTGGCAGAACGATCAGGAGTCGCAATCAGCAGCTAAAGAGAAACATGACAGCGATCTAGCTTCAAGCAAGAGTTCAACGGCCGAAAAAGACTCCAATTCATTAACTTCCACTAACAAAAGCAACGAAAACAGGCATCAAGATTCGCATCTGGGCACCACAAGCAACAATAGCAGACATCCAACTTTAGCTGATGAATCCTCTAACCCTTCGACTGCATCTAAGGATGAGGCTGGACAGAATGATACACTGATGTGTGTTTCTAAGAAACCGTCTGCATTTAAGGCAGCAGCTGCAGAAGCAGAGCTTGACATGCTTCTTGATTCAGTCACCGAGATTGAAATTTGTGAATCCACCAACGTTATTGACCAGTCTATTCGTCCTTACCGTGTGACACAAGCAGGAACACCAACTCCATTATCAGAGGTTTCCACTCAACCCAAGCGAGGCCACGATCTACCCAAACCTGCAATATCAGATATCAGTTTGGACGATACACTGGATGATCTTCTCAAAGAAACATCCATTGTGACTAACAAAAACGAGTTTTCGCTACCTAATGAGGTAAGCTCTACTGCTGGTCATGCATCCTCTGCTTCTCAACCTGTCTCGAAGTCCAAAATTATCGATGATTTTGATTCATGGTTTGACACATTGTAACTGAACACCAGATTGGGAAATTTTTCCCATGATAACCACAAATTGTGTAATTCTGAGTGTTAGCCTTCTACCATTCGTGTTAAAAATCTAACCTTTGTCAACTCGTGTTAATATCGAAAGAAATTTATGTATTATTTTATGCAAAAACTAAATCTTGTGTTACTCAACTCCCATTTGGTCGACAATTTAGAAATCCAAGTAAGTTACGAGATAATCTATGTATTATTTTATGCGAGGATCAAAAGTGGAATAACTAATATACATATATATAACTAAATTTACTTTATGTACATGAATTCGCTCATAATTAATCTGAATATTAGTGATACCTACGTACTTTTTGAAAAAAGTAAATTTGATGACTTGTACTTCAATTATTTGGAAAGAAAAATGAATTGTCTCATTAATTATTTTCAGTATATTTGACAAATAAAAGGTAAGAGATGGAAGATCAAATATCTGTGTTTGTTAGGTTTTCTTTTCTTTCCATTTATTTTATTTTAGTTTTGGCAGACAGCGTTGTGGAAAACGTAATCCATGACACTATTTTAGAGTAGACCTATGAACAAGTACTAGTCAACTTTAAAAAAAAAAAAAAAAAAAACTTGTAATTTTAGATATTATATGACTGTAAAAAAATAAAAAGTTTAAATTACTTTACTTTTAAATTAAGAAAAAGTTGTTAATCTTGACGTGAAATATGAATTAAGTAATTAGGTTTACCTAGTGAAATAGTAACCTACCTTAATCATAATCTAAATTTAATCAAGATTTAAGGTCAAACTAAGACTGTAAAAAATTAAGATCAAAACAACTAGAAACCAATATTTTCTCATAAGCCACAAGTCTGAGTATAAAGTCGTATGTAGTAATTATTATTTCATATTTAAAGTGGAATTATTTTTCGATATAAATTGAAATTAATCAAGTTTCAAGTGGATATCGAAATTATTCATAATAGTAACCCCAAATTATAAAAATTGAACCTACCCTTATCTAAAATCTTGTATTTCCACATCTAGTTTAATTTATTTCCCAAAAACACAACAAAAAAAAAGTGAAAAAAAATAAAAATTCAAAGCCATAAGGCTCCAGCCTTTTTCAACACAGGAGTCAACTCGCCGGTAATATGAGCCGCCATAATCCGATCCAATCCACCAAACAGCTCCCCTCCGACGAACACCGCCGGAAATTGCAACCGTCCGGTGTCTTTCCGATCACTACCTCCGGCGACAATAATATTCTCCAACTCATCAACCACTTCGTTTTCATCGTCTTCCTCGATTTCATAAATCGCAGGATTTGCTCCGAGACAATGAAGTAAACGTTTCACAACATGGCTCATACAACAACCTCTTCTTCCAACAACGATAACCGCGTTATCCTTAACAACGTTATTCAATTCTTCTTTTGAACCTTTAACGTATAATAATGAATTGATATTACTTACACGATGATGTCGATCAACTCTTGGTGTTATAGATATACATGATGACTTGTAAGGAAGTGCTTGTTGCATCATGAATAATTATAGCTATATGATTTTATTTTTTTCAATTTTATTTGTGTTGCTTAGATATTGTGCATATAGAAAATATATATATAACACATATTTATATGTGTGTACAAAATGGTAGGGGGGTAGAGAGGGGGGTGGGGGTGTCAACGGTAGTTACGATGTGTTACGCGTAATATAAGTTGTGGCTTACGTTAAAATATGTCATCACCTGCCTATGCTCTTTGTGTATCTAAGTGGGTACCATATTGGATTACGTTCTTTCTCCCATTATTTATTTTGGTTTCCTACTCGGTACGTCATTAGGGTCGATTAAATTTGTATTCACATTATCGTGCAATGTCACTTCAAATAAAAAAAAAAATTATCCTTCTTAGAAGATTGAACTTAAGATGTCTAATTAAAAATGAAGGAATTGTTGGATTTTATTCGCTCTAAATTTCTTACCATATATAGGTTTTTTCTTTTTAGGAAAAGGTTTTAGATTGACTAATCTTTTTTCTGGTAGGAAAAGGTTTAGGGTTCTATAAATAGAGACATATTTCTTCTAACTTAATCAGCATTCACAGTGTAGTCTTAAAAGCTTTGAGAGTTTTTGGTTTAGGGGGAGAAATTGTGGATCACAAGCTTGATACGTTATCACTTGTGTGAACCTATCATGTATTCTGAGTGAATTTGGTTGAGGTTGTTTTTCCTCTGTATTTTGTACTATCATATTTATAGTGGATTGCTCATCTCTTTTGTGGATGTAGGTCGATTGACCGAATCACGTTAAATTTTTGTGTCTTTTGATATATTTCTCTTTGTCTTCTTACTCGTGATCTTTCAAGGTTTGCTTTGCTAGCTTCCGCATTTACACCTGCTTATTTTCGATGCTAACATGAATCTCAATTATTTTATTAGAATTCGTGATGTCGGTTCCATTATTGGTTATAATTTATAACCACTTAAGTCGTTTCTAGTGGTTGCAAGTATATTTAGTTACTTTTAACACCTATAAATCTTTAGATCGAATAAAGCTCACTAACTTAGGCTTTACTTTCATTAAGCAATAAAAGTTATGGTTCAGAATCGATAAAACTAAATATCCCAACTTTGTTGTTAGCACTTTAAATATGTATAAATTCATAGATATTGAGCTTAAGTATTTTAAATGCTGGTGAAAATATTGAAAATTTTGGTTGAGGAATATTTTCAAGCAGATAATTTTATGAAGAACGACAGTTTAAGTTATTTTTTTCGAGTGAAATATAATTTGTTGGGATGGATTACTATGTTTGATTAATTTATCCTTAAGTTTGGTACACTTACTAATTACTTTTGAGTGACTTACTAATTTATCTAATCTATACTTACTAAAACTTGTTGGCCTAATCTCAATTATTAAAAAAGATGGTAAAAAGTTAGGTAAATATTTACTGATTTACTATTGAATTACTCCATTCAAATTTAATTGTGACATACAAGATACCCAATATTAATTAACTTTAGATAAGGATGATATATCCCTATCAGATTAGACAAAAGAGGTTGAGTAAAAACACCAAAATAAACAGCTAATACATTTGAAGAAGAATTATTCAACTTGGATTTTGATTTCTTGTTTTAGTATAGAATTTAAATATTTGAAATTATATAATAAATGTGTATAAGAAATTGTAGACAACATCATTCATAAGTGGAATATGATATTGAAGATAATGTGTATGCAATTTTAATTTTTACGTTATAAAAGTAGAAAAATTATTTTTAAACGCTCTATTTAAAGAAAAGAAATTAGAGTCGTGAACTTTATTAAATTGTTAATTAGTTTTTACAAAAGATGATGGTTTCATTATTCCTCAACGTCACTTATTTCGTTTTTATTCCTTTAATTGGCTTATTTTGTTACATATTCCAATTTGTAACACTTCTCTAATTTTGGATTGTGATCCCTATTTTACGTTGCAACTTGCATAAAATATCCACTTATATCATTGCTTACCATCATCAATCGGATATACATAACACTTTCTTTATCGTAAGTAAGATATTTCGTGTTCAAATTTTATGATATATATATCAAAAAACTTTTGATAGAAGCATTATCTTTTTTAACGAATATTAATAAAAATCTAAACTAATTGAAACTCTAATAACATCAACCATCCAATGTGAATAAAATGAAAAAAAACATATATATTTCTTTATGATCAGAAAGATTACTAAAATCAATCCTCCAAAACAAAGAGTTTAATCTCATATAAATACAATCTAAAAGGCATGAAATGTATAATGTGTTATAGATCTTCACTACCTTTATTCTCATAAGATAAAAGAGAGGTTATTTTTGAAAAACAGATCTGACACACACCAAAAAAAAAAATTATCTCTTCATTTTTTAAACTTATTTTACATAATTCTTACAAAATAAAAAAAGTATGAAAATGGATTTATCGTTAAGAGTTTGTTTGGTAGTTTGGTTGGGACAAAAGTTTTGAAAAATGTTTTTCAAATTAACTCACTTTCCTTAAAATTAAGGAAAATGATTTTCCTTCAAAAATTAAGGAAAACATTTTACAAAACTCTCCCCAATTTCAAACTACATTTTTTTAAAAAAAAAACATCAATTTAAAAAAAGTATTTTCAATTTAAAATTTTATTTTATCACCTGATCCCTCCCCACCCACGCATCACCACCACCACCCCAACCCCTCCCCATTTTGCTTTTCAAAATATTTTAACTTTAAAATTTTATTTTTAAACTCCTACAACCCCTCCCCACTCTCACCCCCCCCACCCCAAAAAAAAAATTGTTTTCTAAAATACTTATCAACTTCAAATTTTTATTTTTTCACTCCTACCCCTTCCCCTTCCCCCTCCCCACCCACTACCTCCCCCCTCCCCCCCCCTCCCAACCTCAAAAAAGTAATAATTTTATTTTTAAAGAATATTTTCAATTTCATAAAAAAAAATTATTATACTAAAAATAAAAGATGTCTCTCAAAAATATTTTTCATTCATAAATTAAACACTAAAAATTATTTTTGAAAAATATTTTCTACTCACCAATCAAACATAAGAAAATATGTCCAAAATTTACTTATTTTTCAAGAAAATATTTTCTAGGAAAATTCATTTTCCATAGAAAATATTTTCCTCCGTACCAAACACATCCTAAAATGTTTGTATAATTTGGATTTGTTTATACGTCTTTATCAAATTAAGTCATGATGATTTTGTACGAATCAAGGAATATTGATCCTACCCTTTTTAAGTCTTTTGACTATATATTAAAAAAAATATCTTTTTTCTTAAGAAAAAAATTTATTATTTAAAAAAAAAAAGGTGTAGACAATTGAAAAACACATGGAGTGTGACGTAAACAAGAAGAGTGATTAAGCGGACGGTGCGCCAATGAGAACGTCAGCCAAACGACACCGCTTATAGCGGAAACAAAATGTAATAGTCTACGTCATCACCAATGGGGATGACATAAGCAATAGATAGGATATAGAGGTAGAGATGACCCCACAACGTGGCATTGACAATATTGTTCCAAAAAAATTATTTTTAAAAAAATAATGTGACGTAACACGTAGGTGTTGACGTGGACTTAACTATAACGACAAAACTAGCCCCGCCACATGACGGGGACATTTGTATTTTCGTATATTATGTATTTCAGATACATGAGAATCTTATCTGATATATGTATTTAGTGTAATTTTGTGTTATATATAATACATGATTATTTCGTTCATCTCTCTCCTATATATTTGATATTTTAGATACATGTGAAGGATGAATCACATCAAATACATGTATTAGTGTGATTCAGCATTATATGTGATACATAATTATCTCCTTCATCTCTCTAATATATCTGGTATATCAAATACATGTGAATCACATTATATAAATGTACTTCATCCGTCTCATTTTATGTGACATCATTTCATTTTTAGCAAATTTTAAAAAGAATATTACATCTCCTTATATAATAAGTATTTGAAAGTACAATTCTTTTTTACCGTTGTTGGTTTCACTTAATTTTAGAGATAATGTTCTAATACATTATGAGGAGAGAGAAAAGTGAGTTTACTTTTCCGAAGGACAATTTGATTTAAAGTCATCATTATTTCTTAAATTCCGCGTTCGATCAAATATTGCCACATAAAATAAAACAGAGAAAGCATGTATTTAGTGTGATTTCGTATTATATGTGATACATAACTATCTCACTTTCCTCTCTATTTTAATGTATCTAATAACATAATATATATTTTTAAGAGCGTAAGTATATTTATTTTTTAATTTAAAATAAAAACTCTTAGTTAATAATAAGTAGGTGATTATTTAAAAATATACCTCAAATTATACTTTGATGTGTTTCTCTTTCTAAGGGAGAATAGCGTGTGTTCTTTTCTTTGAAAGAGAAAATATAAAAGGCCAAAAGCAACTTAAGAAAACTATGGGTTTTTTGGTTTAAATTAAATGAATCCCCAAGAAAATTTTAAAAATATAAATAATTAAATACATGAAAAAGTTATATATAAACAATAACATCAAATAATTTACATAATTTTTTTTATTTTATTCATCTTATTTTTCATTAAAGTGGAATATAATTCCATTAGGCCCCTAACAATAATTCTCCTTCTTTAGATAGCTTCTCTTAAATAATTCTATTTCTAGAAATTTATAGACTTTTCTAAAAACATGACCTTTTAACTAAATAGTCAAGTGATACGTAATAGACCAACTAGAATTGTAGTGTTACAAATTGGAATTCATATTGTTTCAATAATATTTTATTTTCTTTAACTTAATCGAGTTGATTGAGCAGATAATCTCTCAAATAAGACGCTTTAAAGTTTAAAATCCTTTAATATACTTTTTTAATCGAATTCATTTTACCATACTTAGCCTCCGGAGTAATGTACTTTCTCCCAATTGTTTTTCTTTAACATGATGCTTCACGTATAGTTTTTTGAAGATTCTATTTAAGCCAACTAATGTAACTTTGATTACCACAAAAATTAATAATTTCATCTTTAACATTACAGTTGTCACATAAAGTTAATTGAATTGTCTCTTATATTAAAAGAGGGTAACTTTCACGTATAGCAAACAAAAAATTCATATTTGTATGTTATAGCATAGTTTGTATAATTGTGCTCCATAACAAACATAAAACTGTATAATTCGCTATACATATACAATTGTATAATTCGCTGGCCTATTTCGCTGTAATTGTATAACTCGCTATCCTATTTCACTGCGATTATATAATGCACAATTGTATGATTTGCTGCCTATTTCGCTGCAATATTTTAATAAAATTTGTTTTGCATACAGTTGAATCGAATTAAAATGTATGTATATTGCATAATTATAAGTGTATAGCAAGAAGATATATGTTTTTCTCTCGCTTTATACAAAAACAGAAACACTATATATACACGTCTGTTGTATAAAGCTACAGAAAATTGTATTTCACTGCAATTGTACAATTCGCAATTGTATAATTCGTTGGCCTTTTTCTCAGCAATATTTGAAGTAAAATGTTTGTAAATTGTATAATTAAGTGTATAACACGAAGATATATATTTTTGTATGTATATATACAATTTTTTCTCGCTTTATACAAAACAGAAATAGATTTTATACACTTCTGTGTATAAAACGAGAGAGGCGAGCGAGAATGGAGAGTGGCGAGCGAGATTTTTGGGAGAGAGACGCCTGACAAATTATAGCTAACGTTTGCTATGGAGCACAATTAAATCAAACCCTAGCTATTCCATTTATTTTAGATTATTAATTTGCTATTATATAAAATTTTCCCTTGAAAAAAGAAAATATAAAAATAAAATATCTTAAATAATAATAATAATTGAGAAAATAATGAGGACAAAAATTATGTTATGACGAAGCAAAATTTCAGTCAAGTGTAAATAAACTAAACTTCATCTCGTGATGCTCGTGATTTCAGTACTCCAACATTAATCACATTATTGTACAAGAAAATGAAATTACCAGCGTGAATTATGGTAGAAGGTCTGAATTTTTCGTACTCTAACATTAATTTTATTGTATACAAGAAATTGACGTATATTAAATATCAATATAAATCGTGGTAGAATGATTTATGACTTCTCCTTTACAATTGAGCTTATAGAATTTCATGTTACGGACGTTAACACCTATAAAAATAGATAATGTAACTATTTTGAAATAGACATATTTTACGTTTTAACATTTCCTAGAATCGTTTAATTATTATTTAAAAAAGAAAGGTATATGATTTCTAGTTTATATAATTTCTAAGTAATATTAATAAATTATTCTAAAAACTTCAAAAGTTAATTAATTCCACAAGTATTTCAACGTGGTATTATTATTATTATTATATTTTTACTCCTTCCAAGAAACTAGTTACCGTATTAAATATATATATCGGCAATTGACATGCGTTTAATATAGTGCGATTTGTCAGATATATTTATTTTATATGATATTTTTCCGATTTAATTGAATCATTACAAATTTGAAGCGTAAAGCACAATTTATATGGTTAAATATGTGAGGTTACGTTATTGTAAATTGACATATTACTATTCTTCGCATTAATTGGCACATATAGTTAAAAGACAAGTTTTAAATTCTATGGATATTTTTTTGTCTTACTGTTATAAAACAGTGACTCAATTATTTATTTCCACAAGTAAACATTTTTTTTTTCTAATTAATCTAATCTCATTAAGTCACCAATGACGTCATTGTATAGCTAATTAAAACATGAAAATTAAAAAAAAATATAGTAGAATTTAGTCAATGCTGATGTTTTTGTCATCTTTTTTAAAACAAGTTGTTTTTTTTATTTATTTTAATGAGAAGATAAGGAAGGCAATTTTAATTTGGATTTTTGACTACGTAAAGATTGATTCAGCAGTCCCACAATGAATTTTTATTTTATTTTTTTTAAAGATTGATTCAGCAGTCCCACAATGAATTTTTATTTTATTTTTTTAAAAAAAAAACATGGCTAGTTCTTATTGATTATCTATTTAATAATAATGTTTAAAATATGTGGAGTTGTACCGTCAAAGTTAACGTGTAGTATAGTGTTATTTTCGAAAAAAAAATATAACAAATGGAAACTGGGAAATGGTCCTATTTTAGCCTCTAGACTAGACATTGTTTTTCACATGGTTGATATAAGAAGGTTTTTGTTAAAATTTTATGTCCTGCGTAGTTGTTGTTTTATGGGGTTAATCGATCAAATTAGTTAAATAAAAATAACGTTGAATTATTTACATCTCCGGAATAAGAATAGTATTTTAAAGGATAAATAGAGATATATGCGCAATCCTTTCCGTCGATATGTCTGTTAGTATAGGAGTATATATACTCAAGTTATTAAACGACAGAATATGTATATTTACATATCATTTGCGATAATTTAAGTATATATTTATTTACTTTTTTCAAAAGGAATAATAATAAACAAAAATAGTAATATATAATAGTTCGCTTAATTTGGAGAAGGCGTGGCATGTTTGGTATTTCATTATTTTATTTTTATTTTTTATTTGATGTCAAGTTTATATTAAAGTTTTGATTAAATTTAAATCATGTATTTTAGGGCTCTTCAAAAATAACGCTTTTAATAAAATTTTCTCTAAATACCAAACTCAAATCTAAAACCTCTAAGTAAAAATAAAATATTTTAACTAATGCACCACAACACGAATCGTATTTCATGATTTTGATACAAAGTAAAGGTAAACGTAAAGGTCCGCAGTATAATAATTAATTTTTGCACTACTAGTTGCATTATTTTTTCTTATTGAATTGTCGACGACCAATTACACACGCTATTTTTATGTAGCCATGAACTTTTTGTTTGTTTTGTCTCGTCACTTGGTCCATTAATTTCTTCCAAAAAATAATTTGACATTTGAAACGATATTGATCTAACGATTATAAATTTTAAAGTTGAAAGTTAAAATTACACTGGAATATTTGATTGTTTTATCTAAAATGTTAAATAACAAAAATTAAAGATCATTTCAAAAGTCGAATGATCCGTTGCTTTAGGCATCTCAATTGGAGTAAAATAGCACATATAAATCGATTTTGATATCTTATTTAAGTTATGATTGAAGTTTATAAATTTGGTAAATATAATAAATTCAGACTTAAGTCCAAAAAGTTATATGATTGAATTGCAAAATTTGCATCCAAACGTATAGATTTATTTGAAATTTGGCATATTATTTGTGTAAGTGAAATTCAAGACAATTCTTTAACGTTGATATAATAATAATAATCGTAATTTTCAAATGGTATTTGAAGATAAAAATTTTTTTAAAAAGAGTTGAAAAAAAACTAATTTTAAAAAATATTTCTTGGAAAAAAACTTGTCATCACACAGATTTGAGTGGACCAATTAAACAAGAGAAAATTATATATAATAGCAAACTAATAACTTAAAATAAATGGAGTAGCTAGATTTTGATTTAATTGTGCTCCATAGCAAACGTTTGCAAAAAAATGTCAGACGCATCTCTCTCAAATATCTCGCTCGCCACTCTCCTCCAATCTCTCGCTCGCTTCCTCACTTTTTATACATAAACAAGTGTATAAAAATTGTTTCTAATTGTATAAAGCAGAGAAAATTGTATAAATACATATATTTTTGTTCCCCTCTCTCCCCTCTTCCAGATCTCGCCACCACTCTCCCAAATCTTGCTCGCCAACCTCGCCTTTTCTCACTTATATAAACAGAAGCGAAATGTATAAATTGTGTTTATATAAAGCGTGAGAAAATTGTAGATACACATGCAAATACATATATTTTCGTCCTGTACACTTATAATTATACAATAAAAATACTCCCCGACCCAATTTATTTTACCTTTCTCTCTTTCTCGTTCTATTCAATTTTCAAATTGTATCTAATTTCTCTCTTTCTCGTATTATACAATTCGATTCAATTGTATATTCCTTGTCAAGTCTCTTTTGTCTTTCTCTCTTTTTCATTTTATACAAATATAAATTGTATATAATCGTTCTATACACTTATAATAATACAATTCGTTTTATACACTTCATTTTTATACAGTTCTCTGCCCAAGTGTCTTTCTCTTTCTTGTTTTATACACTTCGTTTTTATACAGTTCTCTGCTCAAGTGTCTTTCTCTTTCTTGTTTTATACACTTCGTTTTATACAATTTTCTTTAACTGTATATGTATAGCGAATTATACAGTTTCTATGTTTGCTATGGAGCACAATTATACAAACTTTGCTATAACGTACAAATATAAATTTTTATTTGCTACATGTGAAAGTTGCCCATTAAACAAAATCAAGCTAAGCCCAATATCTGGAAAGGAATGGGCCAAGCTTTTGGGACTAGAAGAAGTTGTATAAAAACATGCATTTTGAATTATTTTTTATCTAATTACATATACATTACTACTTTGAAAATATTACATATTCTCTCACTCATTAATTATTTCATATGAAATTTCTAGTCAAATACATCTATATACATGCATTTCTGTTACCAGATACACTCTAAAATACATATCCATAGGGAGAGAAGTGATTGACGAAAGAGAGAGGCAAACAAGAGAGTTTATGTATTTCATATACATGTGAAACACACTAGATATATGTATTTGGGATACCATATACATTCTGAAAATACATGTATATATATAGAGAGAGAGAGGCGAGCGAGATATATGTGAACCTACTTGTAAACAATATATCTTAAACGAATTACACCTAATTTTAACCTGATATATTCAAGATACATGCATCTGAACGTGCTAGATACATATCTATATCATTGCTATGATACCAATAAATTCACTACTTCAATATCGTTATCGGACATTATAGGCTAAACATCTATTTTTTTTCATATATCATTTCACACCGAGAAGAGGGATATGTACCTCATGGTTCTTCTAGTAATTATTGTCCATCACAAAATATTATCGGTTCTTATCTATCTGTTCTTATTTGAGACACATTTAGAGACTAATTCTTATGTAGTGTTTGTTAATTATCAAAACGTCATGTTTAACCTAACTCAATTTAGAAAATTGATTTTTAAAACAATTAATTTGACAGCCAAATGTATTAATTTGAAATGTCATGTCTACATATCCATTATAACATATAATTATTCAAAATTTTACTAAAAAATATTTAGATATTTTATATATAAACTAAGAAAAGCTTGACCACATGGCCACTTGGCCACAATTATTGCTCCGTTGTGTTTACAGAAGAATCCATTAATATTATTATTATGTTGATTATTTGAAAAAAATTATATAATTATTAAAGGGAGATTGCAAGATATATTTATAAAATATCTTTTTATTAGGTAAATCAGTTTTGTTTTTATTAAATAAAACCTCAGAGATAAATCTATTTATAAATAGTAGTTAGTAATCTGATAAAAACAATTCCCTAATTTGCTAATATAAGTTATAAATTATCGATAATATTAAAAAATTCTTTAAATTATCAATATATATATATATAACTTAAATCTTATCTGAACACCGATTTGTACACATAAGAGCCTTCTGAATAAATGTTTTAAAATGACTCATCATGTCAATTGACCCTATTTTCTATTTGCGTAATACATAAATTAAAAGAATAGGTTCAAAAAAATTAAATTTGACAAAGTTAGAATATTAATTAATGAATTAAGTGTAATAGAGTTTGATCTTTTTATACTAAACAATTGACTTCTAACTTCATATGTTCCCAACTAAACCACAAGTGGACTTATTCTACTTCTCCTAAAGTCATGGTTGCATGTTATCTTCTCTTAGAATCAAAATATGTTTGTCAAAATTAGATAGAGAAAAATCAAAAATATTCCAACACCGTTTAACTTCGAAAAACATGTCTGATCATAAAATTTTTAACTTTAAAAAAGTTTCCTTCACTTCAAAATACTTACAAAATTCAAAAACTTATCATATCCAAACACAATTCTTATTTTTTCAAAATCATTTTTCACAAAACAGAAATAATTTTTTTAAAATAATCGTAATTTTCATAGTCAAACGAACCCTCCAAACCAACCAATGGAGTATAATAATACTCCCTTCGTTTCAAAAATCCTTTCCTTTTTAGTTTATTTACAAAAGAATGACCTTTTTTTTTGTAACATTTTAATTTCAATTTTCCACGTGACAGGTTTAAGGCCACAAGATTAAAGAACAATTTTGTATATTTCACATAACTTTAATTTAGAATCACAAGATTCATAAATCTTCTTTACATTCTTAAATTTCGTGCTAAATCAAACCTGATCATTATTTTTTAAACGGATGAATAATAAACAATAGAACACACAACTCATGTATTTGCAAGATTGTACCAAAAAAAAAAAGATGAGAAGAAATCACATCATAGAAAGAATGAAATCATAAAAATGAACAAAAACAATCAATCTTGAAGAAAACAATGTAATACAAAATGGCTTAGTATAAGCAAAAGATCATAAATTTAACAACTCTGTAGCCCCCTTCAAGACAGTGTTGCCATCAAGAAAACACCACAAACCAATCCAAGAATCCCACCACTGATCCTTTTAGCATCATTTGGCTTAGTGTTACTTGCTGGTGATGGCTCATCAGCTGTTGTTTTATCATTACTAGTACCATTCTTGGGTTTAGTAGGTGCAGGGGCATCATCATCACTAGATGGATCAGTAAACTGAGAAGGTACTAAAACTTTGTCTAATTGAAAAACAGCCAATGGGGGGTCTTTTCTAATAGCATTATAAATGTTTGTAACAACAGAACCAGATGAGACATTCACTTGATTGTTACTTCCAGTAAAGTTAAGTCCAAAAGGCTCACCTTTAGGCCCTGTTGCTTGTGTTCTAACAGGGTTGCTTACTGTTTGTAAGTCATCAAATGTGTAGAACTTTGGTATGACATGGTTCAAAATGAGTTGTACTTTTTGTTGGTCATTTAGTTGGTTGAGTGTACCACTTGGGAGGTTGTTAAATGCATTGTCTGATGGTGCCAAAACTGTCATGCCTTGGTTGGAGTTGTTCACTTGGTTGTTGATTTGGTTACCAACTTGTGATTCATTTAGGAATTTGATGAATGTGTTGTATTGTCCTTCTTTTTTGAGGATTGCAAAGATGTCTATTGGTCCTGAGGGTGCTGGTGCTGGTGCTGTTGGTGATTGAGCTTGTGTGAGAATGAACAGAAGTGGGATTATAGATAGAAGAATGAGAGAAAGAGGCTTTTGATGAGGCATTGTTGTTGTTGTTGGAAGAGCTACAAATGTGATATGATGTGTGTGGAGTTGTAGAGAGGATTGTGGTGTTAATTTATGGGATAAGTTTTGGGGCTAATCCTTGGTGGAATGAGCTGTATATGAACTTGCATCAAGACAAATAGGTATTATTTTGAGAAAATGAAAATATAACAACCAATGAATAGACTAGGAAGAATAAAATATAGTAGTAGTTAAGATATCCCAAACCCAAATCAATAAGAGATAGTGTTAACAAAGTGTCTGACTAGTCTAGTACATGTTGGCATGTCTAGGTTGAACAACTAAAGCGTTAACAGAATAACATGTGAGTTCAGCATTGAGAAATATAACAACATAGACGAATTTGACTTGAAATTTGAACCTAACTTAACCTAAAAAGCTAATTTTAAGAGATAAAAATTGTCTAGTTGACTAATATGGGAGGCACTTAAGTTGCTAATAGTAGTAGTTAATGGGTACTAATCACTCTTTGTCAACTGATTATTACAGAAATTAAGTTAGTAATAATGCACTAAAAGATGAAGCTTGACTTTAATAGAAAAAAAATAATGAATTTTAAAAAAAAAAAGTGTAGGCAAGAAATGAAAAGAACCAGATCCAATTAACCAAAGTAGCAATACCAACTACAAAGATGAAAATACAAATTTTATAATATGAGAAAAGCATATAATAATAGCATTTGACAGAGTGGCATAACATGGCATTACACATTTGTGCTAAAACTTACATGGTTTCAACTAAGAAACAGAGAAACTTAGCTTGTCATTCTTTAAAGTTATGATTAGGTAGGTCCATTATATATACAAATATATCTTCTGTTTGTGGAATGTCTTTATCCCTTTGATTTTTTTTAATTTTATTTTTCACCCGATATTTGAAGTCGATATTGGAACCCCAATTTAATTTGGATCGCACCCTACACGGCCGATTCAGAAACGTTAGGGCGATGTTTCTAGTAGGATTTTCTCTATATCCAAGACTCAGGGCGAGCCACTTTACTTTTATTTGCTTTAATGTAAACTCAATATCTATTTGAACAGAATTTTCTCTTTTACTACAAGGGATAACTAATGTTTTCTATGAGGAAAAGCACTTAGGTGAGATTTGAAATGACAACTAATTATAAGTTATTACCAACAAAGATGAACTCATGAACTATAATTTTTGGTTGTTGTTATTGTTACTTCATTGCTATAGGTTGCGATGTGTGCGCTTATCTAGTGTGACAATACTACAAATCAAATTATTTCTCTAGGCGGACATTTGTGTGATAATATTACAAAGAAAGTGGTGTTTTCAACTTAATATGTTATGGTTTCAATGCCCTTACCAGACATTGATGAGTTTTACGTGTCTGACTGCTTCATGGTTAAAAAGATTTGCCGCATAAAGTATTATCCATACTACTTTCCCTACAACATTATGCAACGGTCATACAATCACCCAAAAATATATGATTTTTAATAGAGATCGTATCGCGATTAATAAAATACCCATAAAAATACCAATTGATTGAGCATCTCTATCAATTTGGATTGAGAAGCCCATTTTGTAGGTCTCTCACTTGCCATGGGCTAAATGAGTGGACTCCTTTATTCTAATAAGAATATATTCTAACAAGCTTAGAATATCATCTTTATGGACCTTTGTTTCCCACAATGTCCTATTTGGCTAAGTTTGTATTGATTCCAAAAAATTTGTAGCTTTTTTAAGATAATAACTTTATTTCACATGATTTTAGAGGAACATTAAATTAATTTTATCATTGAACATAGTTTCACATATATTAATTCACATACCTTCATGACATGAACAAACTAGTTCAAGCGACATTTTGTAATTTGATGTATAAGTAATCCATAGATTAGCTGTATATAGGTTCAAAATTCCTATAAAACATAATACTAAATAATATGCGGACTATTTCTCATATATTATCTACCAAACAACCGTATAGGGTGTACATAGGTACAAAATTTCTAACAACCATAATACTAAATAATTCAAATATACAATACATAATATATGGACCATTTCTCATATACTCCCTACCAAACGACCCTATAGTATGTATACATAAGTCCAAAATTCCTACTGAACATAAATGATACCATACATAATATATAGACTATTTTTCTTATATTCTCTACCAACGACCCTATAGGGTGTATACATAGGTCCAAAATTTCTATGAACATAAACAATATGATACATAATACATAGACTATTTTTGTTATACTCCCTACCAAAAGACTCTATAGGATGTATACATAGGTCCAAAATTTCTACCAAACACAATACAATACATAATACATTGACCATTTCTCATATACTCCCTACTAAACGACCCTGTAGGGTGTATACATAGGTCCAAAATTTCTACCAAACACAATACAACACATAATACATTGACTATTTCTCATATACTCCCTACCAAACGACCCTGTAGGGTGTATACATAGGTCCAAAATTTCTACCGAACACAATACAATACATAATACATGGATCATTTCTCGACCTATACACCTTAAATCGACATAATACTAAATAATATTATATATAATACATGAACTATTTCTGCTAAAACTCTGATATACCACCTTCAAGAAAGTTGTCCCATCAAGAAAACACAAGAAATCAAACAAAGAATTCCAACATTAATCCTCTTAGCATCATTTGGCTTAGTAGTAGCAGCAGTTATTGGTGATGGCTTATCATCAGCTGTGATTTCATCATCATCACTAGTACCATTCTTGGCCTTAGCAGGTGCAGGTGCAGGTACAGGTACAGGTACAGGTGCAGGGGCATCATTACTAGATGGAGATTTAGGATCAATAAACTCAGAAGGCACTAAAACTTTGTCTAATTTATAAACAGCCAATGGTGGATCTGTACTAATAGATATTGCTTTTTCATATACATTTGTTACCACATAACCAGATGACACATTCAGTTGATTTTTCTTTCCGGTGAAGTTAACTCCAAGAGGCTCATTATCTTCCCCTGTCGCTAGCGTTTCTACAGGGTTATGCACTGTTTGTAACTCATCAAATTCGTAGAATTTTGAGATTACATGGTAATTTATGAGTAGTTGTAGTTTATGTTCGTCGTCAGATGTACTATTTGTGAGGTTATTGAATGCGTTATCTGTTGGGGCTAAAACTGTCACTCCGTCGCTGGAATTGGCTTTGTGGTTGATTCGATCTCCAACTTTTGTTTCTTTGAGGAATTTGATGAATGTGTTGTATTCTCCTCCATTTTCGAGGATATGATATACGTCAACGGTGGATTCATCTTCTAGGATTTGAAATCTGTTAACTGTAGATTCAGCTCTAGTAAGAAGGATGAAAAGAAGAATGAGAGAAAAAAGCTTTTGATGAGACATTTTTTGGAACAGAAATGTGTATGGTGTTCATAAAGTTAGTATATAAATTTATAGGATAAGCTTTTGGGCTAATCCTTTAGTGGGAATTTTTTGAAATCGTCTGAGCTTTTACTTTCAATGTGGATTTTTTAGACGTGAATTCGAATTCAGATATAGATACTAATGTGAATACTAAACACTGGATGAAAAGATAATTTATTCTCTTTATTATTAGTGTAAGAAAGATGTTTCACATCGATAAAGAAATCAAAATTTGGTCTCCTTATGACTTGAATAAACCTCCACTTGTGAGTTAGCTTTTGAGATTCAGATAGATTTATCCTAATTTGTTGTTTACTAAACTCAATAATTATGCATTAAAATTTTAAAAAAATCTACTAAACTTCAATAAAAAAAAAAAATTAAAAAAGAGAGAAGGCAAAATCTTGAAAAGTAGTGACACTTTAAAAATTTCCACTACGATTTCCACTAAAAGTTACTTAGCTTTTGAGATTCAAATAGATTTATTCTAATTTTTTATTTACTAAACTCAGTAATTATGCATTAAAATTTAAAAAAATCTGGCTTGACTTCAATAAAAAAAAAACATTTTAAAAAAGAGAGAAGGCAAAATCTTGAAAAGTAGTGACACTTCAAAAATTTCCACTACGATTTCCACTAAAAAAATACTTTTGGAAGACAAGTTTTTTTTTGGCCAGCCATAGTCATTTTCTTGGTGAATATTATAAAGTATTTTATCTACTTTAAATTGAACTTCGTCTTTTTTAAATTAATTCTTTCTCTTAAAGCATCATACACTTCAATATACTATTAAAGCAAAGAAAAAAAATATACTAAATTCATGTGTCAACATTACTCGTTATAAAAAAAAAACAATATATTTAATTTATAAAAAATAATCGGACTCATACACTTCAATAATTTTCGAGCTCTTGTTCAATTCCACTATTCTTAGTCCAAAGTTGAGACATGTAGGTCCTAACTAGTTAATCATACTACAAATATTTATACGACAAGACTTGATAATTATGTGACAACACTAGAACTGCTTTTTCTTCTTTTTTATTTTATCTCTCCTCAGGTAGTTTTCACGTTTATGCTTTCTGATAACTCGAATTTATAAAATTGAGCTTAAAATTAAGAAATTGTTTATCATTAGAGCAATTCTGATCCCTCTTGTCCACCCTTAACATGAGAGGTAGTAATAAATTTCACGCGTTCTAAGTTATTCCATACTCGCTTTCGTTGTGTAATATGGTCTCAATGCCTTTACGAGATAGTGATGATTGATGACTTTCACGCGCTCTGAGTTTGGTTTACACAAAAGAGGTATGACCCACCCTACCCTATCACCTTTAGGTAGATGCTTACCACTCCGGAAAAAAAAATTACAGCTGTCTTGAATAAGAACCTATTACGATAAATAAAATTCTTCGTTAAGATACCACTAAAATCAAGCTGAGAATATTTTGGAACTTGAGAGCTGAGAGTTGGGCCATGGATCGTCCTCCTGAACACTATTAATCCTGTCATCACTATTTCCCCATGTTCAAAGCTTGGGAAAATTATGAAACAAGGGGAAAATGCCAATATATTTATGAAACACAATTGTATTTTTTAAAAAATTACAATAATTTACTATATGTTGGTTTTATAGCAATCTTTCTAAAAAGAAATCCATTCAAATGTTTTTATATATTAGTTGTATTCAAATCAATTATATCAATTATATTCGAAAAATTATATTTATTGTGTCAACTGTATTTCTATACATACGAATACAATATGCATACATCCTCTATGCCAAATGGATATGTATCAATTGTATCCAATCAAATATATGTGAGAGATTTGTATTATACCGATTGTATTCAAAAAATTAGTATTCAATTGTATATGTATTTTGTATCGGTTGTATTTGTTATACAACGAATACAACATGTATTTTTCCTCCCTCCTCCCTTTCTTGATCTCACTCTCTCCTCTTTACATTTCACTCGTCTCTCTATCTAATATATAATTCATTGTAATACAAATCAATTTGCATTTATATTTTTTTCTGTATAATACACAAAAAATATAATGAATACAAATATAAATGGCAAACCAAAATTTAGCCACGAATTGTATTTTTTTCAAGAAGTTTTAAAATGTTGAGACATTGCGCTTACCTACAATACTATATATTATATAATACGCTATTATAGTCGTGAATTGTAATTAGTGAAACCATAACTAGCTAAAAAGTCTTATTTAAGCCCATACATTAAAGGGTAATTTTCACATATAGCAAACAAAAAATTCATATTTATATGTTATAGCAAAGTTTGCATAATTGCGCTCCATAGCAAACATAAAACTGTATAATTCGCTATACATATACAATTGTATAATTCGGTGGCATAAATTGTATAATTCGCTGGCCTATTTCGCTGCAATATTTTTATAAAATTTGCTTTGCATACAATTGAATTGAATTAAAATGTATGTATATTGCATAATTATAAGTGTATAGCAAGAAGATATATGTTTTTCTCTTACTTTATACAAAAATAGAAACACAATATATACACTTTTGTTGTATAAAGCTAGAGAAAATTGTATTTCACTGCAATTGTATAATTCGTTGACCTTTTTTCTGCAATATTTGTATAAAATTTGCATTTGTCTACAATTGAATTGAAGTAAAAATTTTGTACATTGTATATTTAAGTGTATAACACGAAGATATATATTTTTGCATGTGTATATACAATTTTCTCTCACTTTATACAAAACAGAAACAGAAATTATACACTTCTGTGTATAAAGCGAGAGAGGCGAGCAGAGGAAGAGTGGCGAGCGAGAATGGGAGAGTGGCGAGCGATATTTTTGAGAGAGAGGCGCCTGACAAATTTTGGCTAACGTTTGCTATGGAGCACAATTAAATCAAACCATACTACTCCATTTATTTTAGATTATTAATTTGCTATTATATATAATTTTCCTATGTTAAATCATGAATATTAAAGGATATTTGACAAGCCCAATATTTTTGGTCTCTTATTTGTCATGGGCTTAATGAATGGACTACTTAAGTCTAGATACTTATGAGTCAAGAATGAAGAGATTGAGTTTGCTCCATCAATTGTTTTGTCATTATTGCAAATGTGGGAAAATAATTTTATTACTATGTTTCAATTCCAAATAAGTTGATGATATTGTTCATGAGTTGCTTTATTTAAGTTCAATTTGTATCATCATAAAACTAAGACACAAATTCCAAATAAATCGATATATAATATTGTTCATGAGGTGCTTCATTTAAGTTCAATTTGTATCATCATAAAACTAAGACACGAAACACAATAATTAATATATAATAAGAATATAAGTTTCTATCAAGTTCAACACCTATTTCAATTTATTAAAAATATTCTTTCATGAAACTTTTTTTACTATGTCCTATTTATACCTTAATTTGTATTGATTTCGAAAAATTGTAGATCTTTAATAAATATTAACTTAGTTTAATTCTATCATTAAAAAGTTTTACATATATGAATCAACGCTTCCACAGATTATTATATGATATAAACAAACTATAATGGACATTTGATCATTTAGGGGTCGTTTGGTAGGGAGTATTAGGAAAAATAGTCCAACATTAAGTGTGGTATTATTTAATTCTATGTTTGGTAGAAATTTTGGATCAATCCATGGATTAGTTATACACCCTACATGGTATTAGAGGGTGTATAACTAAGACCTTCCATTTGGTGGTATTAATTTAATACCATGGGACTAATCTAGATAAAGACAAAAATACCGCCCTCAAATCCTTTTGATCATTTTGTTTATTTTCTTGATTTTATATTTTATATTTATACTAATAAATTTGTTTAAATAAATTAATTTGCAAATTTTATTATTTAGATATAACTTTTTGTTTCTAAAACATGAGTTATTTAATCTACTTATTATCAATATAAAATATGATAATCCGACTAATATGTTAATGTTGATGTATGAATTTAAGAACAATTCATAAGTCAAATATTGTCTCTTAACGGGAGTTCCTTAAACATTACACAAGTAATCTAAAACAAGAGCATATACATATAAATAAAATATCTCGATCATAAAAATAGTTTAATTAATTTTGCTATATCTATTGTTTATTTTTATTTTATTATATGATGAAGAGTTTTTTTAAAAGATTTATTGATACAAAAACAAAGTTCAATAAATTTTTCCTATATATTATTATAGTTGTGTGACATTTTGAGATATTAACTCCAATTTATAGATGACAATTATTTACTCTTAAATAATTTAAGTGAGAACGTAGTGAATATGATAATAAAGTTTTATTCTCCTATCTAGTTAAAAATGCTATGAAAAAAATAATATTATCCGTCAATTATCTACATTGACCCAATTACATGAAATACGAAAATCCCATAACAACTCAAGGGTATAATTGGAAAGAATTTTTTTCTAGAGCTTTAAACCACACACAAACTAGTTAAAAAACAATGAACCAAACACTTGATAATAATAATCCCTGCATTATCAATCCCTGCATTATTAATCTTTGTACCAAACGACTCCTTAGTCACTAGTGTGTGCTATTTATACTTTTTGGTGAATATGGTCTCCTCATAACTTTAAAATTATAAAATAAATAGACAAACTATTTCAATGGATATTTGATTATTTAGTCATTAGTGTGTGTTATTTACACATTTTGATAAAACTGTAATAATATATAAGATGTAGCAAAAGAGGAAAAATTCAGTACGAGTGAAGGTTGAAGAACACATCAGTTAAATTTTATAAATTTGTGTACAATATTTTGGTTACAATAATGTAGTTAAAATGTGAGCAATGTGTTACTATTTAATGACGAACATGAAGACGAAGAGAAACAAATTTCTCTTTGAACTCTTCTAGATATGAGTAGTTAATATGAATGTTGAAATTGATAATTAGGTGGTGATTTTTGATAAATAAAAAAAGAAACAATCTTTGCATTTGTTTTGTTTTAAGTAATTAAGATATATTTAAACTTTTTTAATAACAAGTAAATATTTAATATTTGATTTGATTTTTTAAAATTAATTTTAGCTTTTTAAATAATTTTACTTTACTGATTATCAAATATATAAATAAATTAAAATATCATACGTTAATTTGATCAAACTTAAAAACTTATCCAAACAACCTCCTAGTCATCATAGTTAATTTGATGTAACATATACCTCAATTTGTTTATTATTAAATATGAAATTGATAAAGTTATCTTATAGATTTTTATCCTATTATATATACGGAATACATCCCCTTTCTGATTTGAACTAACGAGGATGAATTCACGTCACGTTTCATTTCTTATTCTATATTATGATATAAATAATAAAATATATAATTTGGAATCTAACTAATACTCACAATTAAATACAAAAAAGTATAATTATATTTCAAAATTATTATTTCTTATTCCTCGTATTAAGTATGTTAGAATGA
Source organism: Solanum peruvianum (assembly GCA_027705065.1). NCBI lineage: Eukaryota > Viridiplantae > Streptophyta > Magnoliopsida > Solanales > Solanaceae > Solanum > Solanum peruvianum. Next base: position 63,716,302 of record JAKWJD010001761.1, read on the forward strand.
CTCCAAGTGTTCGTTCATAATCAAAATATAGTTTAATTTTTTAAAAATAAGAGAAAAACAAAATTGCCATAAACACCTAAAAGTAAATAAAAAAGAAAAAGAAAAATGACACGTGCCATAAGATCTAGACACTTCATCATCACCAATCAACATCAATATTATGGCCACGTCACATATCGTCCCTAATAAGCAAAGCCCCACCGATATAACGTGCACATCCCCTACACTTAATTTCTTCCTTCCTTCCTTTTTCTCTCACAGATCCCAAAAAACGAGATCGTAAAAGCCATTTGTTCTCTTTTTCCGATCACCGGAAGTTACATTTTTCTCTCCTTTTACGGCTGAACGCGGCGGCGGTGGTGGATGGCAAGAACCAATAAATATACCTCCCTTAACTTTAACGACATCTACGAGAAGAAAACTACTCCCAACTCCGCCACCTCTGGTAAATCAAACTCTTCTTCTTCGTCGTCGTCGTTCGATAGTCGTAACAAGACTATTATCTCCAACTCTCGTATCCATGGACATATGCTTGTTCTGAGCCGGCCTACTCCAAAGCCAATCGCTATTCCACAAACCCAGCCTATTCCGATCCAGCAACAATCAAAGTTACAAAGCCCGAGCCCACCGGATCAAATCCGAGCTGGAGCTGGAGCTGAATCTGACTCTATCTCGCTTCGTCCACAAGGCCGTACTGGGGCTGGACCCACCACCACCACCTCACTTTCATCATCTCCTGTGAATCCGCCTTCACCTTTGCAGTCGCCTCTGCCAAAGTCGAACCGGTTCGTGCCCCCACATCTGAGACCGGGATTTGTAGGCAGGGAGGAGAAACCGGTGCCGGATGTTGCGAAGGGTGGACAGGGAGTGAGGGCTAGACCGGAGGTTGGGGGTGGTCAGCATTATCATCAGGGATATCTTGGGTCGTCACCTAATAGGTACGGAGACAACGGTAGGCCGAAATCTGGAGGTGGGTATGATCGAATGAGGAGAGGATTTAGTGAAGCTGATTCTGTGAACTTTGTGAACCGGCCTAGTTCTAGCGGAGCTCGGCCCAACTCTAGTGGATGATGGCATCATGGTATGATTCCTCATCATTTGATATCTTACATATTCATATTTCATGCTGTTGGGAACTTTTGTAGAGATGTGGAGCAACTGAGAAGAATATATTTCTTTTATATTTATCTCGTTTCAATTTGCCCAATTTTCGTGAAGTAGTCCCTTTTGATATTCATTTGGATCTGTGAATTACGTTTAAACTAGTTTCATGAATGTGATTTTGTTTATTATGAGCTTGTTTGGTAGAGCGTATACTCCTTTCCCTGACCTCGTGGAGGTAAAGAAGAGAAATCAATAAGGTTGTTTTCCTTGCCAAACATGAGAAAAAGTTTCATTCGATATTATTTGGAGGGAAGAGTATATAGGTTTGATTTGACTTTTTCAACTGATACTACAATATAGGTTTGAGTTGTTATCCGTTACTCATCTTTGGATTTATCTTTGTTATTGCCTTTGATCGGCAAGTAATAAATAGTTCAACGCTTGTAAGGCCACGTACCTTATAGTATGCGAATTCAGGTTTTTGTCTTGATCGAAGATGCTTGTTATAAGATTTTGTGAGTCATTACTAATCAAATAAGTGCAACGTTTACTTTCCTATAATTGGTTACCACACACACACACACAAATATGATAAAAAACGGTCACAATGTTTTGAGGTTAACAAAGTTCTGTCTTAATGTTCGTAAGGGCACATTTACGGTCCCCTTTCTGATTCAGATTTTTGTGAGGTCCTATGCTTGCAGTGTCAACTATCAGCGTGCTTCTCTTTCTTATTGAGTAAATAACAAAACAGGATACTAAGATGCTGTAGTGTTATAGGCACTAACAAAAAAAAAACTTGAAAATGGAGCTGAAAATACCTTGTTTCTTTATGATAGAAAATAAGAGAAGGTTTTAGCAGTTTTTGTTTCTTCACTGAATATCTCGTGAAAATATGTCCGGGTGATATGGTGGATTTTCCACTTTTTCTGTGTCATCGACATTTAACCGTCTATCACAAATATTCTGTAGATGTTTCTTTGTGTTAAAAGTATAAGTAGTTAGCAAACGAATCATGTTTCCTTAACTCAAACATGCTTTTTCAATTTTGTTTATCTCAAAATGTCTTTTTGGTGTTTCATTCCCTCTTTCTGCTTTGAAGAAAGTGTTTAAAAAAGTTGTGATTCATTTTAAATTCAGCCTACTGGTATTATGAATAACCTTTGGAATCTTTTTTTATATACAAAAGAACTTGCCTAACTGTAGCTTTGAAGTTCTGTTTATGTCAGTTGGAACTTGGAGGAGGCTTTTTGGTTGAAATAGTGTGACAAAGAACTTCACTCGGTTTCTTGAGGAAACTTTTAGGGATTTTGTTTGTGCAAATCTTTTTCAAAAAGTGAAGGTAATATTATCATTATTTGAAATGAGGTGTTTCGTTCAAAATTAATAAAGAAAATCACATATGTTTGAAGAACTTTTTGAAGTTGAAGATAGATGTAAAAACTGTTGTTCACCCAAAAACTTTCTTTCCGATCATGAAACACACTCACAAATCTTAGAATTGCAACAAGTCAATACTCAAATGTTTAGTTTAAGAGGCTTCATAGATAGATAGTAGTCAATCAAATAAGGCATGAACACAGTTATGTTTTGACTTTTATGTCTCGTCTTTACTACTATTGTCTCACTAATTATATTACCTTATCCTTAGATTTTTCTTTTCAAGAACAAGACCATAACTCTACTTTTATTTCAAAGAATCACCTAAAAGTATCCCTCAAAACGAAATACTATTGATCCGTTAGGGTCGGGCTATATAGATAAAAGTAACACAAAACCCGAAAGGTTTTCAAATAAAATTAACTTAAAAATGCAATCGGCAACCTCATTTTGACCTATTTCAGCCCTAGCTTAGAACGTCTAAAAGGGATCAACTTATTTACATTAGACCTTAGGATTAAACTATGCATATAATTGAACACCCCCTTATTGAATATTTTATGCCTTGTCTTTACTATTATTGTGTTGGAAGGATAGAGTGTACGCAAACTTTACCTCCTACCTTGTGGAAGTAGAGAGACGTTTTCAAAAGATATTCAACTCAAGTAGGTAGTAAAAAGGAAAATGACGACCTTAAACCCTAGTCTAACAATAGGGAATTAACAAATATATGAATTACCAAAATACGAAAAATGTGGCCTTTACAACAAAAAATGACCAAGGCCATCAATAACTACCCTAAGTCTAAAGTTGGGGAATTAGCAACCCTATCAATTACAAAATATGACTTTTACAATAGAACTTGAAACGCCATTCAAATTTAACAACCCTATTAATTACAAAATACATACTTTAATCAAATTTATCAACTTCTCAGCATCAAACCAGAAGCAGTTCAGTCCCCCTCGTTTCGTCGAGACAGGTAGCGCTCCAGAATCTGTGTAGGTTTCCATGGAGTATGAACTACGGAGGTCCTGTTGACAAATGCTATTGTATCGCTGTAAATAGCAAAAAGTTAAATGACAAAAGTATTCATAACAACACTATTGGACAAAGAAAAGAAAAGAAATATTATTTATTAGATGCCATGGCATCTTTGTACGGGGGCTAATGAATGTATTAACCATTTAATATACACGTTTGGGTGATTCTATGAAATAAATACTTCTAGATCTCGCCTCTTTACAAAGCTGACATCTAATAGACAGAGGATGGATCTAAATAATGTTGCCTAATTTTGACTAGTAGAAATGCTAGGAAATATAGATAGTCTATCATGTTCCATCAATGGATTGTGGGATGCATCCAATGTAAGATGGACCACAATCTACATTTCTATTTGCAACAAATTTTCTGAGAGTGTAAGAAGGTAGGCCGATATTTCTTTTGGAACTTGTGTATTCAAGTCTATGATGAGTACCTCTTTACTTAGTTAAATTACTATAGCTTTTCTGAACTCTGCACTCTGTCATGGGTAAGGGTGCTTGAATTTTCCTCAGATATGTTCTGAGCTCATTCAAGATGTACACTTGAAGTGAAGAAGAGGGATATAAGCTTTTAGAGAGTTTGTTAAGTCTTTCCTAGGCCTTGAAAAAATCTGTCACAGACCTCTTTGCCATCAGCACACAGGAAAGGGGTTTGTACTGCAGTTCACATAGAATTCACTCAATAGTGCATTGGATCAGTCAACCCCGCGATGGAGGTCATATGCTTAATTTCCAACCTTCCTTCCAGCCATGCCCATACGGAGCATGACTTCATGTGCAAGTGCAGCTATTACTCATGTATGTTGCAGGCAGGTCCAATTATAGAATCTGTTTGTTTATCCGGTGCTTGAGACAAAACACTGGTCCATAAATGTGGAAAATAAGATTTTTGTTCATAATAAGAAGCTATTTTCTTTTTCTTTTGAACCACTTTAAAGTCTTCTGAATGGTATTTGCATTGATGGTGCCAACCATTGGGGTTGTGCTTCTTCCTGCTATTTTTCACATTTTATTATTTTTTGGGTGGGTAGCTGTGTTGCAGTTGGTTCATTGTATCTTTGATAACAGTGGTGTTCGTGTCAGTTTGTGCACACCTCAATGGTTCTACTAGTTGTGTTGCAGTCAGTTCATGTGCTTCATCACTAAAGAGTATAGTGTTCTATTTTACTGTTTGCATTCTGCAATTTCTTGAAGTGCTGCTCTGAGGGAACTCTATGCAGTTTCTGCAATTTGATGCTGCTTGTTCATGAGCATCAGTACGAGGAAAGTGTAGTGTTTTATTCTGCAATTGCTACGAGTGTCAAGTTCAATTTTTCAGCATCTTGTAATATGATTGGTCATATGACATGCTTTATCATTCTGTTTGTTAGGAGTGCAAATTAAACATGACTTGTGCATTAAACCCTTTAAGCTAAAGACATTCATCGGGAGCCCAAATCCTTGAGGTTTAGGAACCACAATCCTGCAACTCCAGTTGTCGTCCATAGTTGATTTGCATGTTGTAAGTTGGACATTGTTGAACATAAAGTATAACGATGACCCTCTTCCCTGGCACTGTTAAGAGGAGACTGAAGTAACATAATAGTGAGAGGGCTATGTTTCTGATCCACATTTTAATTTTGGTTGACAGATCCTGATGCTTAGCTCCCCTTTGCCGATGAGGATGGAGAGGTCTTTTCTGAGGCAAATAGGCTTGCAAGATCAGCTATGGATGGATGTTAATGGTTATTGAAGTCATGGAAGTAGGATTATGACCAGGTTGCTCCTTTTGTCTGCAGTAATCCAGTAACCAGATTATGAGTTGCTGGTTTTAAACGAAGACGTTCAAGGATCAAAGCTCGATCAAATCGTTTCTTTTATTTACCGCCTTCTAATTTTCTTTGCTTTCGTATCTACCTTCTCTACTCTCTCTGGAAGAGAGAAGACTAAGATGAAATGTAGTGTATTGTATGTTTTACTCTATGTTATACTGTTCAACTACCATAAATTGGTGTATTCTGATGGTTTAATACCACCATCACCATATTGTATTTCCAAACTTATCTGTATCACAGTGCATATTAATTTTCTGTTTTCAAGGTTTCGTTCTCTTTTCACCACTTAGGGCCCGTTTGGATGGGCTTAATAAAAGCAGCTTTTAAAAAGTACTTTTGAAAGTGCTGAAACTTATTTTTAAAATAAGCAGTTATGTGTTTGAATAAAAGTGCTGAAATTGTTATGCCAAACGTGAAAAGGGAAAAATGGAAGAAAGAGATGTTAAGGTTATGGGTAATTTGGAGATTGTATAAAAATATTAAGGACAAAAAAATAAAAATGTGGTCAACTTAAAACAGCTTATAAGCTAAAAAAAAAAGCATTCCTACCCCAACTTTTAACTTTTGGCTTAAAATAAGTTTTTTTTTTTTAACTTAAAATAAGCTATTTTGAGTATTGCCAAACATTTAAATAAGTCAAAAACCAGCTTTTAAGTCAGTTTGACCAGCTTATAAGCTGAGCCAAACAGGCGCTTAGTTCTCAAGTTGATAATTCTAAGAATCACTTTAAGGTGATAATTATATTTTCCAGGCCAAATACATAACTAGATCTTTAAACTTATTGGGTTTTTTCATCTTGATATCTCAATTATGCTATTATTTTATTGAAATAATTGAATCGATCATAATTTGTTCTTTTTTTTTGAACACCGTTGGTTGATTTGTTGTGAGGGGTATTGATAGAGGATAGTATTGATAGATGATACATATGTTTTTTCAGAACTCAAATATTCAAAAATAATTGTGGTTTACTTCAAGTCATTTGAATACATTAGAAAACAAATGAGACTAACATACAATTTTTCATTTCTTCGTTTAAAATCATGACAATACGTATGTAATTGAAGACATTTACAATAGAAAAGTCTATTAAAATTAACTAACAATTCTTAAAAGGAACAATGATTCAATAGAAAATGTTAGTAGTTGAAGTACTTGAGGGAAAAATTGTAACGTAATTGATATACCTATTTATGAATTCGATCTATTTTTCATAAACATGATTCAGATCACAAGATTGAGTGTCGAATTAAATCAGATAAATGAAAGGGTAAAAACTTTTATTCTTCTTTCTAAACGGGCCAAGTATATAAATTTGATTTTTTGAATAATGTATAACTAGACTCGAACCAATTTGTTGTGCGATTGCAATCGTACATCGCCTTCACCGGGATTTATTGGCCGGAGGAGAAACCGGTGCCGGATTCTGCAAAGGGTGGTCAGTGAGTTCGAGGTAGACCGAAAATAACATGCAGAGTCTCTTCTATCGTACTGAATCCATCAAATCCAACTCCATAGTAGCTCATTATTGCCTCAACTTTACCCGTTCATTCTCTTCAACTTCTGATCTCCATTCTTCATCTCTCTGCAACCTCTTAAAAGGCCGTATTACCCATAATCACCTTCGACAAATCCATGCTCGGGTTTTCCGTATTGGTGCTCATCAAGACAACCTCATAGCTACTCGCCTTATTGGTCAATACCCATCAAACTTTTCTCTTCGTATACTTCATCAGCTAAAGATACCCAACATATTCCCCTTTAACGCTATTGTTAGAATACTAAGTGAAGAAGGAAGTTTTACTGATGCATTCTTGGTATTTAACAAGTTGAGGGGCCAGTCCCTTTTGCCTAATGGATTGACCTTTTCTTTTCTTCTTAAAGCTTGTTCTCGTTCTGGGAATTCATATTATGTTCAACAGGTTCATACCCTTGTTGTGAAATTGGGATTTGGTGAGGACCCATCTCTATGTAATGGGTTGTTAAGTGTTTATGCCAGGGGTTTGAAAGAATTACATTCTGCGCGTAAGGTATTTGATGAAATGCCTGAGAAGGATGTTGTTTGTTGGACTTGTTTGATTTCTGGGTATGCTAAGTTTGGTATGTCTGAAGAAGCTTTGGGTTTGTTTTTATGTATGGTAAAGAAGAGTTTGATCCCTGAAAATGATACTATGATTAATGTTTTATCTGCATGTTCAAAACTTGATAAGTTAAATATTGAGAAATGGATTGGGAATTTTTGGTATTCAATGCAACAGTATGATTTGGGATGTTCTGGATGTGACTCAGTTAATACTGTTCTTGTTTACTTATATGGGAAGTGGGGAAAGGTTGATAAGAGTAGGGAAATATTTGAACAGATTTCTGGTGATGGGAAGAGAACTTTGGTTCCTTGGAATGCTATGATAGGCGCGTATGTTCAGAACGGCTGTGCTCTGGATGGTTTATGTGTTTTCCGGTTAATGATGGAGCTTAATTGTTGTTGCCCCAATCATGTGACAATGGTTAGTGTGCTCTCAGCTTGTACTCAAGTTGGTGATTTGAACCTTGGTGTGTGGGTTCATGAGTACATGCAAGGTAGTAGGCAAAAAAGCTTTTTACTTTCAAATGCAAATCTTGCAACTGCTTTGATAGATATGTACTCTAAATGCGGGAGTTTAGAGAGAGCAGGGGATGTTTTTGACCAATTGTTTGTAAAAGATGTTGTTTCTTTCAATGCGATGATCATGGGTCTCGCAGTAAATGGTAAAGGTAAGGAGGCGTTAAAACTTTTCTCACAAATGCTTGACCTCAATTTGCATCCAAATGCTGGGACGTTCCTTGGTTTGCTATGTGCTTGTAGTCACGCAGGGCTGGCAGCAGAAGGCCGTCAAATATTTAAGGAAATGAGCCAATGTTTTAGAATTGCTCCTAGATTGGAACATTATGCTAGCTATATTGATCTCCTTGCTCGAGTAGGTTATGTTGAGGAAGCACTTCAAGTTGCTACCTTAATGCCTTTTCAACCCAATAATTTTGTATGGGGAGCTTTACTTGGTGGCTGCATGCTACATAACAGATTGGAATTGGCGCGGATTATTTCCTCCATTCTTGTTGAGGTGGACCCTAACAATTCTGCTGGCTATGTGATGTTGTCCAATACATATGCCATTGATCATCACTGGGGTGCTATTTCACGGCTGAGGTTGTCTATGAAGGAAAAAGGAGTTGTAAAGCAGCCAGGATGTAGCTGGATCAACGTTGATGGAGTAGTGCATGAATTTCTGGCTGGTTCCTTGTCGCATCCTCAGAATGAACGCTTGCATACTGAATTGCAGGTCTTACTGAAGGAGATGAAGCTAGCAAGTGTTTAGACAACTAACAAGCATATTCTGGTTAGGAGTTACTTTGAGTAGCATCGTCTTTCTACCATAAAGATTTTCCCAGAATTAAGAATGGGCTCCGTGGGATAGAGCTGCATTGAAGATCTCTGTTGTTTGGAAAGGTATGCAGACTTTCCGGAGAGCACTAGGCTAATGGATACTGTTTCTTGGTTTTACTTTATAGCTATCTATTTTTACAGCCTTAACTGCCACAAATACTTTCTTGATCTCCTAACTAATTTTTTTGACTTCTAGTTTGGCAGTCTCAAAATTGGCGAGGCAGGACGTTTGACTTGTTTGAATGATAACCAGAACTATTTGAGGAATGGCCTAAATAGGATTGTTAGTGCAGAAACAATTTGCCTATAGCTGACTGTCAAATACTACAAGAAGACAATCCTCTCTAGCCATGCAGATGTTCTGGACTCACTTGGCAGAGATACTCAGGAAAAACTCTCTTCCTCTTATAATTTATTCTTTTTAATTGGTGGGGCAGCTTCTTTGAAAGCTAGCTTGACTTAGACTAATATCCTAACGAGGGCCAAGAGCGCTTGAAAAGCTAGTATTATCTTTGCGAAAACACTATTGTTACTCTAAACCTACACTCTGAGTTGGTTCAATGTTTGTGGCACATGCCTTTCATTGTTCAAAATATCTAGTGCATGGAGCATGGTTCTGTCATAGTCCAAGATCGTTTGCCTGACTGGCATGGAGTCAAGATTGGTAAAACCAAATGGATTATTTATAATGCATCCTCCCTTTGTTTGAAGGAAAAGGGTCGGAATCTGTGAAGATAGAGGTCCTTTCTTTTTCTTAAGGTATGTGGACTTCAACATTGTTTTTGTTGGTAAACAAGAGTGTCTAGAAGGAATAGAAGATATGTTTCAGTTATTAAATTCTCAGCACTATCATTATTAAAATTGCTAATATCTCTAGTGGTAGTTTTGCTTAGAAATGCTAGCCCCTGCTTGTGGGCTTTCCTTTGGAGAAATGGGCAAACTGGTGTTTTGGAAAGTGTGAATGATACTACCAGACCCAGTGTTTAAGCTAGGGATATGTTCAGACGTCCCAAGATGTCTCAAGAACGTGCACACCGAGCCTAGCTAAGGAGTTCAAGGATTGGACTTCCAGTCGCCACCTCAAAGGCGAAGAGGGTGCTCGGAATGAAGGGCTTAACAACATGATAACATGGAAGCACAAGGCTCCACCTAAAAAGAGTACCCGGAGCTGAAAAGAGGTTCCTAACTTTCATCATCAACATTGCCAGCACCTACGTCTTCAATTTGAATCTTTGAGGTATCTCGAAAAAACCATTACATCTCATCATCTTACTGATCTCCCACAAACATGTCTTTGTATCCACATATATGATTGTTTGCTACATTATCCAAATACATGTTATTGAGAAAGTTTTGAAGTCAGTTTGTGTGTGTACATGTATAACAATTGTTCATGATTTAAAATGGAATTTTAACATTGAGCAGAAGTTTATACATAACATTTGTGAAGAGGAGTAAGTCAAGCTGAGCCAAGTTTATAATTTTGTTATTATATCTTGGTATAATAATTTCTTAACATCTTTATAATATAACAAATATGAATTGGTGTTTGGGGTGGGATATTTACTTAGTTGGATTTTGGGTCGGGTTAAATGTTGGGGAACGTTGAAATCGGGTTATCTTGGCTGATTTGATTCGAACAAGGGTTCCTTTTATGAATATTTTAGTAACGACGTGGGTATATTTGATCTGATAGTATAACTAGAGACTATTTTTCCATTTTAAAACTTGTGAATCGGCCTTTACAATTTAAAGTTTTATCTTCTTTATATCAGCTTCCTGTGAGATGGTTGCATCAATCTCCTTATCGAGCATTAATGAATGGAGTTTTGGCCAAAGTAATCCTTCAACTATACCCCAAGAAATTCAGAAAACTAACACATTCTATAAAAATCAAGTCATTCCTTCACAATTATTATTTTTAGATATTTCAAAAATACTATCGTGAACTTTTTCGGCAGTTGAATTTAGCATTATGCAAAAAATTTTAAATTGACAGTTTTATCATTTATTTTTCATGTAATTTGATATTAAAAATATTGTTGGCTGAAATATGTTCCTTCTCAATTGAATATGCTGGAAGCGGCATTTGTTGGAGACTTCTTCTTCTAACTAATAATGTGGAATGAAACTCAAATGCGAGACAATCAACATTTTGATCACTTTTATATTAGATTCACCCAAATATTTATTGATCTAAATACATATCGGCTAAGAAAAAGGTAAAAATAATTAAGTTTCAGCTTCTTTTCGCTATCAAATGAGAAAAAGAACACATCATGTATTCTCACACCTTTAAACACTTTTTGTTTCATTAAGCAGTAGTGTCTAATATTTTTAATATATTTTTTCAAGAACTTTATAGCATATAACAAAATTATGCATGAAAGCTTTTGTAGATAATTACGTGAACTGCTCATATTTTTGTAAAATTCATTAATTTTTAACGATATTTAATAGAAGAATGAAAATTATCCAAATTTAAATGAAAGATATTTTTTCTTAAGAATGGTTGCATCAATCACCTTCTTGAGCATTAATGAATGAGAGTGAGGGCTTGTTGATTCTCCAATGTTATTCTGCCACGTATCTTCATTTACAAATACAGTAAACATAAGCATATATATATATATATATTCTACACATCTCTTTGTTCCTTTTATCAAAAAGTATGATGTGTCTTCCTTTGATTGGCTAGTCGTAACATTATTTCATTTTACCAAATTACTCTACGATGTTTGTTGTCAACTAGTCATATCTTGGTTTAGATTGAGCAAAATAATGATAAGTAACATATTGACATGAAATTTGGAAAGAATAACAAGTACACGTAGATCTTATTTTTATTTTAATAAATAAATAGAAGGTTCTTTTTGGAGAAATATCAGGAACGACTCAAACATATTAGTGGTCTAAAGTAAAAGTTAAACGGGATCTTAAACTTTAATTGTTAATAACTTTTATATAATTAATTTCTTCTAGATTTCAATTGATAATATAAACATTCTTATTTTAAATTATTTTTCATGAGATATAGTACTCCAAATATGTGAAATTTCTTCTAGTAATTCCTTTATTTTCATGAAAATTTACTTTTTCTAGAAATAATATCCAATATTTGTTAAATAAATAATAACTTATAACCTATTATTATTAAAAATGAGGCCCCTTAAATTTGGGGACCTAAGGCATATTTTTTTTATACGGTCGAGTCACCCCCTAGAAATACAAATCCCATGTTTACTTCTTTAGAATACAACATTAAATTATTTAATAACACTTTAGTTTCAATGGTAAACAAATGCTTACTTGTATCACGTGTTTTACGTGGGATATCGTTCAGTAGCGGATCCAAGATTTTACGGATATGAATGTTCATTATATTTAATATAAATTTATATCAACCAAAGAGCGTAATTGTGAAATAAAATTCATCAACCTAGGCATTAATTTTTTTCAATTCAATGCAATAAACAGTCAAAATCTTTGGATTGGTGCAAGAAAAAAAAAGGAGAAACAATATACCTTTAGTCCTTCACGTACAATTGTAATTACCAAAAGAGACCAAAAAAGCAAACTAGTGAGAAGGGGACTTTTTCACTTTTTGAATTGGAGAATTGATATAAGGCACTAGAACAAATTGTTTTTTTTCTATCATGATTGTTTAAACTTATGGGAGATTAAGTTACATAATATACATGATTAGTGATCGATTTAAAATTTTAAGAGTGTGGTTACTTTTAAGCTATCAATCATAAAATGTAAATGTATAAACTTAGTACTTGTATTTAAAAAGATAATTATATTGAAATAAGATAGCAAAAAAATAGAATAAAATTATTTTGGAAAGAAATTTTATTTAAGATATTGGTTATGCACCTTATGATGAATATTGGAGGGAAATGAGAAAAGTTTTTGTTATTCATTTATTTAGTATAAAAAAAGGGCGATCATTTAGTTCAATTCGCGTAAATGAAGTTTCAAGAATGATTAAGAAAATAACTCGAAAGGCTATCACTTCACAAATCACCAATTTGAGTAATATAGTGATTATACTAACTACTGAGTACAATTATTTGTAGAGTTGCTTTTGGTATTAGGTATGATGAAGAAGCACATGAAAAGAGGAGGTTTGATGAGCTTTTAGCAGAGGCTGAAGCATTGTTGGCTAGCTTCTTTGTCTCTGATTTTTTTCCTTTTTTTTAAATTGGATTGATAAGATCTCTGGATTGATTGATAGACTCGATAAGAATTTCAAGGATTTGGATGAGTTTTATACCGAACTCATTGAGCAACATCTCTGATCCCAATAAGCCAAAATCTATGGAAGGGGACATTATTGATCTTTTGCTCCAATTCAAGAAAGAGAAATCAACACCAATTGACATGGTAATCTCCTATATCATCAATTGAAAAATCCGCACTAGAAGGGTATGAAATTCAGCCAGGAGCCATAATTCATGTTAATATTTGGGCTATAGGAAGAGATTCTGAGATATGGAAAAATTCAGAAGAATTTATTTTCGAGAGATTTGTGAATAACGATATTAATTTTAAAGGATAAGACTTTGAGTTAATTCCATTTGGAGCAGGAAGAATGAGGATGTCCAGGGGATTACACTTGGTGTTGCAATGGTGGAACTTGCATTGTCAAATCTTCTTTATGCATTTGATTGGGAATTGCCTTGTGGGATGAAAAAAGAGGATATTGATACAATTGTTAAGCCTGGAATTGTAGTGCATAAGAAGATTGATCTTTGCCTTATCCCTACTAATCATATATAGATCGAATATACTTACATTTGTTACGTATTGTTTCATAATGTATCATATTATATTGTGTTGTATTGTTTTGTATTGTATTGTTTTAATGAATATAATATTTGGATATAATGTTTCGTTCTCCGTCGTTACATAATGTCATACACCTATAATTTGAGTGATAGACCTACAAGAAAAGTAGGATATAGAATAGAGTTCGATAAGATAAAAAATGAAATATGATTTTAAAAAAAATAATAAGTAAAAATAAATGAAAAAAATAATATCAAGGTAATAACGCAATCAGACTAAATTTGATTATTACATAAATGGATCTTTTCATCATTACCAATATAAATCATGAAAAATAACATAAAAGATAGAAATATTCATTGCAAAAAAATTATTTTTGCTTTTCCTCAAACAAGCACAAGTCATATCATAATTTGATATGGTTGATATTCTTTAATATTGTTACTTTAACACAATATTAGTATTAGGTTACATTTGATTTGAATTGAAAGATAATTCTTTTTAACATTTAAGTTTAAATAAAAAAGTTCCAAAAAGATTCAATTTTCGAAGTAGAATTAAAATATAAAATCTGTTTAAACATAAATTTCTAAATTTTAGGAAATGTGCTAAAAAAAATATTAAATTACTTGATTATATTTCTATTTTAACATGCTTTTTTTTTTTTTTAAAAAAAAGTAATTCTTCTTATAGATAAAACATATAAATATTATTCCATTCATGATAATTAATATGACATAATTAAAATTTTGAAAATAATCACATTTTTTAAATCATAATTTCTTTACATACATTTTTAATTGTTAATTAGTATTTTAGGTAATTAAAAAATTTTAGAATTTGAATTTGATATTTATGTTTTATCTCAATTATTTCACTTTTATTTCTTTCCACTCTCCATGATTGAGAGCTTCAGAGTGATCAAAACCCTTTTGTGTTTTCTTCAATACTTTTTCTTAACTCTCTCAAAAATTTCTCTGTTGGTTTTGGGAAGTGAGATCTGATGATATTACCAGTGTTTAAGCTTGGCACACTTGCCCTCAAATCTTTCTGTAAACCTATCGGTAATCGAATCAAGAAAGAGGCTGGATATCACCCCAGGTTCAGAAATTTCATCATCAACATTGCCCAGGTTCAGTTTTGCCCTAAAAATCATTTTTTATTTGTGGGTTTTTGTTTGCGTAGCTATTGTATGAGTTTTAGCTAGTGGTAATTTGTTATGATATGAAAAAGGATGGGGGGTTTGTGGTATTTAAAGAGCTGGAATTTTTTTTTATGAAATGACAACCTTTAAGAAATTAGTGAGATCCTCTGAGTTTGTGCTTGGCTGAGCTCAGTACCTGAAGTTGAAGTTTTTTTTTTTGGGGTGGGGGAAATGGGGAGGAGATTATAAAATGGATAATAGAACCCTCACTTTGCACCAACAAGGTGATAGTTCAAGTAGTTAAATAACTGAGCTACAAAGAATATAGGTAGATGAATAGTTGATTATCCTGATGGAATTAGCTAATGGTATGGGATGATATTTAAAAAATATACATTTTGATGGTCAAAAGTTGCAAAGATCAAAGGATTCTAAGTGTTTTTAGTTGATTATAGAAACTAAGATGCAAAAAAATAGATTTCTTAAATCATGTTTGACTAGGGAACACTATTGAAGTAGTGAGTGAGAATTTGTGATTCTATGGGAAGTTGAACACGTTGAAGTAAGTAATGGCTTAGAAATTGGAAGATGAAGAGATAAGTGACAAAAACCAATTGATTCTTGTAGGTTGGACTTATAGTCGCTCTGCCAGCAGAACTATATACTGAAAAGAATAAATAGGATTATTGCGACTGCTTTAATTGAGCAACTTTTCTTTGTTGTGTTCTTCAATGCATTTATATTAACACGGATTATTAACATCCCTATACTAGTTAAGATCCTCAAATTGGTCTTGCCATGGCTCTTAAGTGTATTTCAGTCTTGCTTTATCTTTCTGAAATGTGTGATCTCACTTGGTGATTCCTTCTCTTGGGCATTGAAACTGAAGATCATCAGAATTGGAAACTAATGGACAATACACATATTTGATTTCTTTCTTTTTTCTTTTCCACAGGCAAACCATAGACTGTCAACTAAATTGCAAAGACGTATATATGGTCATGCAACTGATGTGGCAATTCGCCCATTAAATGAAGATAAAGCTGTTCAAGCTGCTGCTGATCTCCTAGGTGAACTCTTTGTGTTCTCGGTAATGTTGTCTCTAGGTCCTTAATTTGTTCTGTTACACAAATATTTCATATCAAATTTATTTTCATTTGGGATAATTATTATGTATCATCATGGACATGGTGATGTTTTCGAAATGCTGATTTGCTTATCAATGACAACACCCTTTTTATGTCCTGTTCCACTTGTGATAGAGATCATGATTCTATTTCATATGTTCATAACAGACCATAGCAGGAAGGTCATTAGTCTTGAACTTAGTCTGATATTCTAGATGCAATGAGAAGGCATGGCATGTTATGCTTCAGAATAGGGGCTTGTTCTCGTTCAACCCACTAGTTTCTAGAAGTGCTATCTGGATACTGAAGGCTGTTTGACATTAGTTTTCCTCCAACTACATACCCAATGTAATCCTGAGATGGGCTTCTGGGAAGGGTTGGATGTGCGGGGACCTTACCTCTACCTTTGTCGGGTAGATTGGCTGCTTCTGATAGACCCTCGGCTCAAGTTTCGCAAAATAATATAAATCTTTTAATTCATAAGTACTTCAAATAGTTTTAATTGGTGGTACTGCTAATTGTCTTCTTTATGTATGTGCACTAAAGACGTTGACTTAATGTGTCTAATATTCTTATGTTAGTGGTCATGTTATGCATTTCATTTAGGTTGAGTACATTGACTCCGTCAAACTTCCCCAGAAAATTGAGATTCCTCTTCGAAGGGTTCAACCTTTTGAACACCTGATCTCGGTTCAAAATATGCTTATCGTTACAGCGGCCACTAAGGTTTATTCTTCGAGTCACTATACCTATAGTTGTGGCAATAGGGGCATGATCTGGTAATATGCCAATTTGATTAGTATTTGTAGATAAAGCAGGTTTTCCTCTTCTGAGTCCAAATAATTTGATTAGGGGTCAGTACACTAAACAAATATTGCTACATGGAAGCGTATGTTAGAAACCAAAATTTTGAGCGTGTTCAGGTAAGTTTGTAAGCACCTTGATTATTTTGCCAGGTACCAACATCTTTCACCCCTACATGTAAAGAGTAACTCTGATCACTGATGTCTTGGCTGATAGGAAGAAATCACCTATATTTTTTCTTCTACTGGGATTTGAACCTTATTCTCTTATGGTGTACTCATCTAATCCATCATTTTGCTGCACAAATTAATAGGATGACTGCACTTGTTTCTTTACAGATATTAAGTTCATAGTTCGATTTTATTTATATTGTGCCAAATGAAAACTAAACAAAGAAATTTTGATGAAGGAAGTGATATCTAATGATTAGAAACTTTTAGTTCCGGTGACAATGTTCAAGTTTGAAAGAATTTGACGTGGTATCGGATGATTTGATGTTTCTATTATCAAACTTGTCTAGTAGGGTTATCAAATGGTCCCCAAGTACGAATACAAAAATCTACGCATTCTATTTTTATCAGTAAAAAATAGTATTGTAGATTGCCAGCATTAAGAAGATGCTGAGTAGTATGTGCAACTAGCAACAATTATATATTTTGTAATGTGCTAAAAAGATCAAGCACAGCTCTGCATCACTAATTGAAGCCATTTTGCACTTGAAAGTAAGGAGATACATCTATATTTAACTACAAATACAGATTTACTATTGCTCTAAAAGAAATCCTAGATGGCAATTGATGCATTCAATTCCAACTGCTCAAGATGACTTGTTGAGTTGAGTGAAGTTAGCATCATGAAGGGGCTGTTGTGGCATCATCTTTGTTATTCCTTCTCCTTTTTGTTCCCTACACATTTGCTATCTGAAGAGTAATTGCCTTAGCCTAACCGGATACAGGATTGAAAATTGCAGTTGATTTAATTAATCTACAACAGAATATTGTAGATGCTCCTCTTAACCTGATATATTCTTTCAGTGCATCACACACCAATTATCTAGTCATGTATAGTGTGGAGATTTGCATGAATTACTTTGTTCAGTCTTCTCTCTTCTTTTTTTAACCACCAAGGCAGAATACCATCAATATGCTTTTGTTATCTGTTTATTCAGGTCGCTGGAGTGGCCGTTATCTTTGAGGTGCAAAGAAGTTCCAGATCTGAAGCTAGAAAGGAGGAAGTTCGGAGGAAGGAACTTGAGGTGCATATCGACATTCATAATAGTGATTTTCTTGTGCTGAAATCATAGATTGCAATGTTCTGTTTCCATGTAAAACTCAAATCATAATTTGTTTTCCTTTCATAGGCATTGAAACAGCGAGACGATGACCTGAGTAGAGAGCTTGAGTTCCTTAAGAACAGAATCGATGAACTGGAGCGACATTCCAAAACACGAGGATTAAGTAGTATTTTTAGCATCAGTCATGCAGAAAGTACCAAGGGTAAAGTTAAAGCTGGTTGATCCTCTGCTAGTGTTGTGCTAACATACATACACATTGTAAGACCCCTCTCCAGTTGAGCAATAACGACTCAATCTCTATTTTTCTCTACTTCTTATTTCTACTATTATAACTTCTGGAAGTAAAGAAACTTGAAGCAACTCCGACAAAAGGAAGATGTTTGGAACATGTAAGGTTGACAGGTGAAAGCCTTTAGAATATTACTAACCAAATTGGATTATCCATTGTTTGCAGCCTTTGGTCTTTGAATAAAAGGCAACATTTCATATTGTAACCGAATTCGATATTTTGGTGTGTTTTTGCACCTAGCCATTGAGGCAATATTGATGACTATTTTACTTGTTTGGCTTTCAGTAATAAGAATTATTATTAAGAGTTCAAGTGTTTCCAATTTGTTACATGTCCTTCATTGTGCGTTCTCCTGAGATGTTCAGGGAGTTTTTTACCTCTTAATATAAGAGGATTATGAATGTTTATGTTGCTCGGACTCTCTAAAATGTTGGTAAACCCGTCAGATCCTATAAAATGCATAGCATTCGAAGGATTTGACACATACCTGGTGGTATTTTTGAATAATCCGAGCAACATAAGGTGAATCTGATTCAAGTGTTGTAGTTCTTATTATGTTAGTTCTTGGATTCATTTTGGACCTAAGACGATGCTCGTCTGCAAAATCAAATAATTATAGATAAATGTGAAATGATAAAATTGAACATAACATCGATATGAAAAACATATGATTGATTTTGATAAATCTAGTGGGACAGCATCTGTTCAAACACGTCTCAGTTCAATCTTTGCAATCAAAATTCACCCCATCCAAGAGATCCATAAGAAGCTATACTACAATCATACACTAAGCTAAGATAAATATAGAAACAAGGATAAAAGAATGCTGAGGAACTCAAGGGGAAGCTCAAATCCAAACTTGAGCACCAGTAAACGCGATTCATGTGGTGAATTCATTTTACAGAATAGGAGAATTACCACTGCCACGTGAAAATATTCAACTCAAAAGTTGGAATAGAACATCAGTCCTTGTTTTAAGAAGAACAGCACCCAACTTTCTTTACTGCTGAAACGTCGTCCTTGCTTCCGACATTAATGGTCTGTCCCTTGGGCAATGCTGCTGGGTCATCTCCTGCTTCGAGAGCTTTCTTGCTCACGACACGGTATATTTGTGTGAGCACTTCTGTGAAGGCGTTTTCCACATTCATGGATTCCAGAGCAGATGTTTCCATGAAAAATGTACTTTCCTTCTCAGCAAATGCCTTGGCATCCTCAGTGGAAACAGCTCGTAAGTGACGCAAATCTGCCTTATTTCCCACAAGCATTATGACAATGTTTGAGTCAGTATGATCTCTGAGCTCCTTCAACCATCTCTCCACATTCTCAAAAGTCACATGACGAGTGACATCATAAACCAGCAATGCACCAACAGCTCCTCGATAGTAAGCACTCGTGATTGCTCGATATCTTCAAGAAAAGAGCACATTCCCCGAATTTCAATTGTATTGATCATTATTATTAATGAAAAAAAATAAAAACACCAACAAATATATGGAAAGACAATAACTTAATTAATTACTGACATATAAATACGTACAAAATTATCCTATACTTTGAGAATCCTAGTTAAGAGAAAAAAAGATCATATACTATGAAGATCATTCATCTAATACATTAAAAAAATTAATTAATAAAACTCCAGCTTCTTTGTGTCGGAGGATTCACCATTTAGGCCCTTCTAAAGGTGGATGAGGGGAGGGTGAACGAGGAGAAGTGTACTTATCTGGTGGCTCGTTCCTGCAGACCCACCACGTGGTTCTGTCTAAGTAGGCTAGGCCACGACAGCGAATCACCTCGCCTATTATTTTTATTTTGTGATCAGTTATATCAGGAATAAATTTATTACAATGGTGGAAATGAAGGGGGGATCTTAGATCTCTTAGTGAAAATAGGAAAGAAAGGAGTTCTAATATTTATCGAAAAGGTGTGGGATTACACGGAGTATGTTGTTGTTACAGCTCTATAAGTACAAGACACCTTGCAATTTCCCTGAAAGTGTCACACTGTCCATGATCCTTCAAGTCTGTAAAAGCCGACTATCTCAGATCAAATTAGTGCAGAGAAAGCACATTTTTCATATTCTAGAGATTTTAAAATATGCACTGAAGATGTGTTACAATGGATGACCCTTTCCCATATTTTGGACATAAACTGAAGACTCATCGCTCATAGGGCACCTTCCGTGTAAACACACTTCACGAACCATCTGTTATTGGATGTCAAAGATGCTCCATAGCCAATGTGTTCTCACCATTTTGGTGTTGAAAATTCTGACAGACCCATTTACTGGATTTGTCACTCAACACACACCATTTCGATTAAAAATTCCTATATCACAATCTAATTATACCATACAAAAGTCAACACATTTTCTTATCTCCACACCCTGAGAGGATCAACTGTATTCCTACTTAGCTGGTGGTAGAGGTGTTCTAACACTAGTGCAAGATGTTTCACAGATCATAATTTGTTTAGGTCCCTATTAAACTAGTAAATATATGAGATGGATAAGTTGTTGAGCTCGTCTAAAAATCAGGAGCACTTAAACATCAAGACTAAAAGTTTCTAACTTTACTATTCTCATGTCATCATCAGACCATTCATTATCAGTTTAACCCTCCACTTATTACAATTCAGCTCACAAAAACCAACTCAAATGTAGCTACCAAAGGCAAAATCAACCACGCTAATACCCACAGCAGCCACAAGTATGGAATACCCAGCATATTCATATGCATTTGCCTTTCACTCATCTTTGTATATTCAAAAAGAAGAAGAAAAAACACAAAATCGTACCAAGTTAGCATGAAAATAAGCAAAGAGAAACTAACTGAACTACTGGATCTACCTCCCTCAATACTTCAAACGGAACGATCTTACACCTAAGACTCTGATCTAACTTAGCTGAAAATGATAATCATCCATCCACAAGTAGAAAGCAGCAGAGCAGATCTCATATTTAAATTTTCCAATGAGCAGTAAAAAGGAGTAGGATATATACCGTTCCTGACCAGCAGTATCCCAAATCTGAGCTTTAACAACCTTATCCTCCACATGAATGCTTCGAGTAGCGAACTCAACACCTATAGTAGACTTAGACTCAAGGCTGAACTCATTACGACTGAATCTAGAAAGAAGATTAGACTTTCCGACACCGGAATCACCAATCAACACCACCTTGAACAAGTAATCGTAATCGTCGTCGGCTCTGTATGCCCCCATTTTCTCAGATGTGGAGGGCACAAAGTGAGATCTGAAAGAGGCACCGTTTTGCTTTTTTAAAAAGAGAGAGGGAGAGAGATTTATTCAAAAATATTTTTTAACTAAACCCCTCCTTAAGTCTCTGACCTTCGTTCTCTACAAATTCAAAATACGCACAATTTGAGTTTTCATAGGGTGTAAAAAATAATGAATATTAGTATTAGAATATTTGAATGTAAAAATAGTTATATAACTATATTAAAATTTTAAATTATATAGAAACTTGTAAACTTGGTAGATTTAAATACAACTAAATTTTAAAGAAGTGGTTCACACTAAAGAGTATTGATCAATATTTATTTTGACACGGATATATTCTGATTATCTGACATCGACGGCAACTGTCCAGTAATTATTTTTTAAATTAAGTGATTAACCAAAAGAGAACCTTAAGTTGGGTATTTATTACTTATTATATACGTATGTGTGTTTGGTATGAAAAAAAAATGCACCCCACATTTTTTATATCGTTGAAATTTCTAAAAGTTTTTAGGAATAGAATATTTTACGATGATAGTATCTTCATTCTCAACATGCCAAATTTTCATTCCGGCCTTGTTTCCGCCAATCCCCCATCCCACTACTCCACTCCCTCCGCCTTACTGAGGTCGGAATTTAGGTATTATATAATAAATATTGAACCCCTTCGAAAAAAGTAGAACGACTTTAGTGAAGAAATCAAAAGTTTGCACTTACTGGTAAATGGGTAGGTGGAAACAGAGTTTTTTAATTCAACTAGGAGTACCGCGTTAATTTCAATTTTTCTACTAGTGTGGAAACAAAAAAATATTAAAATGTGTGCTAGGAACATAATAACGACCAATAAAAAAGCAGCATAACTAATCAACAGTCAGGGGTATTTATCTTTGGCAGCTTGCTATGAGTTGTAAAACATTGGTACTAGAAAGGGAACGTGCACACAAGTAAAAATCTAGAGATAGATTACACCAAAATATTATCGAATAACACAAAGTAATACAATTAACAATAACATACTCAGTATAATTAGTTCTCGTGAATTGGATGAACGATGCAAAGGTGAAGGGTTAAAAGTTGGACAAAATTTTATTGCATTCAAGCATTTTATTTTCGGTAACTTCTGCTTTTAATAAGCTGTGTTACGCTGAAATACATTCCCGATAGAGTGCTTGAAAAAGAATATTTATGTTATACAATTTTTCCCTATCTATTATAAGTGTAAACATGTGTGTATAAATGAGGAACATTTAAGTAGAGGTGAAGATAAATTAAATTTCATTTATACAAATGTGAGAAAAATGCTTCAATCCTTGGGCCTCTTGCTCATTGATTTTCTCTTGTTCACTTCCAAGTATCTCTTTCTTAGCCTAATGGCTTTTGGTGTAACCTGCACATTAGCATAGGTTTAGTTCATTGGTTTAACGAAAAGTAATACCAAATTAGTTTTATTTTCCATTATAATCACCAATTTACACTAATGTAGAGAAACAACAAATTATTCTAAAGAAGTAATATAGAAAGTGTTATCTGTAATGGCGAAGTCATTATCCAAATAATAAGGATACCTCAATAAGCTCATCGGAAGCAACATATCCTATGGCTTCTTCGAGGGACATCTGCAAAAAAACCATCGCACGTCAGGAGCAAAGCTTAAATACTATAAAATCCTTTAGCTAAGAGATTTTTGAAGATGGAAAATCTAGTGAAGTTCTAAATTTCTCATACTTCGTTGAACGCTTCACATTAGGAAATATGATAAAGTACAAAGTATTGTTTTCCTGAGGAAGGTAAAAGTAACAGCGCAAAGTTTTGTAAGTGGATAAAGTACAAGCGAAGTAGAAACTCACAAGGCGGGGAGGAGTTAACTTGACGTTCTCATCCTTGCTAGCGCACCTTATATTGTTGAGTTCTTTTGCCTTAACCGGATTGACCTGTTTCATGCGATCACCCAAGAGTCACAAATGCACATGACAAACACTGTAAGAAATGAAATAATAGTTCCTTACATCAAGATCTGTATCTCGAGAATGTTCTCCAATAATCATGCCATCATATGTCTGCATAATATCCAAGACAAAGTAAGGTAACAGTATTTTTATATTCTTCAAAAGAGCATGTGCTTGACAACGCTATCAAGATCCCTGATAGTATACACATTGTTTTCTATCTTAACTTCAACACTTCAAATTTTATAAGCCTTCAAATTTTGAGGACTCTGGTCCTGTAATATATTATACATTCCACAGATAAAATATCTCCTAATCACCGCTTTTAAGTGATCATAACTGGAATGACATCAACATCAAAGCTATCAGTACTAGGTCATGCATATTTGAGATCACAAAAAATTTTGGTAGTTAACCAAGGTTGATACTCTTTTTACTACTTCTAAGGAAAGAAATTAGGACAAAAAGTTCAGTTGAACCACCTCCATTGCAGGTGCCACAAAGAGAACTCCACGAGGTTCTAAACCCATCAGTGCATGAGCAGTGATCAACCCACGGCCCATTGATACCTGTTCAACCAATAGGAGGTACAGTTATCCACAAATTGGAACTGGAGATATATATATCCTTTGTCGAAAAACAGAAGATATAATATCAAATACAAGTGTGATATGACGATCTTTTAGACATGTTCAAATCTGAGCTAAACTGCCTCAAAAGGCTACTGGGAAGCGGCATTTGATGTACTCATAACAAATATACTAGACAATTGGAAGAGAACATAAAATTCAAGGGAATTTTGGGATCAATTAAAGATGTTTTGAGAGAAAAATGTTATATTTATTCGGACCTAGATCCCGTTTTAAGTCAAAAATAAAAAGTCAAACTTGAATGACTTTTAAGTCAAAATAAAAACCAGGGGAGACCAACTTTTGATTTTTTAAGTTATTTTTAACCTTGTCAAATACTTGCAGAAGCTAAAAATAACTTAAAGTAGGCTTGACCAACTTTTAAGCCAATCCAAACAGGCTCCTAGCCTCTTAAAGATGGTAGGAATGTTAAAGGATCTCAAGAAGACCATTCTGGAGAGTACAGGAATACAAGCTCCGGTACACCAGCAACACATTGTAAGGCATGAAAATGAGAAATGGTAACTATGAACCATGAAAGTCACAAGTTGTAACAGGCCAACAGACAGAAAGTACTAACTTGTTAGGGACACACATTTATGCAACGGTGACAATATTTAAAGTAGAAAATGGCTGAACATACTTTAAGCTGAGTAGAATAGGAGATGAAAGACATCCCTGGCAGAACTGAGGGACACGCTATTTGTACTTCACAATTATGAAACAATAGCATCTTGAAGATGGCAAGAGGAATAAAGAAAGAAAACTCAAACATGTCTTTACAGGGTAGTAAGGATGCTTACTAGAACTCCTTTCCTGACATTTCCAAGAGGACCACGATATTTTTCATAAGCTGCACCAAGGAGAAAGAGGCTAAGAATAATGAAAAGTTAAAACCATATAGCAGGCATTCAAACATGCATTAGATGTAATTAAAATAGACAGAAAAAGGCTAAAGAATAACTCCAAAAGAATTAGAGCTTTGGCATTTGCTGAATGAAAATTTGTTCTCTATATATGTATCCGTGAATTGATTGTGTTTATGCACAGATTACCCATGCATCAATCTTAAAAGTTAAAATGGGAAATAACTTATTTTGAAGTGCCTATTCAGAAATCAGCATGACAAGTCAAGCTTTTCTTTACTCTTGACTGTCGAGATCAGGGGTATTAACACTTCTTTTTTTGAGAATTGGTAATTTTGTATTCTTCAGCATTAGGACATGCTGGCTACCTTCAAAATTCATCACAAAAATCACAAATTTTCTATCACTCTATAACTTGATCTACATCCACTAAACATAATGGTTCACATGATCTATCGTCAAAACATTTTCTATTCCTTCCTCTCCACAGACCACCATATACATGATAATATCAACTTTCCCCTCTCAAGTTACTAGTAAACTCTAATTTTGGTCCTTGTGATATATGACTAAAAGCATATTTAACATTCAAAGAATAGATGTCCTTCCATATAGGGAAATATGGTATATTTACACTATTTTTAGAACTATATTACCCTCAAAATTCATGAATATTAAATTATGTAACAATTAACAATTTGAATGTGGTGACTCCACAAAGGAGAGGGTTCCAAAATACATATTTCAATTAGTTGAAGGTCAAATGTGGTTATCACAAGGACCAAAATCAGAATATGCTGATCTTTCAGGGACAAAGAGCTATATTAACTGTTGCATAATTTAATATCCATGTATTACGAGGGTAATATAGTTTTAAAATAGTGTAAACGTAACATATTCCCTATACCGAAGGACCCGAAGGACACATATTAATTGAATGTTGAATATGCCTAGACATATATCACAAGGACCATAACCAGAATCTCAACATTTGAGGGACTGAGAATGCAAATTCCCTGCTCTCCATCAAAGATAAAACTGGCTCATGAAGAACCTCAGCCGACCAAAAGCACAGAGGATAATTTTAAGAAAGAAAAAGAGAGATGGTTTACCCAAGGTGGATTCAAATAAAGAACAGGGAATATAAAGAGGGGTACATTTGTAACACCCATATAATTTCGGGAACCATCTAATACCACACAAGAATGTGTTGTTACAAAGTTCAACTAAGCTAACAAGCTCACATCCACATATTGCTAGCACATACTTGCCTTCTTTTGCAGTTTTGCTATCATTATATAAATAAGCATCGAGATCCTACTGTGACGTGCACAGCACGAAATTGAAGAAATTATCAGATAAACTTGTCAGGAAAGTACTAAGATAAGTTGAAAAGCATACTCAGAAAAGCCCGATGCATAAATCCAGAGCCACGGGTGTCACTGCTGAACACGCTTCTATAGCCCACTAGCCCTCTGCAATAGGTCAGGGAAAATTCAAATTAGGACAAACTTAACAACAAAACTAATCATCAAGATTGAGAACATGCTGAATACAAACAGGTGCGAAATGTGAATATATAAAGGTAGCATGAATCTGAAATCTACAGATTTGTTAGTTGCCTCTAATACGATCTTTGAAGAAAATGCATTGATTAATCATTTTAACAAATTGGCAATTAGCTTCGTCATTCTGTTAACCAAATAATAATCTAGTCATATTTTAATCCCATACTTCTACGTCGATAGGTATACCTTGAAATACAAAGACAAGATAAAAGGAGGATAGAGAACAAACAATATGCCCAGATAAGACTCATAAATGTAGCTATTTAGTACTTTATTTTACTCAAAAAATGCTCAGATAACTACCATTCGGTATACATTAAAAGAGAAATCAGTATCATAATTCTATCCAGGAAATGCAAGGAGGGATGAACAGGATACTATTCCGAAAGGCAGAGATAAAGAGTGAGAGGTAGGTAAAACCAATCTTCTAATTATGTATCATCATGCTCTGTACAGTAATAAAACCAGCAAAGAACAACTGAAAAAATACCTTGAAGGACATGTCAGACACATTCTAGTCCTTCCCATGCTGCCAGGAACAGGGCCCATGTCAGTAACTTCACCTCGCCTGTGAGAAAGTGCTTCCATGACCAAACCTACGTGCTCGTCATCAACCTGGAAACAGAAGATGGTCCCAAGAGGTTTGGTATAAATTCTGAATAAGTAAAAGACAATACTGTAGGTTTATGCAGACTAGTGCACCTCAATAGTCACTTCTTCAATTGGCTCAAGCTTAGTACCTTTCTCTACTTTGTACCTAAACATACAGACATTGCAAATGCAATATTAGCAGATTATCACAAAGGTTACTGGTGAATAATAGATACTGATGGCACAGATATCATTAGGTCATTCAAGACACAAAAAAAATACTGTCTTAAATGATACTATACACGTCTTGTCAACCATAGATATGTAAATATGTGCATATACTGGAATATGCGAGTAGAAGTGTATGTCTAGTTCTGGTAAGCTTTAACCAAAAGACCATTCCATGATAGGAAATAGTTCTCTGGTCCTTTTTGCTGTATGCTCTGTATCTCCTGAATTATTGAGTAATCATAACAACATTTACCAATTCACAAGTTAACAGTACAGAGTAAGAGTATGCAGGCATATCAAAATGTGATTCCTAGCAAACCAGTCAAGAATAAGGACAAAGGAGCTCACATGACTTTAGGTGGGGAGACAGAGAGCTCAAATCCTTCACGTCTCATGTTCTCAATTAAGATACCTATTATGAACAGGAAAAAACAGAGAGGAAGAGTTAGGTGGTTTGTAAAATTCAAGCGAGAGATTTCAGTGGACTGCTTGATCCGGTTTAATTTTGTCCCTTATGAACATATGAGACGAGCACAAATACTGACGACATTGTTGTAGGTTGTTACACCACACAACTCACCTAATTGAAGTTCACCTCTACCCTGCACTTCATATGATTCTGACGTACTGGGGAGAACATTTATGGCAAGATTCGTTTCTGATTCAGCTAGCAGCCGGTCACCAATTTTCCCTCCGGTCAACTATAAAAAGTACAGAACATTTTAGACAGTCACCAGAAGAAAGAACCAGTAGTTTCAGCATTCGCATTTGCCCAGGCAGTTAAAATAAAATAAGGACTCATGCTTTCTGAAATTTTTTGGAAGTCCGAATGGACTCATCTCTCTTATTCTTTCCGGCCAAAACTAATCTCTGCTCAAAACTTCAATAATGTGTTGATACAATGGACACTGGTTCCGGAATGCTATATTTCAAAAATAGTGGCAGTCCTCTAAGTGAATGCTTGCTGATTAGAAGAAACAATCTATGAGTTTACTTCATTTCCCACATATTTCAATAACCTATATAAGTTTAATACTTCGCACATATATCAAATAAAAAGCCAGTAGAGGCATTTGAAACGACAAAATGAGGATTTACATAGCCGACCCCAACTAATTAGAAACTGAGGCGTAGCTGTTGTTGGACATCTGAAAAACCCATCAATTACTCTGCATACGTACCACCCTATCCTATAAATCTTCATTATCCATTCCCAATTATATGCTTCATGTTTTCCAGAAAACGTTTTTAAAACTGTAGAACAACCCTTCAATAACAATAACTACAGTCTATTTCAGTTTATGCTACAGGAAGTAAGGAAGAAATAATAGGCAGTCTTTGTTATAGTAAAGCATACAATTACAGCAAGTTATAAGAGAAATCAATGAAGTAGTGCTGGCAAATGGGTGGGTTGGATCAGATATGGACAGGTTGAAAACAGTTTAAACAAAATGGATAAATTATGCAACCATCCATAACTACGACAGATAAAAATCGGATTAATATGAGTATCTACATTAACCATTGCTTGGTGTAGACTGTAGAAGACCTGAAAAGTCAGCAAAACTTCAAAAACAAAGAACCAATATACATATGATAGATATCTTCACCACCACCCCCTATTCTCCTCCAAGGATATTATAATATTAATAACTTATATCTTGACGTATCGCATTTTGGAACTGGAACCAGCTGCCCAATTTTGCGGCTGATTCTTGGCTTATGAAATATAAAGTTAAAACTCAGTAACTTACTGTCTCACTTTTTTCATGCTCTATATGACACAAGTGTTGTTCATGTTTTGTTGATGAAGGTCTTCAGCTATAATGCTTAAGTTAAAGAACAGTTCAAGAGGACTGACGTTGAAGTAAAAGTTTCAACCTTTCAAGCAGCTAGATTCTTCACATTCAAGGTGAGTTGCATTATCGATATCCATATATTATGGTTGGTTACATGGATATGATCCAGTTTACACAAATCATTTATCCAACCCGTATTTAACAGGAGCCTGCATCTTTAATCCATTTTCCAGCACTACTTTTGCTACTGCCAAATTACAGAGGCTGTCAATTATCATAGTATCCCCAAAAATCAACATCCTAGTTTCAGTTATTCTTCCTATGGACTGATACATCTGCCAACAACTCTATCATAAGTTTGTCTCAGACTACCATTTGATCTATTTCTTTAAGATAGAGACCTCACCTCCATGTCCTTGCTCAAAATTCAAAACTATAGATTATCAACCTCAATCAAAAGAAATGATCAAATTAAAAAAAAAAAAATTCTAATTAAGATCAAAATTTACAAAGAACATTAGATGCTTTGACACAAAAATAATGCACGAGTTGGGTGTCACTTTCGGATACATTCTCACAGAATTACAGGGGAAAAAGGCCTCAACTATGACCCTCCACAGAACATGCAGTTGGAAAGCAGAAGCAACTAAACACAAAGATCTTAAAAATAGGAAATAAGCGGGGAAAATTATATACTTACATGAATACCATCAGAACCAGCTAAGGGAGAATCATTGACACCGAAAGTCATGGAGATGGTAGGGGGGTCAAGCACAACTGTGGGCAGCGCTGTCATAACCTATCAAGTTTCAGAGAAGTTCCAGAAAAGGTTAAGAAATTTAGCTCACAAAGAATTCAGTGCCAGAGACATGTTACAAGATCAAGAACCACATACCACGTGGACATAAAAAAGGAAACACAATCAGGAAAATATTATTAAACAAGTAACAAGTACTAAAATGTATCATCTAATTCAGTTAATAAAGACTAGTCAAATTTAGGAGAAGGAAGTAAAACAGTGGTAACCATAACAACTTAGATATCAACTATTCCTTGGTCATAATTCTGAATCAATTGACCAAAATATATATTAAATTAAACAGTCGGTAGTAGCTGATTAGACTTGCACAATCGAGGATATCTCTGTACATTGATTTCAGTTTTAAGCATGTACGACTTAAGGAATGAAAGATGACACCTAACCCATTTAACAATTATTACTTAAACCATCATATTGCACTTAAAACGACTTCCTATTGTAATTAATTTACCTACACTCTACAGCAAAAAAATTAGAACAGCCCCAATAGTATCACTTTAGACAGTGTAAGTTGGTCTGTAGGCATGAAAAAGTTGGTTTCCACATTCAAAACACAATGCTCTCGATGTTTATCAAGGAGAAGTCATGACTTTCTTCAGGGGTCATAGGGTTTCATGTTAGGAACGCTTGTGTATGCTACTGAAGTGCCTTTTCCTATTGTGCACAGCATTTTCCTTCTTTGATGTGAAACTTATCTTATATAAAATAATGCCAGCAGAATTTCCACCCACACAATGACGAGATTCCCAGATCAAAAAGAGCAATAGAACAAATGACACGACTTAGAAACAAATAGAATTGCGTTGGATCATTAAATGATGAAGAAGTCACATACCTCTGCATTCGCAACTGTGTGTCCAATTGTTGGGCTTGACAAACCTGCCAATGACACTATGTCACCTGCACCAGCACTATCAACTGGATCTGCTCTCATACCCTTCTTTTTCATCAGCTTTACAACCTATGAAAGTTTAGACCAGGAAACAAGAAAGTAACAGAAATGAAAAATAGATGACAACTTCAAAGCATGGCACTAGCTCAGGGCTTAGAATTCCAATAATAAGTAAATAAATAACTAAATAATAGATCCTAAATATAGTCCTAAACATTCAAGCTTGAAATAAGTCGTTTTGAGTGCTAAAATACCTTCATCCAAATTTACATGAGCTATCAATAACCATAGCTTTCCTCTAAAAAAATGACTTACTGACACATAATAAAGTTGCCTGTGACAAAGCCACGGAAGTTATAATTGACACCTCGTAAAATAGATTATTTAAGTTATTAATCTCCTCTGTTAGTCAAAGTACCGCAGAAACATATCACATGATTAAAATTCTGTTACACCTAATTCTCTGATGCATGTTTTGACTATTTGACACCATAGTTACCCGTGTTGTGGAGTTCAATTTAGTTTGATTACCTCAAATTTTGCCAAAATTTGAAAAGTTATTTGATGACTATATACACAACAATTCACTAGATTTTCAAATATCCCTCTAGCATCTTAAAACATACTTAAGTTACAAAAATGGTACAGAGAAGATTTCCCCTAAGTTCTGGAGACAACAGACCTTCCCTTCTTCAATTTTTACAGTTCCATTGTCTGTGTTCTTTAGCCCTTGTACTTTATCACCAACACGAACAACTCCACAAGTTACACGACCCGTCAAAACACGACCGAGATAAGGATCTTTCTCCATCATGGAAACCTGAAAGCAACTATTAAGCATAGCATCTTCTCAAGGCGCATAAAAAACAGAAGTACAATGATTCTGAAAGGATCAAGAATAGAAAATCATCAAACAAATGTGAACCCCAAGAAAATAAAGAAAGTTATCCAATATGAACAATAAGCGGTCCTTCAATGGAACAGTACATCTAATTATGGCCCAAGACGTAAAAAGTTGATCCAATGAGTCAAACAAAGATGGAGGACCTTATTTCTTAAGTTGCAAATTACCTTTCAAAGAGGACAACCTAGCCAATAGGCAAGGTCTAAAATCACCTCCTCTGTTGTATTTGATAAAAAGTGGTCAGAGGAATCTTTTGACTAGATTCTTCGAAAGGAACCGTATGGATCAGATAAGTGGTCAGGGGAATCTTTCAGCTCTTTTGTACAAATCCTAAATCTTGAGCACCTTACCACTCCCCCTCTTCATCTGTTTGAAATGACTTCTCACCTATTGGTAAATTGACCAAAATTCTTTCTTTCCTGTCTTTGTTGTAACACCCCGAAAATTTCCAAGTTAAGACCTGAAACATTCTTCATTTGTGTATTATAAGGTCTATCGAGTGATTCTTAAATTGTTCTTCGGTGTCCATTATTTAGTGCGGGAATGGATTTGGATTAAAGTCACTAGAATAGCCTAGCATAAAATTGAGTTCGAAGTTTCCATATCGATTGAGTTTTGATATAAGATTCTACTTTGCTCAACTTCAAATGATCATATCTTTTAGAATATGAAGAGTTACGTGCCCCGTAACCAGTCAAATTAAAGGTATTTATGTCTTCTTTCCTACGCCATCAAGTTTGCATCATTTGAAATAGAGAGATACAATCATTTTTAACTGATTTGAGCATTCAGTGACATTTTAACCAACGGGAAAACACTAAAAAGGGTTGTTTTGTCCCTAAGAAGACAGAAAACTAATTTAATGACTAATAAAAGGCCGAAAACAATCAGATTTTCATCTCTTGAATCTCACATTCTCTTCTCTATCAAACCCTAAATAAAATCAAAGTATAAGACTTCCAAGCAAGATTCTTTCAAATCTTTTTCAAGGTAAGTCATCCTAGAATTTCATTAATTTCAACTCAAATTCCTTCCTACAATTATGAATCATTAATGGAGATCTTAATTCTTGGCCATAGAGTTTTCAAGTAAATAATTCAAGAATATCAATAAAGATTTTCTTGATCATTCTCATTAAAGCTAGGATTCAAGTCTTTCAATCAAGTTATATTTCAAACTTCTTCATGAACTTTATTCTTCTAGGTATGTAAGGCTATTCATAGTGTTGAACTAGTTCGTACTTACGCCCTACATCTGAATTTAGCCGACAAAAGTTATGTTTAGGGTTTTATCCTAAAAAAGTCACATGAACAATATTGTTAACTAAGCATAACTATTGTTGACTGAATTTAGATGAAAGGCATGAGGACGAACAAGTCCAACACTATTAATAATCTTACATAAAATAACAAAGTTCTTGAAGAAGTTAGAAAAAGGTACTTGATTGGAAGACTAGAAATCGTAGGAGAACAGTCAAGAAAACATTTGGTGAGATACTTGAATTAGTTTCTTGAAAACCCTATGGCCAAGAATTAAGATTTTCATTAATGATTTATAACCGTATGAAGGAATTTGAGTTGGAACTAGGAAATAATGAATTTTTTGAAGAGGACTTACCTTGGAGATAAATATTGAAAAAGATTTGGAAGAATCTTGTTTAGAATTCCTATGCTTTGATTTTTCTTAGGGTTTTGCCTTAGGGTTTGAGAGAGAAGAAATTGGAGGATTAAGAGATGAAAATCTGATTGTTTTGGGCCTTTTATTGGTTAAGAAATCTGTTTAGGTTTATCTTAGGGGTACAAAGACAAAAACGACCCCTTTTAGTGTTTTCCGGCCGGCTAAAGCGTCACTGCATGCATCAAATTACTAAAATGATTATAACTCTGTACTCCACTGCATGTCATCAGACTAGTAAATGATTATAACTCTCTACTCCAAACTTCGAATGATGCAAATTTGATAGTGTTGGAAGGAAGACTCAAATACCTTTAATTTGATAAATTATGTGTCACCTAACTCGTCATATTCTAAAAGATATGATCTTTTGAAGTTAACCTAAGTAGAATCTTATATCAAAACTCAATCGACAAGGAAGCCTTCAATCAAACTTTGTGCTAGAGGAATTCTAATAATCTTAATTCCTTTTTTTGGTAACTAGTATATTACTAGTAACCTTAATTCATAACCAAATTCATTCACACACTAAAAAATTGACATTGACCCCCAAGAATAATTTACGAATCACACGATACGACCTTATACACAAATGAAGAATGGTTTGAACCTTAGCTTAGAAACTTTTGGGGTGTAATATATCCCCTTGGAATCCAACGTCCTCGAATGATTGTTGAACAGAGCATGGGAAGGAAAGGATTTACTCTTATTATCATATGGGAAATCTCATCCTAAGAATACTACTCCTCATCACCTATTCAATAAACTTCGAGTTCTAATCAAGAAGTACCTAATGCATCATTCATTCATCCACGTGTTATCAACGCCACATTCAAGCCTAGAACTATAACCACTCTGTGGAATCTACTAGCCAATCCTTTTAAGAATTCCTCGTTCTCTGATCACATCTACCAACTAAAATTTCACTTGTTACTACCCAAAAACAGCCTAATTACTCTCATCTAACTATTACTCATCCTTAAACCTCATCCCCTTCTTCCTCCATATTTGTAACCTTTAGATGGAATAAGCGCATCATCACCGTCACAATAAGAAACATCAACCCATTGTTATCTATCATCACACAACTACTATCAACATCACTCTCAAAACTAAAAAAGATCACTGAAAGAGCTCTAGGGTGAAAGATCATAAGCACGACTCATTTGAGAATTTTGATATAAGAATATGAATGACGTAACATTACGTTGTTGAGCCAAGTAACATTCGCTTGTAACCAAGGGCATTAAAGGGGTTGGATGTTGGACAAATGGACCAAAAATATGTATAGTCTAATGGACCTCTCGAGAGGCCCTGATGCTATGAGAACTAACTAGTGGTCCCAATGAATCAGAGCCACTCATATGTCAGCCTTGTCAATGTGTGCCAAAGTTCAACTGATTTTACGCAAAAATCCAAGTAAAGCGGGACAAAACTCAGGGTTGAGTCTAAACAAATTCCACAAAGTGGGGCAGACCTCAACTAGGAGGTTGAGTCCATAAAGGGGTTTATGTGATGCCCTAGCTTAAGATAAGAGATCCCACATCGATAAAATACAAGAGATATGTTAGGTATATGAGTAAGCAGACCTTACCAACTAGTGATACATTTTAAAGTCGTGCGGGCCTAGGCCCAAGGCACAAAATATCATTACCAGGCTAGGCGTTTAGATTTATACAACATGCCTGACTTTTTCCTCACATAGGCTTCTTTGATTGATTGTTTAAGCAAAGTGTCTCCACTTAGTATGTTCATCAACTCTTCTTACAACATTATATCCATTATAAATTTATCTAGATTAATTCTGGTCTCGGCACAACACCACTTCTTAACCTGCCTCCAACGATTTCTTTCTCAAAATCAAGAGACATAAGATTATTTTTCAATTATAAAAGATAACAGCCACTAAATCGTGTATTCACTTCTAACATATATTCCCTTAATCACCAAATGAATATTAACACGCATCTTACTTCTAAGACTCTCATAACAAGCATTCAGCAACTTTTCCATCTGCAATACCTCTCGCCAATTATAAAGGAATTTAAGTAAAATATTTCTTTGGGAAAACAAAGCATGCACGAATTTCTTACCCATGGGCCATGGAAGTGGTACTTGGAAAAAAGGAGGTAATCAACAAAGTACAGCAAAATGTACAATAGCTACATGTACGTAAGCTGAAATATATGAGAATTATTACCAGCTTTGGCACTTGCTACGTTTAATTTTGCGAAGTTGCATAAATGGCTATTCACCTAAATCATTTATCTCAATACAACATATGAACTAAGAAATGCAAATGCAATACTAACCAACATCTGAAAAGGGGCATCTAGGCTGGCACTAGGTGGAGGAACATGCCCAACAATAGCATTGAGCAATTGTGACATATCCTTCACATCAGGAGGACTTTTTGTATATATGGAAGATGCCCATCCTTCTTTGGCTGAAGCGTAAAGAACAGGAAAATCTAGTTGTTCCTCTGGAATAGAATAAAACAAGTTCGATCAGAAAGGTTGACTTAAATTTCAAATGCATAGAAGCTATTAAATATGTAGTTATGTATGGAGGGAGGAAGAGGTCCAAGCAAACAAACTAGAAGAAAGGAACTTGGAAATTTTTATGAAAGTAATTTTCTACAACCTGAAGCACCAAGGTTTGCGAAAAGATCAAATACAAGGCTCTCAACTTCATTACATCTCTCTTCAGTCACTGCATATGTATAATTGAAGAGTTAATATAAACCATTAAAAGAACTTGTGATGAGAATAACCTCAGAAATGTAATACCTGCAGGTTTGTCTACTTTATTGAGAAGAAGAATGGGGCGTAAACCATATTTAAGGGCCTTGGCAAGAACAAATTTTGTTTGTGCAAGTGGACCTTCGCCAGCATCAACAACAAGGACTGCTCCCTCAACCATGCCAACAACCCTCTCAACCTGTAAGAAAATGAAAAGTGAAAAGCTTACAATTTTCTTCATGTCAACCTAACAACACAAGGCAACACTTGGAATAAAAATCAATGAAACACCACATGACAAAGTCAGATTGATGGCGCACTTGACACAAGCTCCACTTCTTTTTTTTAACATGAAGATAACATATAAACAATAAACAAAAGTTATTGCACTTCAACAGGGTAAAATTGAATTCACTCTCATCCAAAGGAAACATCAGATATCTGCAAAAGGGCTGACAACGA
Source organism: Solanum peruvianum (assembly GCA_027705065.1). Taxonomy (NCBI): domain Eukaryota; kingdom Viridiplantae; phylum Streptophyta; class Magnoliopsida; order Solanales; family Solanaceae; genus Solanum; species Solanum peruvianum. Next base: position 63,752,882 of record JAKWJD010001761.1, read on the forward strand.
AAACAGTAGCGGATTGTCTAAGAAAATTTTATCAAGCTAGTGAAAGAAAATTTTGTTTAGGAGACTTTTTCAAATATTTTTAAAGAAGTGTTGGTAAGGTACTTCTCATTCAAAAGCGCTTCTTCCACACACATAAGATTCATACATCTTCAAACAAGAAAAAAATACAACTATCAACTTCCACAAAGTTCTTATTCAATATTTTTTGCAAAAAAAACTATCCCAAGTATTGTCGAGACGGTTCCTTATGACAACCTTTACCACAAAAAATCTCTTTTACAACAGTCTTACTTTCAAGAATGTAACTAAGGAGAAGATGGAATAACAGTGTTATGAATCTTTAGGGAAGGATTGCTTCACCCGGACGATATATAAATTCACCTTGTTGAAGAGAGGCTGAATTTAGAGTTCTGATCCCTTCATTTAAAGAGAGAACTCTGAGTTGGGAGACTAAAACTTTAGAGTTCAATGGAAAAGAGAACTCTAATCTCTCTCGCTTTTTCCTGGAATATAACTATTTATTCGTCAAAAGCCCCTTTAAATAGGAGCCTTATTACATCAATAGGAAGTCTAATTCCTATGAAACTAGAGACTTAAATCCTATTCCAAACTAATAGCTTAACCTAATCCTTAAGAAACTATAAAATATAAACCCCATTCTAGAATAATAAATAAAGTTACTTAAATTATAAATAAATAATAAATAAATAAATCTACTTTAAAATATAATAAAATACTTAAATTAATTGACTTCCTCGCATTCACAACAAACAGCTTCCCCTAGAGCTAATAGTAGCTTCATCAATCATTTTTCCTCTTCACTAAGCCTGAATGACTTCCCAAAATCTTGAAATAATTATGATTCTTATTAACACAATACCAGGAGATCCATTTATTGATTTTAGAGACAATCTGACACCTAGAAATACTTCTTGCTTTTGGAGAAATCAATTACAATGGTCATCCTAATACAAAGAATATCAACTTTTTTTCTATTTTATCAACCCCCCCCCCCCTTCAAATCTAAATAATTCATCACTTTCAAAAACTGAAACACTTAAAACCCAAGGTAATAGTATAATTACCAATTCTTGTAGTAACTTGTATGTGATTTATATATCTGACATTGACTGATTGTACACTAAGGAAAGAAACACAAAATGAAAAAGATAATAAAAACACTTGACCACCAAAAATCTTCATAAAATAAATACTTACTTCACCACCAAAATCTGCGTGTCCAGGAGTGTCCACCATGTTTAGCTCTTTGTCCTTCCACGAGATGGATGTAACCTTAAAAGTGTTAAAAGCATATCAGAGATCACCCAAATTTGGTCCAAACAACATAATTAATGGAGGGTTACTTGAATAGATATCAGAAGTGTAAGCAACCATGTTTGAACTTAAATTGTGACCCATTTTGTATTCAAAAAAATAAATATAAGCAAAAAGCAAGGCCCAAAAAACACAACAATATCCTCATCTTCAAAAAGTGAAATAGCATCTATAATTCGGCATGTTAGTTTAAACTTCACTCATCCCAAATTTATGAACTCAAATTATTCAAAAGTCAAATAACTTCTTCTTCAGTGTTATGTCAAACTACGGCTATTTCTTTTTATTGTTTTAAAACCCATATACTATCTGTTGATAAGAACAATCAATTAAGACCTGACTTAAGCTGAAATATAATCAACTAACCTAGTACTAAGCCATTTATTTTAGCATAGACGAAGTGGATAAAAATAAAATACATCTTTTTATGAAAAAAAAAATAGATTAACAGAAATTATCAACCAAGGCATCACAAATCATCCCAAAATCTAGAAGTTCTATATGACATGTTAATTTATGCCTATATGTTTTCAAGTATGAGATCGTCATTCAAAAATACTTCTCATCCATAAAGAACTTGGACAAACCCTCCACAAGGAAAAAAACACAAAAATAAATCTCTGAGAAAACTTCTTATCAGAGCATAGGGGAAAGAACAAAAAGTAAAAAGGAATTGGACGCTTAATTTCTGCTTCTAACTCTATGTTCACTATGATTCTATGACTGCCTTTGTTTCTTTTTATATGATGATATTACCTTTGTAAGGGGTGTCTGGAATTGCTTTTTTTAAGTGGCTTACTATACTATAAGCTAAACTCCATAAGTTGAGAACACCCAACTTTTGGATTTTGGCTCTTTTTTTGTACTTTTTGAACCTGAAACAGAGCTTTAAAACAGTTCTTATGTTTCACAGACACTTCCAAAACTAAAAAAAAGCGCTTAAAAGACAAAAGCTGCTTAAAATAAGTCAATCCGAACACCCACATAGTTTACCACAAAAAGCATTTACATTTTACGATTTAGGGAAACTACATTTTCTCTCTAATTGACTTTACCCTCTTAAATAACATCATCATGCATTCGAAGTGTTCTACGACTTGTAAGTCCAAGATGGTGTAACCATAAGACGGAGAGGAGCAAAAATTTGCTATAAAATTGTTAAAATATAACACAAGCAAAAAATCTTAAGAGTATCACTTCAAGTTACCTCAAGTTTTATGTCATTAAATGTGAAAATACTTTTGATGTGTTAAAGTGTATGCACAGTGTAAAGCTTTAGGCATTCATAAAACCTCTCAATTTAAAAACAATCAACAAACCCTGAAAATAAGGGTGAAGGAAACCAACTATGGACTAAGGCTGAAAATAAGGGTGAAAAAACCCAACTATCAAAGAAAACTATCAAAAATCAGTATCATCCATATCTGGCTCAGTAAATATACCTTGTTGTAACTTTCAACACTCTACTACCAACCCCATGTACCAGCCTTAAGTCCGGCCTTTCTTCCATATTGCCGGTGGAAGTTGTAGCTTGCTTTCACATGGTGACAAGCTCTAGGTTTTTAAAAATCACCATTACCATAAGTATTTAAAAACCAACATACATCTTCAAAATCACAGACAGGTTCCTAATACCAGAACATGAAGCTAAAGAACCTAAAAGCACCATTACCATATATATTTTAAAACCAAACATCCATCTTCAAAATCACAGAGAGGTTTCTAATACCAGAATGCTAAGCTAAAGAATCAAATTTGATCAGCCATTAACGAGTAATCTAATGTAGGCGGATTTGGTCAGGGAGATGCAGAAATAGTACTTCAAGATCCATTAAGCATACTAGTCACTAGTGGCAATCACAAAACATCTTAATCTTAAAAGAAAAATTTTAATCCATATAAAGATTAAGTACCACCAGGCAAAAATTTCAAAGAAGAAAAGCAACTAGTCGACTAAAAATCAACATCATCCATATCTGGCTCAGCAAATATACCTAGGTGTAACTTTCATCACTCTACTACCAACAACACGGTAGCAGCTATAAGTCCGGCCTTTTTTTCATCATTGCCAGTGGAAGCAGTGACTCATACGACTCAAAGTGACAACCCGTACAACTCTGATACCCTATATCATCACAAGTATTTAGAAACCAAAATGCATTACAGAGCAATCCTGAATACCACTAACAGTGAGTTGTGCGTCAAACTCACATAGCATCTTCAAAAACAAATAGCGTTTGTGGTAATCTTAAGAATCATACAGCTGGTCCTCACGAAACCTCTAACTCTTATAAGGAAAAAAATCAACTTAGTACACAGATTAAGAACCAGACAAAAGATTGGGAGAAGAAAACCAGCCCATTGGTTAAAACTTTCTAAGATCAACATCATCCATATCTGGCTCAGCAAATATACCTAGCTGTAACTTTCATCACTCTACTACAAACAACATAGTAGCAGCTGTAAGTCCGGCCTTTTTTTCATCATTGCCAATGGAAGCAGTAACATAGCATCAACCCTTAAAATTCTGATATTCTACATCATCACATGTATTTGAAAACCCAACAAGCATCTTCAAAATCACAAAGCAATCCTGAATACCACTACAGTGAGTAGTGAGTCAAACTCACATCACGTCTTCAAAATCCTAGAGCAATTCAAGGTATGCTAAAGAATCATACTGATGTCCTAGTGAAACCTCTTAGTCTTAGAAGGAAAAAAATCAACTTATACACAGATCAAGTACCAGGCAAAAGATTTGGAGAAGAAAACCAACTCATTGGCCAAAACATTCTAAGATCAACATCATCCATATCTGGCTCAGCAAATATACCTAGATGTAACTTTCATCACTCTACTACAAACAACATAGTAGCAGCTGTAAGTTCGGCCTTTTTTTCATCATTGCCAATGGAAGCAGTAACATAGCATCAACCCTTAAAATTCTGATATTCTACATCATCACATGTATTTGAAAACCCAACAAGCATCTTCAAAATCACAAAGCAATCCTGAATACCACTACAGTAAGTAGTGAGTCAAACTCACATCACATCTTCAAAATCCTAGAGCAGTTCAAGGTATGCTAAAGAATCACACTGGTGGTCCTAGTGAAACCTCTTAGTCTTAGAAGGAAAAAAATCAACTTATACACAGATCAAGTACCAGGCAAAAGATTTGGAGAAGAAAACCAACTCATTGGCCAAAACTTTCTAAGATCAACATCATCCATATCTGGCTCAGCAAATATACCTAGCTGTAACTTTCATCACTCCACTACCAACCACATGGTAGCAGCAGTAAGTCCGGCCTTTTTTTCATCATTGCCAATGGATGCAGTAGTTCGGACGACACATGGTAAAAACCCTTACAATTGTGGTATCCTACATCATCACATGTACTTAAAGGTCAACATGCAACTTCAAGATCACAAAGCAATTCTGAATACCACGAGTAGAAAGCTTTGGCGCAATAGTGAGTACTGTAGCGACTCAAAATCACAAGTCACCGCATCTTCAGAATCACAGAGCAATTCATGGTCTAATGATTGTAACAATTCCATCTGAAGTCTAGCAACTATTTTTTTATCTTACGATAATAAGGTGCATGAGGGTGGACCTTTTTTTGTAGATTTACCACATGATTATACATTTTTTATTCCGAAAACTCTATCCACCTATATGTCAATTGGTATAAAAAGCTATGAACCAAGTGAACCCGACTTAATATATACAGTTGAATCCAGCTCCAGTCATAACATGTATGTTACAAAAAAATGAACTTTATTATAGAAAAGCTTCAACAATATCCGCATAACCAGTGGCAAATAAGGGATTTAATTAAATACCTTAGAAGCAATAGTGATGCCGCGCTCTCGTTCGAGGTCAATAGAGTCTAAGGCACGCTCGTGAGGTATATCAGCGCCGCACTGACGAAGCAGCCTATCCATGAGAGTAGTCTTTCCATGATCGACGTGAGCTATAACCGCGACATTCCTGAGCCTGCCAGGATCCAGAGCGCCGCCGGGTGCTGTGGCGGCGGAGCCAACGGGGGCGGTAGCTGTAGCGGTGGAGAAAGCTCGAGCATAGGATAAAGGTTTGATATGAGAATAATGAGAGGAGGAGAAGGATCTCCTAGTGGTAGACCAGAGAGATCGAAGCAATGGACCGACCATTTCGAACTCCAAAGAGAGAAATGGCTCTTCTGCTTCTCTGCTAAATCTTAGTCCTCTTATTTATTTGGGGGTTTAGGGTTTAAGGAAAATGAGTCCAAATTATAAAATAACATTTATTATTTTATTGGTCTTAGAAAAAATATCCTTTCTCTATCAAAATAAAAATGAAAAATGATCTAAATTATTCTTGAATTATAAATTATTATCAGATATTTTGGTAAAAATATATAAGAGATATTTAAAATTGAATATCAAAGTAATATATTGTGTATGAATAAGTTTTAATTTGGTTCCGTTAGTTCTTCTAATAAAAATCATATCCAAATAAAATTAGCATGATTAGTTTTTCGGTTTGGATCGTTTTTATCCAAATCGTGAACAATTCTAGCTAAGGTAAAGAAAAAATACTAGATTCTCAGCTTTTGTTATTATAAATATATATAATGAATATCAAAATTAGGTGTATCTCAAGATTCAAAAAGTTTTTTCAATTGTAATTTAGGGATAAAAACATCTTCTTCTTCTTTATTTCCCTTCTTGCATTTTTGTCCCTTAGTAACTCGAATTTATAGTCTAAAAATTGAAAGTGAAGATACTTATCATTTGACACTCCCTCCTAATGCATGGAAAAAACACAATTTAAAGAAGTGAACCTAGTTCGAGAACATAAAAGGAGAAATTAGTAAGAATCAAGGCACATGTAATTCTTACATGTTTGCCTATTACATAATCAGGAGGAGTTGAATTCCTTTAGCGAAAAATTACATTGTTTATATATTATTATAATTAACATTTATGTATATATAATACATATTGAACCCCTTCCAACTTTTCCGTGTATTTATTTTTTCAAATGTTGACCGCCCCCCGCCCCCGCCCCTCAAATTATAAAATATTAACGACTGGTGTATCAAAGTTTTCAATCTCCAACAAGTAATTTATATGTATAATTATTGACTAGTTTTATAATACATCTTGTCTATTTCGCGTGCCCAACTCTTGCATGGAAAAGGGAATCAATCAACCTATTTTGCCTTGTGACTTTACAAGTTTAATCATTCCTTCTTCATCAGAGAAAGTCTTAAATACTTTCTTTTGAGATATCAGTTCCTTCGAAATCAACCATTAATACAAAGAAGAGTTGGATTACTTGTTGGTCATAATATATACATAATCAATTTTGATTCTTAATAAGAAATTTCGAATAAGATTTTACAACATTCTAATTAATCACAATTATTCAAATCTTTTATTGTGATAGACTTATTTATGCACATATTATGACTTATTTATACATATTCCTCCATAAGAGGGTAACTAGCTTGCATAGCAATACCACACATTCCTCCATTATCACTTGACCCCCTCTTAATTTTCATATAACCACTTTCACCCCACATAGTACCCCATGAATTTTTTACTATCCAATATTTCTCACCATTATTTTCTTCCACATCATAGCCAATTAATGTCACAGCATGATTTAACATATTTCCACAATAGCCAGAAAATACCCCTCTAGAGTATAATTGAAAATTATAGCCACTTGCATCAATAGCCACTGATATTGGTTGTTTGTTAATTGCAACTTGAAGTGATTCCTCATTTGGTGGTACTTTTTCATAATTACTTATCCTAACTTCATGTTGTTTTGCTTTTTTTGTGTTACATTTTTGTTCTTTTCCTATGTATGGATAATTTTTTGAAGTTGTAATCCCACCATTTTCCATGATGTAATCAAATGCACTTTCCATAAACCCTCCATTACATCCTTGATTGTCTGAGTAAACATCGCAATCCATTAGTTGTTGTTCTGATAGTGACACAAGTTTTCCTGTTTTGATCTTGTTGATGCCCTCTATTGCTGCTACTGCTGAAAATGCCCAACAACTTCCTGCATTGTAACAGAGCTCAACGGCAGAGCCAGAATTTTTTAATAAGAGGGTTCAAAATCCGAAAGAGCAAACATATGAACTAGTCAAAGGGAGTTCAACATCTATTTTATACATCTAAAAAATAATTTTAACCACGTATGTATAGTAATATTTTCCCGCCGAAGAGGGGTCGGATGAACCCCCTAAAGACATGCTGGTTATGCCCCTGATAGAGCCCGGCACGTTTGGATTAGCTGATCAAGAATAGTTGATAATCTAATTTTATAAAGGAAATAAGTAATTATTCTATCTGTCTACTTTAGTTGTTATGGTTTTCTTTTTTAGAGTCAAATAATAAGAACTTTGACTAATACGATTATTTTTCATCATATTAATATGAAAAAATTGCAATGTATGACACTTTTGTATAGTTTTTCAATATTTAAATATAAATTAATGTAATCTAATTTAACTTTGAAAAATAGTCGAACTGACTTTTGAAAAACACATGACAACTAAAAATTGACGGACGAAGGAGTATATGTTTGGATGGTTGTTATGAAACTAACAATAATTATTAGTTGGTATTGAATGGTGTAACCATGGCTAAATGTTATTTCCGCTAGTATTTTGATGAAAAAAATACATAAATTGGTACATTTTTATAAATAATCACTAATTTTAGTGATACTTTTTATTTATTACCATTTATAGCATTATTATGTAAAATCTGCAATATGAATCAAAGGTGAATTATGTATGCAATATATATGAATTATAATTGTTTTTTGAAATATATTATGTTTGTTTGGTAAAAATTTGACACATTATATTATAAATGTATTAAAATGTGTGAAAAATGTATTATCCATCATTAAAACTTGTATTATATGTGAATAGTAAATTGTTCTTTGTAATATGTATCAAACTTGTATTATAAATGAACTAAAACTGATCAAGTGAACAAAAAAATATTATTGCTATAAATGGTAAATACTTTTTTATTATAGTATATTTATGTAAATTTTCCTTTTTTGATTGAATCGATCTGAAAGGGAAAAAACAGTACGAATTGTTTCATATGGAAAAATTAGGAAGTTTCACACTTTCTTGGTGAGAACCTGTCTCCACATTATATTTTTTCAATAATTTGATTCGATGAAAAATGAGTGAAAAAGTCATTTGATATTTTTTTTTAAAAAGAGTACCCCTCAACTTATAAGCTTACAAAATACGCTTTCATAATATAATATTTATGTTGGTTGTTACGTACCGCAACTTTTTTGATCCTTGATTGGTGTAACAACCCCATCCTTCCTCCAATCGACACCAATCGGTAATGTGGATATATCATACGACGTAACATTATTAATGTCTTCTTGTTCTTGTATTGATTTTTCGTAACCTAAATAAATAGAATTAAATTCTCGATTTGTCATGTCTGCAAAAGCATTATCAGTAAGGCTATAAGAAAGGTTTAGTGAATTGAAGAAATCAATGAATTGAATATTTGATTGATAAATTCCAAATCTCATATTCCATTCAGCTTCATTTTGGTATTTTCTTCTGTATTTTTTGACCCAATTTTGGTACCTATTGAGAATTATTGGATCATCTTGACTTGCATTTGTGACATAACATAAGGTTAAAAATATTAATAGCATAAAGTTTGAAAAAGTAATATAAGATGGCTTCATAATTGCTATAGATTGAGTATTATTGGTTGTTTAATTATTATGAGATTAATTTGTACATTAAATAACATTATGTTGATGAGATGATTGTTAATCGTATACGTAATTATTTGATAAGTTTTTTTTTATGTTCATGTTATTTGCATGGTTTGGCTTATTGTTTAATTTGTTTGTGTTTAGTTTTTTACGTTTACGTCTTGTGTTTATAATAAGGTGAATTTAAATAGTGGACTAATTCTTTCATATTCGATAAATATGAAGTGTGAAATGATGTCTTAAATTTTAATTAAAATTTTAAATTCAAATTTAAAAAATAAAAAAAATAAAACCGATTTTTTTTTTTTTAATTTTACACGATATAAACCTGAATTAACAGATACGTCAAAGTGAATAGTACAAACCAAATTGAGGTTAATTAGCATGCAAGGACACCAAGAATTTTTCATTTTTTTTTTACTGTGATTCTTTTACATTCATTTATTTGTTTTTCAATTTTATGTTTAGCAGAGATCAAGATCTAGTAACAAAAGACAATATTTTAGTATTATTATTATTATTATTATTATGAGTATAGTAATAACACAGATGGGCAAAATAATATTCCAAACATATGCTAAAAAATCTTGAGTTCAGGTGAGATGAGGACATAAAGATCCGATCCAATTGAATATTCTGCTTAAGCTGGACCATTAATCTATGTTGCTCGATTTTTTATAAATAACGATATATATGTATAAATTTTTTAAATAAATTTTGTATTTGTAGAAATTCGATACAGTTATATATGATATGTGGAGAATCTGAGCAACATAGTCATAAATCATATTGACTCACCAATCCCTCATTCGATACCCATATCTTTTTCTTTATTATTATTTTTTCACATCATAACACACTACAAAAAATATTAATAGAACTAGCAGAATATTGTAAAAAGTTTACGTTGTTCATGAATTACAGGGGATTGTTAATTTTAACGTGATTCATAAATTGTGCGGGTTTCCGACTTCCAGACTCACAAATTGTTGGGGTTTTGATTCCTAGAATATGAAATACATGTTTATTGATATCAATTTGGGGAATTCAAAACCCTCGCAAGTAACCCCTTGCTAAGTGGTAAAAAAAACCTGCGACTTAATTGTGGCAGACCTAACAGCAGAAGTTTTTGCAACTGTCACAACAACAAATTGCGGGAATTACTGACTGTCGCAATATGTAATTTTAAACCCATAATTTAAACTTTTTTTGTAGTGACATAAGAGGAAAAAAGATCAAATTGAACATTATTAATAGTTAAGAATTTATTGTGATTTGAACTCGTAACAATATGATTTGGTAACTATACTGGAAATTGCTCTAATATTGTATTAGATTTTGCTAAATTATTATGTTGCGAGCATATTATAACAGATGCAGAGTTTGAACATCGCACGATACGACGTTTAGGTCAATTTATTAGACAATTTTAAAATGAAATAAAATCAAATATAACGAATCTGAAGCAATCACATAATCAAAGAATAAGTTTATGAAGAAGCAAATCATGATTCGAATTAAAGGATCATGACTATTAAACTATCTTAACATATGCAATTTAAGAAAGGAAAAACTTTAATCATTAATTAGCAGTTGCTTAAACTTGAAGTGTTGGCGACCAAATTGTTATTAAAAATTCAATGTCGGTTTAAGTACAAAAGTTAAACTAACTTTTTTGTTAATCATAATGATTAGTGAATCCCTCACATTATCAAATGACAAGAAGTTCAAATTGGAGATGGAAAAATTGCATACACCTCTCATCTCAATTTATATGATTCACTTTCATTTTCAATCGATTCTAAATAGAATGATATATAATTTAAATAATTATTTCACTTTCAATGAACTGATATATAGTCACAGAACTATCAATAACTTATCTCACACCACATGTTTCAAAAGTCGCCAATTTTTTCTTCGGAGCCGTTTCTTTTTCCGTCCCCCCGCCCCGGCATAGCGCTTTCTTTCTTTCTCATTAACCCTGTTTCAAGTCAAACTACATTACACAAATGAAAACAAATAGAATACTATATACAAATTTTTATTTTTTAATATCTCATTTGGTGTAATCTAATGCACACATTAAAGCTCGACTATTTCAAATTCACGCTATATAGGGTCTCATTTAGGAGAAACCACTTCCTATCAAGAATTTTTTCGTATCTTCAAATCCATAATCTTTAATTCAGAGTGTAAATAAATTCATACACTATACACTGCACCATATCCTTCGATCGTAATTTTTCTCTATATATATATTGTGTGGAGAAAAAAGGTGAGATGTCCTACATGTGAAGTTAGTTTGGAGACAAAGTAATAGAAAGAATAAGGGCGTGCACAAACCATTCACATGCCTTTCCCTTTTCTCCTACAGCTCATCTTCCACATTCTAACTTCCCTCTATTCCCATGCACCTATCCATTTTCCTCATCATACTCATATTGTCAAGTCTCACCACTCACCACATTGATTGATACAATGAGATGTTCTTTTCTTGTATCATTATTTGATAGTGTTTACTCATGTCCTCTGTGTTTGTTATCTTTGTGTGATAATTCATGAGTTGGTTTAGTGTTTGGAGGGAGTTATATGTGTGGATCGAGCTGAATTGAGTTAAAATTTATCGATTGAATGAATAAATAAGTGGATCAAAGTTATTTGGAGGTGACATGCATATATATATATATTTGAGTTTGGTGTCACTATTTAAGTTATATACTAACAAATTTGCATCTTTATTTTTGTCTATACTTTTCAGCGTGAATCTAGATTTAGTTAGACTTTAATGTAGGTATCGGACACTGTGTGAAAAAACAAAAAAAAAAAAATTGTTTATCATAACTTTAGATATATCACTAAAATTCAGACATTTTTATTCGTAGTACAAAAATTTTAGACACAAAAATTGAAGTTCAACCTTGTTTGCCTAAACTTTAGTCGTTTTTGTCCGATTTTAATTATTTTTGTGTCAAGTTCATAGGCATATGGCTAAAGTTCAATCAAACGAATTAGTCATACAAACTAAATAACTGAGTAACAACTCAATTCATTTGATTCTTATTAAGTTTTCACTTTTTAAAAAACAAAAGAACTTAAATTTTTTTAAAAAAACAAAAGAACTTAAACATTATTTTCTCTTTTTAACATTTATATGGGCTCAACTGAGTAATTAGTGGATTGTTCACTCAAACTTAATAGGCCAGACGAGTAATATTTCATGAGCTAATTTTATTAACTCTATCTATATAATATTTCTAAATTAATTTAATTTTTGATCTTATATAATATTATTTACGCTCAAATATATATTCAATATTGAATGTATTAGACTTGAATAATCATTACGTCATAAACTAAGTTCTCAAGTTGAATTAAATTTGAACATATTATATGAGGATTCCCTCGAAAAAATAAACCTTTTTTCTATTTGTATGATCTTAAAACAATTATCATCGTATTATTAATTAATTAATATTGTAATGCTTTATTAAAAGAATTGAATTCCACTCAAACCCAACAAGATTGAGCATGGCCCCTTACAAATAAAATACAATTGTGAGTATGCTTATGTTTTCAGTTTTATTTTATTTTACATGTTTTATAAGCAAAGAGTCCTCTTTTAATAGAAAATTATATCATGTCTTTTCACTATTGGCCATCCCTTTTAAAGAAAAATTCCCCTGCAATATATATATATATATGGAAAAATTGTATATAATAGCAAATTAATAACTTAAAATAAATGGAGTAGCTAGAGTTTGATTCAATTGTGTTCCATAGCAAACGTTAGCCAAAGTTTGCCAGGCGCCTCTCTCCAAAAAATCTCGCTCGCCACTCTCCCATTCTCGCTCGCCACTCTCCCTCTGCTCGCCTCTCTCGCTTTATACACAGAAGTGTATAAATTGTATTTCTGTTTTGTATAAAGTAAGAGAAAATTGTATATACACATGCAAAAACATATATCTTCGTGTTATACACTTAATTATACAATTTACAAACATTTTACTTCAATTCAATTGTAGACAAATGCAAAATTTATACAAATATTGCAGAGAAAAAGGTCAACGAATTATACAATTGCGAATTATACAATTGCAGTGAAATACAATTTTCTCTAGCTTTATACAACAAAAGTGTATATATTGTGTTTCTGTTTTTGTATAAAGCGAGAGAAAAACATATATCTTCTTGCTATACACTTATAATTATGCAATATACATACATTTTAATTCGATTCAATTGTATACAAAGCAAATTTTATAAAAATATTGCAGCGAAATAGGCAGCGAATTATACAATTGTGCATTATACAATTGCAGTGAAATATGATAGCGAGTTATACAATTGCAGCGAAATAGGCCAGCGAATTATACAATTTAGGCCACCGAATTATACAATTGTATATATATAGCGAATTACACAATTTTTATGTTTCTATGGAGCGCAATTATGTAAACTTTGTTGTAGCATACAAATATGAATTTTTTGTTTGCTATATGTGAAAGTTGCCCTATATATAATACCGGTATCTAATAAACAAAAATATTTTTTTGCATTTTGTTTGAATACAATTTAATCCGTTCTGTAAAATAATACTCTCTTCATTTCATATTAATTAATTATTTTTCATTTTATATGGTACTATAAAAATTCTGTATAAGATGGTCAATTTATTAGTTTATCTATTATTCTATTATCAGTAATAATAAACTGTGAATTGATGTAGATTGAAAGTATGAAGAAGAAGATGAAGTATATTAACAGTAATCTGGAAGCTTCCCAGATTGAAGGCTACAGCTGAAACTTAAAAGAGAAAAACAGAACTAACTCTTTCTCTACTTTCCTATCTATATATATATACACATACATATAAGAGAATAGAATAACAAATTAACTAACTCCTAACTAACTTGTTTACTAATTACAATTATACCCTATTATTCAAGTAACACCTTCTTTAATACTCCCCCTCAAGTTTGAAGGCATGAAAAAGTTCATTACTCCAAACTTGGATAACAAGTATTCATGTTGAGATTTTCCTAATCCTTTAGTTAGCATATCAGCTTCTTGATCCTTTGTATGTAGATACTTTGTTTCGACTAAACCTTGTTGAATCTTCTCACGTATGAAATGACAATCCAACTCAATGTTTTTTGTTCTTTCATGTAACACTGGATTAGCAGCAATTTGTATTGCTGATTTACTATCACTGTAAACACTGACTGGAGTTTGAATCTTAGCTCCCAACTCTTTGAACAATTTAACTATCCATGTAATCTCAGCTATAGCACTGGCCATACTTCTATACTCAGCTTCAGCTGAGCTTCTAGAGACTGTGGCCTGTTTCTTTGATTTCCAAGAGATCAAAGACTCTCCCATCTTCACCATAAATCCTGAAACTGATCTTCTAGTGTGTAAACATGCTCCCCAGTCTGCATCACAGTAAACTTTTAACTGTTGGAGCTCTTACTGGACAGTAATACTCCTTGTCCTGCTTGGTTTTTAATGTATCTTACAACTTTGAGTGCAGCATTTAAATGGGATTGTTTTGGCTGATGAAGAAATTGACTAAGTGTTTGTGTAGCAAAAGCAATATCTGGTCTTGTAACATTCAGATACAATAGCTTGCCAACTAACCTTCTGTACATTGTTGCATCTTCTAGTAACTTGTCTTCTTTATTCTCTCCATTCACATCATCATACTCTTTAGTAGTTAGTTTAACATATGGATCTAATGGTGTACTAACTGGTTTAGCAGCACCAAATCCTACTTCAGAAATGATTTCTAAAGTATACTTCCTTTGATGCATTACAATGCCTTCTTGTGACCTGGCAAACTCAATTCCAAGAAAGTATCTTAGATCTCCCAAATCCTTCATCTTGAAAGTCTTCAGTAGTATTCTCTTTGTATCCTTTATCAATCTCAGATCATTTCCAGTAATCATCATGTCATCTACATATACCAGAATTACCACCAAAGATACACCAGTCCTTTTTGTAAACAATGAGTAATCTAGATGACTTTGAACAAAACCAAGATTAATCAGTGCCTCTGTGAGTTTTACATTCCACTGTCTAGGTGCTTGTTTCAAACCATACAAAGATTTAATGAGCTTACACACTGGTTTCTCCCCCTGCACATTAAAGCCTTTAGGAGTTTGAAAACCTTGAGGTAGTGTCATATACACTTCTTCTAGCAGATCACCCTGAAGGAATGCATTTGAAACATCCATTTGATGAACATGCCACTTCTCAGTAGCTGCAAGTGCTAATACACTTCTGATAGTGACCATTTTTACTACTGCGGAGAAGGTTTCTTGATAATCAATACCTTCTCTTTGATTGAATCCTTTGGCAACTAATCGAGCTTTAAACTTATCCACTTCACCTGAGGCTAAATACTTGATTTTGAACACCCATTTGCACCCAATAGCCTTCTTTCCTGGAGGCAATGAAACAATAGTCCAGGTGTTGTTAGCATCCAATGCTGAAATTTCAGAAGTCATAGCTTCTACCCACCTCTGATCAGAACATGCTTCTTCAAATGTTGATGGCTCAACATTATTTCCAAACTTAGACAGAAATGTTTGGTATGATGTAGGTAAGTGATCATAAGCAATATATTTATCAATAGAGTAAGCTGGCTTGTCTCCAGACTTAAGTTTTGCAGTAGCTACATAGTTTTTCATCCATAGAGGAGCTTTACTATTCCTTGTAGACCTTCTTTGTTCAGTAATGGACACATCTACTGTAGGCATATTAGGTTCATCCTCAATGGTAGTTGACTTTGTAGAATCAGTAACCACATCTGCTGAGAATGTGGTAGGAAATAATTGCCATGCTGTAGAAGATGGGATTGCAAAAGGAAATGTAGATTCTCTGAATAATACATCTCTGCTAAGAAAAAAATACTTGTTCTTCAGATCATATAGTATATACCCTTTAGTGTTTTCACTATAACCCATATGAATAGCAACTACACTTCTTGGTTGGAACTTATCCTGAATATACATATTCTTGGCAAAGCATAAACAACCTAGTACTCTCAAATGTTGAAGTGAGGGTTGTTGCTTATGAAACTTTTCATAAGGTGATTTACCATGTAACACTGGTGTAGGTAGTCTATTTATAATGTATGCAGCACTTAAAACACAGTGTCCCCAAAATTTTATTGGAATATGACCTTGGAACTTTATTGCTCTAGCTACCTCCAAGATATGTTTGTGTTTTCTTTCAGCTATGCCATTCTGTTGAGGTGTATGAATACAAGTTCTTTGATGTACAATCCCTAGACTGGTAAACAACCTGTTGCATTCTGCATTCACAAACTCTGAACCATTATCAGTTCTGATGATCTGAACTTTAGAATGAAACTGAGTTTACACTAAACAAAAGAAGTTTTGTAGCACAACACAAACATCACTTTTCAACTTGATTAGGAATAACCACAGCATTCTTGTACAATCATCAACAATTGTTACAAAGAATCTATTACCATCATATGTAGCAGTATTGAATGGCCCCTATACATCAATATGTAGCAGTTGAAAAACTTGAGTAGACATAGAACTACTATGAACAAAAGGTAATCTATGTTGTTTAGCTAGTGGACAGATTGTGCAAGTATTTATTTCCTTGGAACATTGAGTAACTGAGAATTTGAGAGCTTGTGTTAAGACACTAGGTGAAGTGTGGCCTAATCTTTGGTGCCATAGTAGAACTTTTGAATCTGATATGGATGAGAAAGTTTGAGTTTCTTTATCCTCTTCTACTGTAAAAGACTGACTTTCTTCTTTGCCTCTACTTACTTTGTGAATAGGTAGATAATAGAGACCTGCATTTTCTCTACCAATCCCCCTCACCTGCCCACTGTAGAGGTCCTGAAATATGACAAAGTCAGGAAAGAAGGAAACAACACAATTTAGATCCTTTGTAAGCTTTGAGACTGACAGCAGATTAAACTTGAAATCAGGAATTAATAGCACATTTTCTATAGTGTCTTGTGAAGTCAAATGGCAAGATCCTGTGTGAGTAACTTTGACATTGTCTCCATTTGGCAAATATACTCTTCTAGGTCTATATGATAATACTTGTTGTTGATAATCAAGTATGGTAGGTAAGGAAGTCATATGATTAGTAGCTCCTGAGTCAATAATCCACCCTTGTTGTTTATTCCCTACTGTAAGTGCAATGTCATTACCTGTTGAAGATGAATAATCCTGAACTAGATTAGCATTTCCAGCATTGTTAGACTGTGAACTTGATCCTTCTGCTCCTCCTTTAGAATTTGTATGTCCAAGCATTTGAAGTATCTGACTGTACTGATCTTGGATAACACTCATTCCTCTACTATACTCACTACTGGCTACCTTTCCATTGTGACCTTGACTATAAGAGTTGTTGCTTGATCTTTCCTCTCTATTAGAACTATACTCTTCAGTGCATCTCTGTTCTTGATCATTACTAACAGCATTATGAGCTGTATGAAACTGCCTTTTTTCATTTTGATTTCTTCCTCTTCCATACATTGATCCTTTCTTTCTTCTTTCAAGACCAGGAGGATATCCATGAAGTTGAAAACAAACAGCTCGAGTATGTCCTGTTCTATTACAATAATCACAATACACATTTGGATCATAGCTAGGAACATTAGAAGGTCTTTGTTTGGGTAGAGATGAGTTTCTGGCAGTAAACATTGCATGCAATTCCACCTGCTCACTACTGGTGGTTTGAGTGATTCTACGTTGGCTTTCTCTTTCAATCAACATTGAGTAAGCCTTATTCAGTGAAGGAAGGGGTATCATCATCAAGATCTGGCCTCTAGCTTGATCATACGACTCATTTAGGCCCATAAGAAATTGCAACAACTTTTGATTGTGCATAAACGTAATGAAATTTCTTGAACCAGGACACTCACAACTAGACATGGGAACCAAGCTATCATACTCTACCCACAGCTCCCTTAATCTAGAAAAATATACAGATATAGTGCCCATACCTTGACTGATTGTAGCAATTTCTTTGTGTAATTGATAGATTCGACTCCCATCCACTTTATCATATCTTTCACACAGTTCCTTCCATACCTCTGCTGCATTAGTTGAGTAAACAATTCCACTCAGCAACTCTTTTGATACACAATTCATAATCCATGATAGAACAATGACATTGCACCGTTCCCACAGATTCTTTAAGTTTTCTCCATACGATTCCTTCTTGCAAGATCCATCGATGAATCCTAACTTGTTCCTTCCTAGAATGGCTATTTTCATAGCTCTGCTCCATACTGAGAAGTTTTCTGATCCAGATAGCTGAATCGAAATCAACATAACACCTGAGTTATCAATGTTATTCAAGAACAATGGATGATTATGACTCAATTTTTCTGGGAGTTCATTGTCAACGACTGCCATTGTTGCTTCTTCAATCTTCCAGATCTACTTTGAACAGGCTTTGGTTGAATCTACTGCACAAGCTCTGATACCATGTGAATTGATGTAGATTGAAAGTATGAAGAAGAAGATGAAGTATATTAACAGTAATCTGGAAGCTTCCCAGATTGAAGGCTACAGCTGAAACTTAAAAGAGAAAAACAGAACTAACTCTTTCTCTACTTTCCTATCTATATATATATACATACATATAAGAGAATAGAATAACAGATTAACTAACTCCTAACTAACTTGTTTACTAATTACAATTATACCCTATTATTCAAGTAACACCTTCTTTAATATAAACATCAAGATAGTTTATGAAAAATATGCTTTATAGCATAAGACATGTGAATAAATAATATATGGAATATATATAAAGTAGTTAAAAAACTTTTTGAAGGAAAACAAATCTTTTGAATTTCTTAAATTGTGTAGGCTTCTGAAGATTATTCATTGTCGGGGTAAAATGATATTTTCAAAAATTAATTTTATATTGATTTAGTAAGTGAACAAGTAACTAATAAAAAATACTCAATAGCTTGTCTAATTGTATATTTGAACACTTGATAAAATATTTTTATTTCGGTTCAAATTTTAAAAAAATCTTTGTGCAATGTAAAATTTCTTATCTCTTTTTAATTATACACAAACAGAACATGCCTGAAATTTCATAGCTTATTAAATAAAACAAATGCATATAATTAAAGAAGTTAAAATAATTTAAATAAATTGACTTATTTTAGTTATTGACATTTAAAAATATGCGTTTTCTCCATAAGTAAATCGTAATACTTATCATGTATTTAAGTGCTTAATCAAAATAAATTATAACTAAATTATTCTTTTTTTTTTTATCTCTTCCTCGAGCTTTCACCTTCTATGATTTTCCTCCCCTTAGTAATCAAAATCCACAATCTCAAAATTGAAGATAAAGCATATACTATTCAAACTATTTTCTTTTGTTTATAATTTAAGTATTTAAATAAAATTTACTATACTAATAATATATTATGTTCAATTTATTTAAGACAAATTGAAAATAATAACATGTTCTAAGAAAGTATAGTACAGAGGTACTGTACAATTCTAAAGGGACATGATGATTTTCACATGGTGAATACTGATTGATTTTTTTTTAATTAATTTTTGATCATACCCCTAAAGTTCATGCAACTCTCTGATTGACCATCCAACTCAATCAGACGGTGTTCAATAGCACGTGTACGATTAAAGGTAAAAATATAATTTTATGTTAGTAAATTTTAAATTTTAAATTATAATAATGATTTAAATTATTACTTATTTTATTAAGCAATTATTTTTTAATTTTTTTTAATAAATCAAGTTATAACGTATTTAGATTTTTTTATTTTTATATAAAACACATTTAAAAATTATCTAAAAATATACACGTTCTACTTCATAATTTAACACAAATATAAAATTTAGAAAAAAAATCAATGGATTGGACCGAACCATCTTCGACTATTGTAACTCTGACACTTAATTTATATGTACTAACACTACAGTCGAATATTAAAAAATGTATTAAATCAACAAAAATTAAATAATACAAAATTAGAGATAATAATACTTAATTTTGTAATATTACTGAAAAAAAGTTATTCATTTCATTAACCAACCGAAATATCCTTAATTTCATCTGTCTAATCCTTAAAACATACAAAATTATTATAGATCTTATGGGTCCAATGCAACAATAGCTTGTAACAATAAAGTGACTTTATTCAAGTTATTAAAAGAGAGAGGATAATGTTAAAGACTATACTGATATAGTTTAACGATAATAACAAATTCAAGTATAATTTATAATTTTTTAATTCGGTTGATTTTAAAAATATAAAAAAATTATTTTCGAAAGCTGGTCACAAGGGCACGTGGTCTCTGATTTCTCTACATTAAACTACTGCTACTTTCCAGTAATACCATTGAGACTCAACCTCTCTAACCAGCTGTAGATAGCTGTCCCAATCTTCCCATGTGCCCCCCCACCCCCACCCCCCAAAAAAAAAGAAAAAAAACCATAGGTTAAAAATAAAAAATATGTATATCATAATGTTGATAATCATCACCACCATGTCCTTGTGCTAGTTTTTTTCATTCCCTTCACTATATATAAATCACACATCCAATTCACATTTCTAGTTTTGAGTATTTTTGTCTTTCAATTTCAAAAACCAAAAATGGCACATTTACCTCCTAGAGCACCAAACATGACTCAAAATTGGCCTAATTTTTCACCACATCAAAAAATCGAAATCACTACTGTCAGTCATCATCATCATCAGAACAACCCGTCATGGGTAGATGAATTCCTCGATTTCTCATCATCGAAACGAGGGTCTCATCGTAGATCCATTAGCGATTCCATCGCGTTTCTCGAAGCACCTATGGTTGAAGAATGCCGAATTATTAGGCTATCGAGTTCCGGTACTCGCACGGAATTTGATCGATTCGACGATGACCAACTTATGTCGATGTTTAATGATGAAGACATTGCAAATAATAACGAACACAACTCCATTCCTTCGTCCCCATCGGATCATAACAGTATTAATTACGAAGAAAAGAAATTGATATTACATGTAGAGGAGCAACAACAACAACAACAACTTAAGATTGAACCTGAAGAAGTTGAAAGTTCATGCAAATCTGATAATGAACAAAATGCTGCTGCTGATCATGATGATCATGTCGATAATTCTAGCGAAAAAATCGTCGATCCGAAGAGAATTAAAAGGTAAAATTATTCCTTTCAGATAGTTATCAGTTTGATTTTTCATATAGTCACTCGGCTATAAGTAAGAATTAGTCTATACAATTATGATAGTACAAGTATTAACTTAGTTGCCTTTACATAAATCTAATTAGTCTATACAATTATGATAGTACAAGTATTAACTTAGTTGCTTTTACATAAATCTTACCCTCTCTGTTTTAATTTATGTGACATATTTTATATTGTGACAGTCAAACAGTTAAAGTTTGATGCAAAATTTGTGCATGGAATCTTCAATTTTTTTGAAATGAAATTTATATATTTGTAAATTACGTAAGAAGTACTATGAGTTATAATAATTGAAAATCCAAAATGCTTATAAGATCGATGAAAAATTTACGGTCAAAACTAGACTTGTTTGACTCTTAAAATTCGAAAAATGATGTATAAAATAGAACGGCGATAGTAGTTCATTAATACAACACCAATATTATTTGATTCCAAACTCAGAGCAATTTAGTGCACATTATATGAAATTAAATTTCTTATCTTAATATAGTATAATAGTAAAACTATACTACAATGTGTAAGAAAATTGTAGAATTTATATAATTATTTGGTAATAATAATGACATTTTTGTTTTGAATTATTGGTTTTAATATAGGATTTTGGCAAATAGACAATCAGCACAAAGGTCAAGGGTGAGAAAATTACAGTACATATCAGAGCTAGAACGTAGTGTTACTACACTTCAAGTAAGCAAATAAAATTTTATTTTTTATAGTAATTAATGAGATTAAAAGTTGTTTAATTTTTGTTAATTAATTAATTTATTTTGGTTTTATGAAGGCTGAAGTTTCAGTATTATCACCAAGAGTTGCATTTTTGGACCATCAACGTTTGGTTCTAAATGTTGATAATAGTGTTCTTAAGCAAAGAATTGCAGCTCTTGCCCAAGATAAAATATTTAAAGATGGTAAAAATTATACTTCTTTTTCACTCAACTATATATTATAATATATATATATGTAGCTTCTTTTGTACTCTTCATTAATTATTTTAATACGTCAATTAGTCCTAATTCTACATGTATATTTTAAAAAGTAGTGGTAGTAGTTTTCAATTTGTATAGTCAAAGTATAATTTTTCGATAAAAAAGATGTTTAACTGATAGTTATTATTCTTGATTGTTGAATATAATGTTACGTTTTTCATTATTAGAAAACATGAAATTAATTAGCTAAAATTTATTGGTAATCTCCCGCTAAATAGCTTGTAGCTAATTGAATTTTCGTATAATTCGAAATTAACATGTGATTTTTATTGTTAGTTCAGTTACGAAATTTTATTCGTCGTTAATTTTTTATATTTTTTTTTTTGTGTGGGAATATAGCTCATCAAGAAGCATTGAAGAGAGAAATAGAGAGGTTAAGGGAAATATATTACCAACAGAACTTAAAGAAGATGGCAAAAGATGATGATGATAATGATCATTCAATAAAGACACAACAAGATGTTAATGGCAATGAGAAGAAAGAACAGCTTGTCAACTGATCATTTTTCAGCTATAGGTACACTTTTTGTTGTTATTTCATGTTATCGTTAGTGGCGGAGTCAGAAAATTTATCAAAAGGTGCTAGCTAGTACTTATTTAACCTCTACGATAAAAACAATAATAACATATCATATAAAATTTGGATCGAAGATGATAGAATATATTCAGACCTTATCTCTATAAAAAGATTGTTTCAACATTTAACCTATATGTATACTACATAATTTTCTAGTAAAGAATGTGCGTCTCACCACCCTTCGCCTAAGATAGACTTTTATCCATGGTTACCATCAACGGTCCAATGTGATGGATGAGTTTCTCTTCGCTCTTAATTAGCTAATGTCCTCGAGTTTGAGTTCTCTAGAAATAGAAAAACTTACCATAAATAATATAAGTCTAAATTAATCAGATCTAATAAAAAAAAATACTTACCATATTGTTGAGAATAGCAATAAATAGTAGGGGTGGGAGGGTGGGGGAGGGGACCAAAATTGGTACCAACAAATAGTAATGTCATAATTAATAGTATATAATAGTAATAAAGATACCAATGATGGTCTCCTAATCTATGAAATAATTGTAGATGACTCTACCTTATGGAAAACAATAATTTCCATGAAAAGAAATATTCTTTTTATCTTATTTTAATATTTTTTTCGTCTAGTATTATTTGTCATACTTTGTATATTTAGAGTTAAATTAAAAAATTTTGACTAACATTTTAAAATATATTTTTTCGTCATATTAATATGCAAAAAATTACAATTTATAGTACTTTTCATATAGTTTTAGAATATCTAATTTTTTTGTTTATAATATCAAATTAATACGATCTAACTAAACTTTAAAAATTAGTCAAATTAACTTTCGATAAGAGCAACATGACAAACAATGTCGGACGGAAGGAGTACTAACTAATGCATAAGAAGAGAAGTAGTAGAATAATCATAAAGTCATCTACCATATGTCATAAGTTTGAGTCATAAAATCAGTTATATTACGATAAATTGTCTGTATTACATTTTTGAAGATGCGATCCTTCCCCGAACTCTAATTGCCCCATTATTTGTATACAGGATAAAAAGAATGTAGCTTGAGGAGAAGCACTAAGCAGATTCATGTGGTATTTGGACCTACCAAGAAAGTTTCTTATTATGGAGGGGACAAAGATAAGGTCACTTGAATTCTTGCATTGATCACTCAATTTCTAGGGGTCCATATAAACAATTTAATTTTTTTTTTTTGGCTTAGGGATGAGTGTCTTATTATTTTTATTTTTATTTTTCAATCATTAATTTCTCTATTTTTTTTAATTAAAAAAAATATTTTTATGAACTACTTTCAAAAAATTTTATTGTTGGAAGGGGGCATGTGGAGTTCTTTGTATTGAAGATTGTGACTTGTCAGTTAGCTGTTTGATGTCAGGGTTATGGCACTTTTTTTTTAATCAGTGTCTTTTCTTGTGAGTGGTTGTTATTTTTTTTTTTTTTATCTTGTATTATTTTTTGTAAATGTAAATATTCATTTTATTGTATTTGAAATCAGAGTTTCGAATTAGTTGAAATTGATCGTATGAATCTTTACTATTCATTCTAATACTACGTAGCAATTTTCTATTTAATACTCGTTGTTATGTTGAGATTTTTCTATAAGATTACATTGAGTGTATTGTTATTGAGGAGAGGAACGTTCTTGATAAATATATGAAACCTTAGGGGGTGTTTTTTGGAGTGAAACTGTAGAAAACACATTTGGTCATAATCAATCAACTTCAAGTGGAATTTCGAATTTAAAACACCAAAAGATTCTTTTCCCTCTAAATTATTCACAAAAAATTGAATATAATTCCAGTTTGTATTCATAGTCAAACACAACTCAAATTTTCAAATTTATGCATGTCATGTGTTTAAATTTAAGTTTAATTTACTTAATGTAACGACCTGTTTAGTCGTTTTGAGCAGCAGATTTTAATTCTGGAAAAACTGGCTGAGATGATGGACCCCACGACGGACCGTCATGGGCGCGACGGACCGTCGAGGGTGTCTCGTTTCAAAACACTTAGAAATTAGAAATTTGGGTGCTGAAATCGACTCTCTGAACTTCGTAACGGAATGGCAGGACGAACCGTCACAGGCGTGACGGACCGTCACAGATTCTTTAGTAGAAATTGAGTCTCTGAACTTTGCGACGACCTGCAGGACGGACCGTCGCAGGCACGACGGGCCGTCACAGGTTGCGTAATCCCAGTCTGGGTCGGATTTCTGCTAAGTAATTTAAGGGGCGTTTTGGACTATTCTTGCTATAATTATAGGTTTCGTGGGTTAATATTAATAACTCAATTTCTTGGGGGTTAAAAGAGGTAACCTTGAGTTAATTAGTGGGTCATTATTGTCATCTTTTATACTTAATTATATGCTAATTAGGGTAAAAGAAAGAGGGTTTGAATAAGAAAAATAGAAAGAACAAAGGGAGAGAGAGGATCGATCGAACTAGAGAGGATAAGAAACGCTGCTTGAAGATTTGCTTGCTTGATCACTAATCTTCGGTGGAGGTAGGTTATGGTTTTTATATACTATTCGTAGTAAACTCTTAATAGCGAATGATATGTATTGGTGGTATTGTAAACCCTTCTATATGCTTAATTGTATGCTTGCATGAATGTGATTATGTGATTTTGATATAATAAGCATGATGAAGCTATTGAATCCTAATCTTGAAAGAAACCCTAATCTACTTTGTTAATGATGATGCCTTGGAATAAAAGAAGGCTTGATGAACGAAAGTAGTGAGATTAGGGGATCGGGTGCCACGTTCCGGTACCAGGATAGAATGAGGATCGGAGTGCCACATTCCGGCACCAGGATAGTATATGAGGATCGGAGTGTCACG
The DNA here is from genome assembly GCA_027705065.1 of Solanum peruvianum. Lineage (NCBI taxonomy): Eukaryota > Viridiplantae > Streptophyta > Magnoliopsida > Solanales > Solanaceae > Solanum > Solanum peruvianum. The sequence continues at coordinate 63,778,620 of JAKWJD010001761.1, forward strand.
TTCCGACACCAGGATAGTATATGGAGCGGAGTGTCACGTACCGACACGAGAGGAATAAAGATAATGAATCTTGAAATATGTTAATATACTCAATCTAATGAACCTAATTCCCAAATGAGTATGGTATTGAGGCTTGAGTCCTCATGGATGAACTTGGTAGTACTTATTGATGATTATAGTACTTGTTGTTGCTACATGTTGAGTATTATAGTTGATTTATGATATTAACTGATATATAATGTTTTCTATTTTGAGTTGGCCGATGATACCTACTCAGTACTTGTGTTTGTACTGACCCCTACTTGTATGTTTCTTTCTTTGTTATTTGTGGAGTGTAGCAAACGTACCGTCATCTTCAACTCAACCGCAACTCTAGCCAGTCTTCACTACATCGGAAATTCAGGGTGAGCTAATGCTTCTAGATTGGACTGGATCTTCTTCTTCAAGTCTTGATGCCTTGAACTTCCGGCATGGACTAGCTTTTTACTTGTTTTTGCTTTCTTAGATACTCTTAGTTTAGTAATTTGAGGATAGATGTTCTTGTGATGATGACTTCCAGATTTTGGGGAATAATAAATGTTGAGTTTTAGAAGTTACTGAATTGATTTTATTAATGAGTTTAAGTCTTCCGCATTATATTCTGTTATTATATTGAAATGTTGGGTTTTGTATTGGTTGGTTCGCTCACATAGGAGGGTAAGTGTGGGTGCCAGTCACGATTCGGTTTTGGGTCGTGACACTTAACCATCATAATTAACATATGTTTTACTTTATTAAATCACATAATAATAAAAATTACATTAATTTGATGTAAACACTCGGTGTGAATAAGTATTCTTCGTATTTTTGGCTTTTATTATGATCCACTCTTAGTATGCAATTAAATACTCTCTTCAATTTCATTTTAGTTATCGTTTTAACTTTTTCTATGCTTATAAAAGAAAAGTGATAATACAAAGATATAGTTTAAAGTGACGATTAAAGTGAGACTAAAGGAGTATGATATTTAATATAACATTTTTATTAACCTCCATGAATATTAAATTTTAAATTCATAATTAAAAATTCAGTGAGTTAAATATTATATAGTGACAATTTCCATGTTTGTGGTCAGTCATCAATTTGCCTTTGACTGTCAGTGAATAGTAACTGGGGCCAATAATATAAATATAGAAACAAAATAAAAGTTAAAAAAGTATTGCAAAAAAAAGGATAAATTCTTTAAAGCCAAAAATGTACAAAATAAAGTTTTTCATAAAGTTGAGTAAGCACATGCACATTAAATTATGCATATAATTCAGCTGAAATTTATAGTTTGAGCTAAAAATTGGAACTACTCCATTTAATACAACAAATAATAATAATTCAACTTTCAGATTTGTCATTCTATGGAAAGCACATGCTATGTTTTGAATTTCCATCCCAATAATTAAAAAATCAACGCATCGAAATTACTTCATCCTTAATTGAGTTTCGAGTTAGAGAATTGAAAATAAAAAACCTTTCGATAATAAATGTTGTACCCATCTTAGTAGTCCACCCAATGCGACACTATAAAAGTTGCACCAGTAATATTTGGATACGAGATGATGACAACAATAACATACCTAATATAATCTCAGAAGTAAAGGTCTAAAGAGACTAAAGTGGCCCAAAAAGTGTATTTTCAGACGAAACTCGTAAACATATCTTACCCCTACAGTGATAAAGTAGAGAGATTGTTTTCGATAGACAATATCTGACATTGTAAATAACCAGATATCATGTCCAAAGAAAAATGGACCAAGCTTGAAGAGTTGGGGAATAAGTCAATACCATTACATGGTATATATACTATTGTAAAATCCAAAAAGTAACACATAAAATAAAGTCACATCCCTATGCAATAATAATCACATTAGAGCTAACATCCATCAATACCTAATGGAATTTTAAGTACTTGAAACTTCTAAAGCATATAACAAAGAAGGCCACAAAACAAAAACATAGATAAACCAGCCTGAGCTATAGTAAGCCTTCTCCAAAAATGCTTGCATAACACCACCTTCCGGCGAGTAATATAAGAAGCACCATGTCGAATGTAAGCTAAACATCTGCAAAAAAATCCTGCATTGTCATGAGAAAAATATATTAGACATATAGATAAGCAGGTTATGCAGATGATAACAAGCTTTAGGGAACATCAAAACAGGTCTACTCGGAAGTATGCAGACAATGCTTAAGGTCGATGATCTTTCTCGTGGAAAAGCTAAGTCGGTAACTTTTTTATTTTTTGCGATGTATCCCCAAACAATAAGAAAACACTTCTACTAAAATGTTGCTGTACATATCCATCGTGGTATACAGCAGTTCTAGTTTGAGCTTATAAGCATTAGCAGGCATAATTATGGTTTAGAGATGTGCAAATCTGCATTATTACTAAGGACTGCAGTATAAAGTATAATTTCAAATATTTCATTGATAATATACACACACTTCATAGAAATTTTATCACTGAAACACCGAGAGGAAAAGTGACAGACTAGATGTATTCTATCTTCCTTTTCTTTGTTGGAGGTGATACAGAAATAAGACATTATGGTCACAACTAAGACGTTCTCTTTCGAAATCTATTTGGCAATAAGTGACGGCTGTTATGTTGTTGATTCTCTTATTATCCTAAACATTTTTCATAATGTAGAAGGTTAAGATCTCAAATGAAAGACAGCTCCATGATGAGAAAGCAAAATCATACAGCAGAAAACCAATTTTCAATTTAGCAAAGAGAATTGACCAATACAATACAGTTCATTCACGTACTATAGATACAGAATGCAGGACAAGTCATACCCCTATTTGAAAATCTTGAAGATATCTTTTTGGTGCTTTATATATCCTATATCAGAATCTCCAAAAGATAAGAGTTCCCAAATGATAATGCAAAATCAGATAGCGAGCATCAACAATAGGAAGAACTGAAAATTAAAATACAAATAAAAGGAGAGAAACAAAAGGACGTTAAAATTGATGCATATAACTTAAAAACTTTGCGTTGACAAAGTGCACATTTCACCCTAAATAAAGAGCAAAGTACAGGTCCGAGATTGTAAAGATAGTAGGCATGGCTTAGTTGAATGAAGGGAGACTGGGTTGAAATAGTAACTGAGCCTAGATCCAGTCGAATGTAGTCACTTGAAGGATGAGGTAAACAAGGAAATGGTAGAGCAAAAGCCCAACAAATAAGTTATGTCTCATGCAGAACCTCAGAAAAACTACATCTGTAGCAAGCAATATCTGTCCACAATGACCTTTCCATTTTAGCTAGTCCAAAAACAATGACACACATTAACTTAATTGGAATTATCTCCTACTCTAACCATAAAAATTTGTTTTCTTTTAGTTTAATATTCAATTTAATCCACGTTCAACTATGCATTCTTCCATTTTAGATCTTGAAGTGACGTTTTAATATCTTAAATAACAATACCATACTCTATTCAACTTTCTCCTCGACATCTCTATGCAAGTCAGAGTAGGCCAGGCCATGTATCCTAGATAATTAAATATGTTCCAATATTCCAATAATTTATTTTAAAATATCTGATTTCCAAGTCTTTACTGTTCCTTCTCTTTATATACTCAATTTCAAAGTGTCCAACATCCGTAGTGACTAAATATTTTACCCTAATTGAAATAATCATGTAAACTGTAATATAAAAGTGGTGAGTGAAAGAAAATGATGAAAAAATAGACCAAGATATAATAGGAAAGGGGAACAATGCAACAAAAGAAGACCTTCAGCGATTGAATATATTGAAATAAGGCATCATTGCAAAGCAGAGGATGGGGACATGGAGATAATCATACATGACAATGTAGAAGACAACATAAAGCACCATAAGTTTGCATTTACCTGCATTTTTTCAACCATGGAACTGAAGATTTGGCAAAGCAAATCATTCATCTGCAGGGCAGTCGGGAGTTTCTGAAATTTTATCCTCACTTTCTGGAACTTTACTTTTTGGACTCATGTTTCTGAGGTCCTTCACTACATCCTCAAGGCCTATCAACCTCTTATCCAGCATCTGAACCTTACCCATAAAATTCTCAAACTGACCAGCATATTCTTCCTCTGCTTCTTTTGCTTTTTGTTCCAAGATCAAGCAATTGGATCGGAATTCTTCCTCTTGCTTGAGGCGTAGCTTTTCCATTTCAGCAGAGCTCAACATTAGACCACCAGGACCAGCATCTTTGTAGTATGGTTCTTCAGGCAGCTGGAATTTCTTCCTATACTCAGAAAACTGTTTCTGGGTTTCCTTCAATGCCTTCCTGTAACCATCCAATATATTTCCCATCATAAAAAGCTCCCGTTCAAGACGACAAATATCTGCATCCCTTTTTTGTATTTCCTCACATTTAGACTTATGCAAGTGATCAATTACGCTGTCCCTTTTATGCACTTCACTAAGAAAAATTTGCTGGTTTATGTTTAATTGATCCTCATTTTGTTCCTTTGCTTCATACATCATCCTAGCCTTCATCATTAGGTGCTGCATCTGCTCCATGCATGATCCAAAATCTAATGGCTTCTCGTCCCATTCCCCCTCAATCCTCAACCTCTTGCTGCTGCCATGGAGAGAATGATGAGCCATATCAGGTTCAATCTCCATCTCTCTCTTACTTCCACTGCCAAAAAAGTGGCCACCTGTATGCATCTCATCTCTAGAAGCAAGAAGCTCAACTGAAGACTGATCATGAAGTTGCCCCTGTGAAGTAAATCCAATCTGTGTACTTTCCATCGTTTGCAGTAAATTTCCTGTCATCCCATCCCCAACAAGAGTACCATTACTCGGAATAACATCAAATTCATCTTCAACCTCATGCCTCTCTGCTCCTTCATCCTCTTCCTCAACATCATCATCATTCACATTATCATTGTCATTGTCATTGTCATTGTCATTGTCATTGTCATTGTCATTGTCATTGTTAGTGTCGTTGTCATTGTCATTCTCATTCTCATCTGCCAACTCATGGTTTTCTTTCTTCTCCTCATCGTTATCCAAAGACACTGCTTCCTGCATCTTACATCTCTGTAACAAAGGCTCGTTAGCATCTTTTCTTTCATCAAAAAGCCACTGTTTCTCTTCCTCTTCAACCACCTCCTTCTCTTCCTTGTGTTCCTCAACATCCATCATCTCCACATCCTTCACCTCTTGCTTCTGGCCAAGATCCTGACCCAACGTCAACTCAATACTCAGTTCCTCCCCTAAAGCTCCATCCAATTCTTGAGCTTCGATTGACCCACCGACTCTTGCATTGTCCTCGTTACCACAATCCTCCTCCTCCTTCACATCAGCTTCAGACTCCACCTTTTCTGGTTCTTCACTATACAACACCTGCTCACGCTGTGACTTTATCAAGTATTGCAAATGTGCAGCATAATAACAGTCCACTAATTGGTCCCCTTGTGTCAGTTCCTTCTCCACCATGAACCAGAACAATCCAGCCCAATCCACTTTCTCAGGGTGCCCATCTTTTATAGCCTTAGTCCAACTTAACACCTCATTAGGCATTATCCACGCGTCCTCATGCAAAAGCACCCAAATTGACACAAAATTCTCAAGAAAGCTTATCGACTCCTCAGTCAATGGATCAGCATCCACTTCCATACCATCAACCACAGCAACACTCCCTTTGTCCTTCTTCAAAGGCAGCTTAAGCGCCCGCCCTAAATCAGCCCTATTAACCGCAATTCTAAAATCATTAACATAACTAGCCCTCAACTTAGAATCATAAGTAGCAATCAACTGTGCAATCAAATCCACCCTTATATCTCTATCAAACTCTATATGTACAAAATCCCACAACCCCAAACGCCTCAGCAACTTCTCATGCCTATCAAAATCAAGAATCTTTGAAGGGAAAAAAGGAACAGGCTTTAGGTTTTCCTTAAGCATTTGCAATTTTTTCTCAATAGCTTGTAACTTCTTTGTGTGGCATTTACCCTTCTTCCGCTTAGTACGCTTGATAGTATTACTAGGCGACATCATTCGAAGGTCAGTAACACTTACCTCTGTATCTGCAATTGGTAGATCCACAGTTAAACCAAAATCAGCATTTACATCAGCCGTAACAACTTGAGGGTTTTCTTTTTCTAGGTCTTTTTCTTCAAGAATCACATCTGGGGTCTCTTGTTTTCGCAAACTGGAGATGGGATTCTCTTGGTTTTGAGGATTAAGGGGTTCTAAGATTTGGGGTTGCGATTGAAGCTCTGAATTTGGGTTTTCTTTGTCTGGTTCTTCAGCGTTGTTAGAGTCGTCGATTGATGGTTCTTGAATTGGGGAATTTGACATATCTATACAGAGGAACAGTTTTTCTTTGGGAATGAGCAAGAAATCAAGGTTTTTGAAGGATCAAATTCAGACGATTTTGAATTTTTTTCGAGAAGAACAGTAGCAGGGTTTTTCTTGAATTTTGTTCAGTGGTTTTATTTCTTATTCTCTGTGCTTCTCCTTCCAAAAATTACAAATGGGCTTGGATCAACATTCAAACAATGTCCTAATTTTGTAACATTTTATTCTTTTAGTAATATTCCAAAATATTTGTTTTTTTATGTGAATTTTGTCAAAAAATTATATGGATAATTCAAGTTTTATAATTCATATGATTGTATCAAACTTGTAGTAACAAGAATAGAAACATAGATATACAAGATAAGATGTGATTGGTTTTCGTGATAGACAACATGTGAAAATTGAGGCTGATATGATTCAGACATGTAAAAAGAAGAAATACAAATGTCCTAATAAAGAAGGGTTTAGAGATTGACATTGATAGGTCCAATGAGAAGTAGATGTAAATGGAGAAAAGTACATATAAGTGATTAGACATGGCGTAACATATCTTAAACTCACTAAAGACATAAGTCCAGGGCATGAAAATTGAGGATTACGATAGATTATAGATGATTAATCGGTAGTCGTATAGAATCACTCTTTCTTATGAGGGAGCATGAAAAATGATGTTTTCTGTTATTGTAATACGTTAGTTAGGAAACTTACAGATTTTCTCTTTGTAGAAGTTTATCGCCTGCAACAGTCACAACTCGAATTACTGAAGGTCGAGAAACTCCAGCTCCCCCTTAACCCTAGTCGTTTTCTAGACAATTCAGAATTCATTTTCAACATTCATAATGATCTTAATATAGACAATATTAGGGCGTAAGGTTGGATTAACTAATGGGCCGACTCACTCAGTTAGCACCCTTTATGAGTGTACTAGGCCCAAAAGATATTTTACTAACACTTTTACTTGGATTATGTTTAGAAAAAGGAAAAATAACTTAAATACACAACTATAATTTTTATATTCTCTAATTTTCCCTACTTTTTTTAAATATTACATAATTCCCTTTTTTTTATTTTAGTGTAAGTTTTTAGATACATTAAATTCTCTCTCCTATAATACACATTTACCCATTTTAATGCCTATTTTTTCTCCATTAAAACACTCAACCTCTTAAATCAGTTTTTGAATTTTGAATTTTATCCATTTAAACACTCAACCTTTTAAATCAGCTTTTTGATTTTGAATTATTAAATTTAATTAATTTTAAATAAAAGGCCAAATTTTGAAATTTTGAATTTCAAAATTCAAAAAATTTGAAATTTAAAAAAGTAAAAATTTCAGGAAGCAGGACAACTTCTCTTAACTTCTACCGTTTTGTTCTTACTCCATCAAGTTTCAGTTCTTTTTGCATGATACTACGAATCTTCAGAAGGATTCAAACAAAGACTTTGGCTGTAAGAAGCTCAATTAATAGTCTCTTCGGCTGCTTTTCGTAAAGTTAACATTTCCTTTTTGTTCTACGTTAAGATGTAATCTGGATTTGATAATATTTCATTCTTTTACAGATCTGTACAAACCAGTCGTGCTAAACTTGGAAGGGTCTGTTGTTACTGCGTCATGTTTGGATTACCTCACAGGTCTGCTTTTACTGTTTTTTATTTCCATGTTAACTTACTAGGCCTAGTTTGCGGGACAAACTTTATGAAGTAAAAGAGAATTTTTTGGGGAATTACTTCTCTATTCTGGGATTCCATCACGTTGTTGAAGTTTCTGATAGTTCGTTTATCATAATGCAGCTCTCACTTCGTTGAAGTCGCTAAATGTCAATAGATGTCACCTTTTAGATGATGGATGTGAGAAGTTTTTGGGTAAGTGGAAGACATTTGTTATCTGCCAAAAAGAACTGACTAAAGCAAAACCATTCCACATTGTTAGCCAACCGTTTTATATCTGCAGCACTCAGCAGTTTGAAAGAGTTAAATCTGGGATTAACAATATCACAGATACATGAATTTGTTGTGTATCATAATATTTTAGATGGTGAACTGATAGATGAATTTGTTGTGTATCATAATATTTTATATGTATCATGAAGTTTTGAAAATTGTTATAATGTATCATTCAATAAATTTAGTAAATGCGTCATCAACTGTGCTTGATGATACATATAGAATCAGTGTGTACAGTGTTTAGTCAATGCACTGATACATGTAGTAGATATGTATCACATGTTTTGCATGTAGTATGAATTCCTGAAAACTGGTATCATGTATCAGTAAGGTATTAGTTGTTTAGTTGATGTACTGATACATGTTTTGAAAATTGTTATAATGTATCATTCACTAAATTTAATAAATGCGTCATCAACTGTACTTGATTATACATATAGAATCAGTGTGTATATTGTTTAGTAGATGTTTCTGATACATGTATTAGATATGTATCACATGTTATAATGTTTTAGTTAATTCACTGATACATGTAGTAGACATGTATCACATGTTTTTCATGTAGTATGAATTTCTGAAAACTGAAACCATGTATCAGTAAGTTATTAGTTGTTTTATTTAGTATTTATATTTCAATATCGTTATAATTTGTTGTTTTATTTTCAAATTGCAGTAAAAAGATACCAACACATCCCATAAGGTTTGTTGTCAATTTTAACAACAATTTCCTAAAGGACAAGAATGTGATCAGATTCCGGGGGGAGGAGTATCTTCAGCAGACTGATAATGCAAGGAAAATGTACTGCATATAAACACCAAAGGCAGAAGCATCTCCAGCTTCCAAAGACCTTTACTTGCTTCAAATTCATACCCTTAGGTCTTGTAATTAGAGAAGTTGTTGTATTGTCTTTTTATTCACAATGTAAGATTGTTTCTCGTGTTTTGTAATTATAGCATGTATAGACTTTTTGTAATTGATAGGAGTGTAGATAGTTATCATCTATTTGTTTTGTATTGAACATTATTGGATGAATAGAGTGCATCGTTCACAAAAAAAGACAAATATTCAACCAAGCATAACATACATAAAATAAAAGCTAGAAACCCCAATATTCAATTATAACTAAAGAGAAACATTATATATTCTTATTGTCAAATTGACCGTAGTGTACTTTAAGGATTTCAAAGGATTCTTAGAAATGATCAACAATTATTTAAAGAAGCCAGATGGAAAAGATAAATAGACTTCAAAATAGATGATATAATCTTTGATTTTCAAAATTTGAAATTAATATCCAATTACGTGCTGATTTTATGGTGATTAATGATCTGTTACCTTAAATTAAGCTGTTTTAGTAACAACATTAATTGTACCGTTTATTCCCCATTTTTTCTCAACAGTTTAAACTTACCATGTATCATTTACCATGTATCACTAGAGTCTAAAGTATCACAGAATAATAAATTTAAGGGATTTCTTGTAAATAATAAATTTATCGGGACAGAATGTAATTATTGAATTACACTATGGGATTTCTTAAATTTTTACTTAGAAAAAATTATCAAACTAGTCACAATCTCTAACTAAATTAGTAAAAACATCTACGCTTCAAAATAATTATCAAAAAAGTCAAAATGTCAATATTTTAGAAAATAATTTGTGCTCAAAATTTATTTCTCAAAACAATCCAACTTTGAATTAAATTCTACCTCCATTACCCATTTACACTTCTTCCTATTCTTTAGTACCATTAAATTTATTTTTTATATTTCGTTTTTCAATTCTTTTTTCTCTTTCACAGTTTTCATCATCCCCATCATTCATTTTTTTTTACTTTCATCTAAATTTCACCATTATTCTCTTCATTGTTGAAGAATAACTAATTACTTAAGTTTGTAACAATTTGTTCAGGTCTATTAATTAATTCAATTGATAAAGATATTTTTGAATTCATCATTTATTTTGCGAGATTTTGTTTTCAAATCCACACATTATGTTGAATTTTCGCATTGTATGTATGAGGATTTTCTGTCCTTTTTTTAAAAAAAAATTATGTGAGTTTGTTAACTTACTCATCAAATATTTATGTATTTCAGATTTTTAATATTTAAATAGTTCTTGTCGATCATTTTTTATGATTTGTTTTTTATATTTCAAATTTAGTAGAATCCACATTAGCATTTAGTTATTGAATAGTTTCGCAAAAGTATTTGAAAGTATTTTGAATGTTCTGTAGTTTTTAGTCAAATTTATGTTTACAAAGTGATAATCTAAATACAACCCTGTATTTTGATTATTTAAAATTGTGAATGAATACGAAATCAAAAATAAACTAGTTGGTATAAACATATAATGAGCAAAATAAAATACAAAATATTTGACTGATAGGATGAATACACATATAATGAATACATAAATAAACTGTATTTTGGCTATTTATAGTTGAGAATGAATACGAAATCAAAATATAAATACAAAACTTTATGATATACATTAGGACGAATATGAAATCAAATCTAAATACAAATTTTATGGTATACATTATGATGAATACGAAATAAAATCTAATTACAAACTATTTGGTATACAAAGTGATATTGAAAATAAACAAAATAAAATACATATGTAAGATGAATGAATACTTATATCATGAATACATGAGTATTTGTATTCTGAATACTGGAAAATTTCTTAAAAGGAGATACATAAACTTCATAACCATAACATGATAGCCAAATAACTTCATAAAATTTCAGACATTTTTAAAGATAATTTATAATTTCATAACGTCAAAATATGTCTTAGTAGAATAAACTGCTTCAAAAAAAATTAAGAAAATTGAATATTGAACTTTTAGAACAATGGTGATAGGCGTATATTTTAGAACATGATGAAAGAAGAAGAAAGAGAGGGAAATTGGTGTATTTTGATAAATTGCCAATTAGTTCTTTGTTTTTGAATTTTTATAACAGATAAGACTTTTAAGCAATTGTTTCTTTTTAATATTTTTCTCTTCCCTTAATTTCTCCTTTTATTTTTAACAATTGTTTCTTTTTTAACATTTTTATTAAATATTAAAAGTATTGACAATAAGTCCTATTTATGTCAAAATATTGACATTTTGAAAATTCTCCCTTATGTCTATTATTACATAGGCAAAATCTATCAGTTGACACCTAAAGTTGAGACTAATTTTCACTTAGACACCTACAATAGGCCTTATTCATTCTAAACACTTATAAAAGACCTTTTCTATTTTATTTGATATTTTTTACTAATATGACATATGAAGTGTATTATCCACACAAAAAAAGAATCTTCCTTCCCATTTTCAGCCATCATCTCTCAAAATTTAAAAGTCGAAAAAATAGAGATATGATAGTTCTATGGAGATTGCAAAGATTTTCAATTGCAAAAATTTTTCCTTGTTTAAACACATCACTTCAAATTATTTTTGTATTCTTGATTCCTTTTGCTTATTTTAAATCTAGCTCCAATCTTTTCTAAATTACTTCAAATTTAATTTTTTAACTCATTTTGATGTGTTCAATCAATTGAAACAACAAACAATCTGAAAAACCTAAATAATTCAAAATATTCAATTTGCAATTCTAAGCTTTAAATGACCTTCAATGGTGGTGAAGAAGAAAAGTAAACGCATAATAAAACAACCCTTGAGAGGTGCTTGATGTAGCTGGTTAGAGTTATATATATATTATAAAAAATTGTTGTCTATAATTTTATGTAAGGATTAATTATACATAATTTAATTATACATGTGTTACTTCGTTTTATATCATGCACAATATAATATATATATATTATATATATATATATATATATATATATATATATATATATATATATATATATAATATATATATATATCCTCACACTATATAAAAAATGATCTATGACGACAATTAATTAATGGCATTAGCTCAATAACCGTTAAATATGAATTTTAGCGGCAATTATCATTTTTTATATATGTTCTTAAAGCCTTTAGCGACATTAAATCTAATAACACTTAACTAAAGTCGATAAAGACTTTAGCATTTTTTATTAATACAATTTTCTAAATTACAAATCAAACACCATAATAATTTTAGCATAATCATAATCAACTAGTCACTAAACAACCCCTTGTGGTTTAATACATACACCCAAAAAGAAAAAGATTTAGGGTGAAGTCAGTGCCTCCATTTCTTCTAAAAGAATCACCTTTTTTGGCATAATACGTAAACATGTCTTTTAACTTAACTTTAGCTGACAACTATGACCTCCAATTTTGAGTGTGCACAATGAAACACTTAAACTTGAATAAAATTAACAACTGTCTACTTGTGTCCTACATTGCATAATTACATCAAATGTCACGCAGGACACAAAACTACCTGTATGACGAATGTGTCTATTTGTTCAATTTTATACAAAATTAAGTGTTTACTTGTGCACACCAAAGTTAAAGGTCATAGTTGTCGGGTGACGCCGAGTTAATGGTCATGTTTATGTATTTTCTTTGCAAACATGAAAAGTAATGACATAATACATAAATATGCCTTTTAACCTGACCTCATTTAACATTGATGCCCTCAACAATGGGTGTGCAAATAAACACTTAAAACTTTTATAAAATTAAACAAGTAGACACATGATTCCAATGTGACATAATACGTGTAAGTAACCACGTTGGACATTACCATGTAGGATGTCATATAGGTCATGAGTGTTTATTTATTCTATTTTATACAATTTAAGTGTCTACTTGTGCACGTCCAAAGTTGGAGGGCATAAATGTGGAAATGAAATCAAATTAAAGGTAAATTTATATATTATAAATAATTGAAGATCTTTATATACTATTAAATTTTGTGAATCACCTATTGTATATCATTGTATTATGTGACCTTCCTATTAAGGACATGTTTGGCTATAGAGGGACAAAAATTGATAAATAGTGTTTATTCATATAATTTGTTATCTGATAAATAATCCAATTTTCAAATACTATGGAAAAAAATTAGAATTCGGGTCAAATTTCATTATTTGGGAACTTTTAAAAATTCAAGTTTTACGTTAAACTCTTTTTTTTTACAAAGATCATCCTCTATAGTAATAGTTTGCGTTGTATATAATTTTTTACGTAACATCAAAATAGTGATGAAATACTCAGTGAATATGAAAGTGATGATATGGTTGTTGAAAAAAATGACGAATAATCGGCCAGAGTTAAAGTCATATGTTTTGTTTACGTCACGAGTTTGGAATGATGCTTGTTGCGCTCACTCCGAACTACCACAATGCTTCAGTATCATGAACACTACTTGTAATTTGATGCAACAAAGATCCAATTGACTTATTATGGAGGTTATGAATCTAGTTACGTCGACGTTTCTATCTTGTTATTTAATACAAACCTATGGTTAGTTTTGGTGGTTTTCAAAAGTTAATGGGTATAAATTATATTTCTGCAAAAAGTGAAATATGTTTTTCAAATATTATGGCCAAACACATAGTAAAATTTCACTTAAATAGTATTTGCCAAAAATAATTGAGAATCTATGACTAAACGCTAGCTAAACATAGTTATTTCAATTTATGAAGTTAAGAAAATCTCCAAAAATATTTGTGAACATTAAATAACTATATAAAAGTAGGACAAGAATCAAATTTAAAATTTCAAAATATCATTAATAAGGCCAGTTTAGTAAAATACACCTCTAATTAAAGTTTTTCTTAAAATATGTCAGGTCAATAAAGATCAAATAATATAGTTAGTAAAATACACCTTTAATTAAAAAATTTCTTAAAAATATGTCAGATCAACAAAGATCAAATAATATGAAATGTCAAAATAAAAAGCCAAAATACATTAATTCTCGATAAAGTTTGGGACATCCACCATTTTCTGTTTAATGAAGGTGCTCTTAGCTCGACATCATTGATTCTATTTCACTAGAACCCCTCGTTTTGGTTGAAAATGAGCATCTAAAAAGACACGTAAAATATTTACTTGTCGTTTAGACAAGCATATAGTAATTTTATCTTAATAGCATACTATATTTAAAGTAAGAACACATATTACTTAATCAGGTTAACATATGAATTATATGCATATGAAGACATATCTAACATTAATTATTTTACATAAATACTCGATAAGATCAATTTTTATCAAAGAAAAATAATCAATTCACATAAGGAGCGTTCAAATTAGATATAATATTTGTATTACAAAACAATATCACAATTTAATTACAGATTTAAATTTAAATTAATCAAGCTCAAATTAAATAAAAAAAAATACTAGTAAATAGGAGCGTACGCACATAGGCCAAGTTGTTTATGCCTTTTCAATTACCAAAACAATCAATAGATTCAAATAGGTAATTCAAACGCTATATTGCATACATTTTGTTATTAAATTGAAGTAATTCTTAGCATTTATAAACAATCGTATGGTAGAGTGTATAAGTAAAAATAATGTATGCATTAGATTTATATATTAGTAATATTTTGTTTAATACGTATTTTATATTATGCGTTAGTAATGCACGTAGATATAATGCATACATTAGCATAGTTAATTGACTTTATACATCTTTTCTATCATAATTGTGAATAATATTTTATAAATAAATATTTTATACAATGCATGCTATTTTTGTTACAAAATATCAAAAAATAAGTAAGAAATAATTTTTGTTTAATTAGTGCAAACATTACTAATATTTCCTCTGTTTCTATTTATATGTCATTATTTTAGATATCACATCCCTTGAGAAATTAGGTAAGTTTAATATTGTACCCTTATTTAAGTTCTCTTAAAGTCAAATTTTAAATAATGAATATAAATTAATTTATTTTAATTAATAAAATTGGGCAATAAACATGAATTAGAGTATATTTGAATTGGCCTTAAAAAAGTAATTTTTAAGTCAAAAGTAAAAAAAGAGGAGACCTATTTTTTATTTTTAATTTATTTTAAGTCACTTTACACTTATCTTAAATTATTTTTAACCTTGCAAACCCACTTCCTAATTTATTTAAGTTATTTTTAAGTAATTTTTTCATCTGTCAAATATTTTCTGAAGTCAAAACCCGATTTATAAGTACACTTGACCAACTTTAAGACAATCCAAATAAACCCTTAATCATATAAGTTTTCTATACCGGTAACAATGACATTTTCAAGAATAATAACTCCCAAGGATGAAATATGAAAAATAATGTTATTTATGTCTTGTTTTTGTGAAATGACAAATATTAATGATCATCTATTTTAAGTAAAACGACATATACATATAAGGAAAGCGCTAAATGACCAGAAAATTTATCCAGTATTTTGGCTAAAAAATTAAAAATCTAAAATATATTTTTTTATTTTAAAATAAACTGATCATTTTTTCATTCTTTAGTTAAAATGTATTAAAATTAAAAGGGTAAAAATATTTTAAAAAATAAAATAACATAGAAAAAATATCATTCTGATTAAATTTTGTTAAAAATGACAAAAGTCTCACCTTGGTGGTTAATGAGATGAGTGGACTCGTTATAAGGCTTGGACAATCCTCATCTCTTTGAGCTAGCTTTTGGGGTGTGAGTTGGGCCTAAGACCTAATTTCACATGGTATCAGAGTAGGACCCGTCTCACCCGATGTTGGAACCCCCGAAATCAAAAATTGCCCAAATCAGATGCTAAGCACTGGGCGTGAGATGGAGTGTTAAAGGAAGACAAAAGTCCCACATCAGTGGTCAATGAGATGGGTAAACTCGTTATAAGGCTTGGACAATCCTTCTTCTTTTGAGCTAGTTTTTGAGACGTGAGTTAGATTTAAGACCTAATTTCACAGTAAATTTGCACTTTATCAAAACGACCTTAAAGAAAGTGATTGAGCAACCCCACCCCTTAACTAGCATTCACTCACTTTTAAGTTTCCTTCATGAATAAGAATTAAATTGACACAACTTCTACATGAAGAAAAGCTTTTGCTTTTTTCTTTTGGTGTTAAGTAATTTAATTTGTAACTTACAACTTTTTAATTGCTCTTAATATTGTAACCACTATTGAGAAATTAATTTGATGACTTTTCTTAATCCTACTTATCTTTTAAGAGTGAAACCGAAAATTGGAAGAGAAGTATTTGTTGAAAATGTGCAAATTATTATTTTTTAAATTCAAGAAACGTGCTTATTAATTTTTCTATTTATATTTTATTTTTATTTTTGGAGGAAGAAGTCATAAATTTAAAAAGAAAAAAAAGTAAAGGGAAAAAGACAACAGAACGCGTTGTGAACATTAACACTAAATTGGTGAAAAGATTAAAAATAAAAAAGGAAGTTAGAAATTAGTTACTTTTTAAGTATATTTTTTAAAAAATAATTACACTAATGATTTTTCATATGATTAATTTGAAATTTTTATAACAAATGATTATTTATCAAATAAAGGAATTGAAAAGTGATTATTTGTGAATTTTATTCATAAAACTTTTACTCATTAATTTTTATTTGTGCTTTTTTCTTTTCTTTAAGAGTACTTGTCCTTGTCGGTGGGAAAATGCATATTATTTTAATTTCTCCTTTCCATTTTTAAAAAAAATTCTGATGGTGATTTTGAAAAAAGAGAAAATACATTAATTTCTATTTTGGTATTTTTTAAAATTTTTCTTTTTAGTCTTTCTCTTTATTTCATTTAAATTTCTTTTTAGTCAATAGTGGTGTGTGTTTGAGTCGTTTTCCGTTTTGGAATTCAAAACTTTATGTTTTATATTACTCTATTCGTTTTAAAAAGAATGATTTTTTTTTGACTTTTCACGTGATATTTAAGGATATAAGATTAAAGGAAAATTTTATACATTTGATTTAACTTTAATTTTCAACTACAAGATTCAAATTTTTTTTTTATACTCTTAAATTTCGTGTCAAATCAAACTATGTGAGTATTAATTTTTCTAACAAATTAGGTTAGTAATATTGTCATTTTTTAAATTTTTTTGTCACTTTTATAAAAGTTTGTGAGGTCTTATTGGGTTTAAAGAAAAGGAAAAAAGAGAACCCTCGAATCCGACAAAAAGTCACACATGGATTCCAACAAATGAAATTAGATACCAATAATTCACATATAGGCGACAAATAAAGTTTAGTGTGCGATTACAAGGGCACAATGTACTTAATCGATAACACGTCACGGGTTTAAGTCTTAAAAATAATTTTAAAAAATTTTAATTTTATAATTAAAAATATAATATAATATAAATACTTTATAAAATTGAATTAGTGAATTTCACGAATTAAATAGTAATAGTTGATAAAATAAAAGTAAAATTTGACATAATTGATAAAGATATTATATAATTAAAATTAGCATAAATTTTAATAAACCTAATTTTACTGAATCGGACATAATTTCACTATTATGCATATTGAAGGTTAAACCTACTCATTCTATAATCTATAACATATTTTATGATGAGATGATTAAATTTTTTTTTATTGAGTTTTGAAAATAGAAAAAATTAAATTGATTAAAAAGAATTATAATTTTAAATTTCATGCGATATGTAATCGTTCTTTATTAAGAGCATTCTATTATTAATATTGAATTTTCTGATGCGAATCTAAATTTATTAGAAAGAATAATTAAGTTGGGAACAATCATGCTGTAGTCTTCTCAGATCTCTGTTAAAAAAAAAACACCAACGGTCTTATTTTCAGTATATTTTTCTCCTCACTCTGTTTCTGATTACAATAACTTCCAATTCTTCTTCATATATATATAACTGTTACCTCTCCCAATTCCACTAACCGAAGAAGAAAAAATGTCTCTCAAATTCTCATTTTCTCTCCTTCTATTTTCCCTAATCTCTACTCTCTCCACCGCCCAATTCGGCGGTACTGGCTCTGCTCCTGGCGGCACTGGCACTACTCCCGCCGGCACTGGCAGTACTCCCTCCGGCACTGGCAGTACTCCCGGCGGCACTGTCACTTCTCCAAGCGGCGTTGGCTCTGCTCCAGGTGGAACTACCGCTGCTCCAGGTGGAACTACCGCTGCTCCAGCCGGAGGTACTGCTACCGGCGGGGGTGGAGGGGCGACGGTTGAATTGTGGTGCGTGGCGAAGAACAACGCAGAGGATACTGCTCTTCAAACGGCGCTTGATTGGGCTTGTGGGCCTGGAGGTGCTAATTGCGGGCCAATTCAGCCCGGTGGACCCTGTTATGACCCTAAAGATATACAGAAAACGGCGTCGTATGTGTTCAATGATTACTTTATTAAGCATGGGATGACTGAAGATGCTTGTAAATTTGATGACAATGCTGCTCTCATTTCTATAAATCCAAGTGAGTAAATTTTCATTTGCTTATTTAGTTATAATTTGGTAACTAGAATTGTGATTTATAGTGTTATTATCTTTTTTCAGGTCATAATGGCTGTAAATTTCCATCGAGGTAACTGTTTTCCTTGTGCTAAAGATCTGATTTTTTTTAATTTTTTGCCTTAAATGATTCATGACAATAATAGATATTTGGTTGTGAAATTGATCATTGAGCAAAAAGAAACTAAGGAGGAAATAACCTGTATGATTTAGTTTGTGCAGAGGTTATGTGCTAATAGAAATTGGTAATATTCCTTTAGTTTCAATTGTTTGTCTTGTTTTGACTATACAAAATTTAATAAAAGTAGAAGACTTTCTATTTTTTGTGGTCTTAAATTAGAGATTAAAGATACAGAGAGTGTACAAAATACTCATTAACATTGTGGTCGTAAACATGTCATATCAGGTCTCATGTCCCATGTCTTGGGGAAGAAGTTGGGTTTGGATCTCGCTCAAGTGGGGGTCAGGGATGGCTGTTGGGTCTCGGGAGAGGGTCGTCGTTGGGCCCCAATTGGTTCAGGGTTTCGAGTATCAAATCCCGAATAAGGGTCTCCGATCAGGGTCGAATCTTGAGTACAGGATTGGGGTTCAGGTTAGAGTCGGAGTCCTGAGTATCAGGTTTCGTATCAAGGTTGGAGTCCCGAGTATCAAGTTTGGTCTGGGGTAAAAAGTTGGGGTCGGATCTCCGATCTCGACCAGGGTCCCAATCAAGGTCAAGGTCTCGAGTATCGGGTCCCAAATAATGATCTTCGATCCGGGTCGAATCTCAAGTACTGGATCGGGGTTCATGTTAGAGACGGGGTCCTGAATATCAGGTTTCGAATCAGGGTTGGAATTGGGTCTTAGTCGAATCCCATGTTTGAGATTGGGGTTGAGGTTGGTCTCAGGTCCAGGATTAGATTCGCGTGATCAGAGTCGTGGTTGAGTCTTAAATGAGGTTCGGGCTCTCGAGTATTAGAGGCAGGTATAGGATCCTAATATGGGGGTTTTCATCGGGTCTCGAGTCTGTGTCCCAGGTCTTAGGTTGAGTCTGGATCGAGGTTTTTATCTCCGTTCTTGTTAAAGGCCTCAATCGAGTTTGGGTCTTGGGTCCTGAGTCTTGATCTCGGGTAAGAGTAGATGTCAAGGTAGGATCCCTAGTCATGATGGTTTGGAAGGGTTGGGTTTGGGTCCCTCGTCGATTTCAGGTCTTAGGTCTTGGGTCCTAGGTCGGCGCTAGATCTTGTGTCTTTAGTTTCATCTTGTGTGTCAAGGTTGGGGTCAATTCTTGATTCTAGACGTTTGGTTCGGGGTTGGCTCTCTTCACTCGGAACCTAGGTCTCAAGTCCCGAGTTGGGTGTAGAGTCTCTTATTTTTTTTTGGATTTTCTTTTAGCGGATTTGGTCTCTTTTCCTTTTTAGTATGTCAATATTGTTTAGATTAAGTGGGTCATAACCCAACCTGGTGTTTAGCTTAGTTTTGATCAATCCAGTTTAACCCAAAGCAAATTCGGGTTGGACATGACCCAATCTGTTTTTGGTACAATCCTTTTTAGTTTAACCTCTTCAGTTTTAGTTTAACCTGCCCATTTGACAACCCTACCTCAATCCGTAGCTTAGATAGGTTGGCTATGTGAATTCAACATCATTGTTTTTTACTTCAGATGTTTATAATAATAGTGTTATGATCAAAGGTTGCACTTAAACCCTAAAGCAAGATATAAAACATGTTGATGCATGTCAATGAGCGTACCTCTGAAGAGTCGACACTAATCAATTGATATTTCACTTTATTTGTAGCATTTCAATTTTCTTATACATACATTTGCTATTCATACTTGTATTTGTCTTGGCTAAACATGCATATTGCCTTTCTTCATCAAAGCCCCAACAGACGTTGGAGCTTGTTAGTGCATAAATCTATGTATTATTGAATCTAATGAGTTAAACTTGAGCGGCTGTAGAGTTTTTGTGTGGTAACTAATCACTTTAAAATGGAAAATGGTATAGAATAAGAAATTATTTAAACAGAAAGTGCTAGGGCCTTAGCAATTGGCAATTATGTGATGACAGAGAGTAACATGAGTGTATTGTTTGGTTGGTTTTGTTTTATGAATTTTGTTCTATAGCATAACACACTATGTAACAAGATTGCCTCGATTGATTACTTTTAATGACAATGGAATATAATAAGAAATAATAATCAAGCCATAAATGATTTTGAGTTTCATGTTCAAGGATTTCCTCTGAAGTTAATGAAAAAAGTTTGAAAAGATTTGCAATATGCTTTAAGGTTGTCATTATGGCTCTGCTGTTGATCTATAAATTTCGAAATTATGTTAGACATAGTCATTGATTCAACTTGTTTTACGACTGTTGCTTAATTTTGCTAGATAGAATTCAAAAGAATGTATACATCTTCTTCGATCGAGTTGAATAACATAAGACACTACACATACATCGTGAGTTTTATCCATATGATCTTGGGGTATCCACACTTCTCTTATGCCGAAGCCCCATTGGATTATTTGGTCTTGCATGTTCTTAGCAAAATTATTTCCATGTTATCTGTAGTACTTCAGTTCATTATAGACTTCAGCTTTTGAGACAGTTCTTTGTGCATCATTATGCAGCAAGAACTCAAGTGGAAGTCCTAGTGGGTCGACGAATGGGGGATTAAGTCCATCCTCAGAAGATTTGAGTAGCGGCAGTTCTATTCTCAGAAGGTGGATGTATATCTTGATGGCGATCAATTTGATGTTTGCAAGTCAGCTTATTTTCTGATGACTCGAGAATTTGAGTCTCGTTCCCACTGTATGTAGTATGTAGCGTAAGGCAATTTTGTTAAGAGCTCTAAAGCTCTAGGTATTCAATGTTGGTTCCACGCCCGCGCTCTGCAACATCGCAGAAGCCATAATCGAAGAAATATCATGACGATATTTCTTCTTGTTTGTTTATCATTCATGTTGGTATGTAATCTAACTTTAGAATGATGTTGAAGTACTGAATTATCATTGTAAATAGAGTGTGCTGATTGTATTACTAGCTATTGTGGTTCTTCTTGGATGCATGGTGACTTGTTATTTCAATTGTAGAGTTAGTTAGAGAGAGTCTGCAGGGGTTCATTTGAACTATTTTTGCCATAAAAAATTGCATTATTGTCACGACCCAAATCGGGGACGCGACTGGCACCCACATTTACCCTCCTATGTGAGCGAACCAACCAATTTAACCCTTAACATTTTAATACAATATCAACGAAAGAAATGCGGAAGACTTAAACTCATTAATGTAACAATTCAAAACTATTATTAATATTCCCAAAATTTGGAAGTCATCATCACAAGAACATCTATCTCAAATTGCTAGACTAAGAATGTCTACGAACTAAAAATACATAAAAACTAGTCCATGCCGGAAGTTCAAGGCATCAAGACTTGAAGAAGAAGACCCAGTCCAAGCTAGACGCATTAGCTCACCCTGAATTTCCGATGAAGTGAAGACTGGCTAGATCTACTGTTGAGTCGAAGTTGACGGAACGTTTGCTGCATTGCACAAATAACAAGAAGAAAAACATAAAAGTAGGGGGTCAGTACAACCACACGTACTGAGTAGATATCATCGGTTAACTCAAAATAGGCGATAATACATATCAAGTAATATTATAAATCAACTATAAACTCAACATGTAGCAACAAGTAGTATAATCGTCAATAAATACTATCAAGTTCATCCATGAGGACTCAAGCCTCAATACCATACTCATTTGGGGATTAAGTTCATTATGTTGAGTATATTAACATCTTTCGAGATTCATTATCTTTCTTCCTCTTGTGTCGGTAC
Organism: Solanum peruvianum; assembly: GCA_027705065.1. Classification (NCBI taxonomy): domain Eukaryota; kingdom Viridiplantae; phylum Streptophyta; class Magnoliopsida; order Solanales; family Solanaceae; genus Solanum; species Solanum peruvianum. Next base: position 63,801,097 of record JAKWJD010001761.1, read on the forward strand.
GTGACACTCCGATCCCCTACCACTATGTGTCGGAACGTGACACTCCGATCCCCTATATGTGTCGGAACATGACACTCCGATCCCCTATATGTGTCGGAACGTGACACTCCGATCCCCTATATGTGTCGGAACGTGACACTCCGATCCCCTATATGTGTCGGAACGTGACACTCCGATCCCCTATATGTGTCGGTACGTGACACTCCGATCCCCTATATCTACGTGTCGGTTCGTGACACCCGTCCCACTAATACTATGTGTCGGAACGTGACACTCCGATCCACTAATACTATGTGTCGGAACGTGACACTCCGATCCACTATTTCTATGTGTCGGAACGTGACACTCCGATCCACTAATCTCATTATATCCGTTCGTCAAGCCTTCTCTAAACCAAGGCATCATCAATCCCAATCACTTTAATTCATCAAGCCTTCTTTTATACCAAGGCATCATCATTAATATCATAGATTAAAGTTTCTTTCAAGATTTGGGATTCAATGGTTTTCATCATGCTTGTTTTATCAAAATCACATGATCATATTCATACAAGCATACAATTAAGCATATAGACATGTTTACAATATCATCAACACATATTATTCACTACTAAGAGTTCACTACGAATATCGTAATATAAAACCATAACCTACCTCCACCGAAGAATTGAAATCGACAAGAAATCTCCCAAGCTTTGTTATTCTCCTCAGCCTCTCGATCGATCTCTCTATCCCTCTTTCTGTTCTTTCTCTTTTGTTTTCTTATGTTCAAACCCTCTTTCTTTTACCCTAATTAATCATATAATTAAGTGTGAAAAAGGACAATAAACCCCTCTAATTAACTTAAGGTTACCCCTTTTAACCCCTAAGTAATTAGACTTATTAATGTTACCCCTCAATCTTTATAATTAAGGAAAGAATAGTCAAAAACGACCCTTAAAACGTGTGGAGAAATCCTAAACTGCCTGGGATTGCGTGACCTGTGACGGGCCGTCGTGCCTGCGACGGTCCGTCACAATGGTCGTCACACCTCCCCAGGTTCCAGGTGGCTGTGACGGCCAGTCACAGCCGTGACGGTTCGTCCTGTTCCTCCGTCATGACGGTCAGAAACTCATTTTCTTGCACCAAATTCTCAAAAGTTGAAGTGTTTTGCAACGGGACTCACGACGGTTCGTCGTGGATGTGACGGCACGTCCTGCAGGTCCGTCACAATTTACAGAGAGTCGATTTTTCAGTACCCAATTTCAAAATTCTAAGTGCCATGGGACGACACTCCCTCGACGGGCCGTCGTGACCACGACGGTCCGTCGTTCCATCCGTCGTCCCAGCCAGTTTTTTTTCCCCGTAATTCAATCTGCTGCTCAAACGACTAAACAGGTCGTTACAATAGATACCAATTTACCCATCGTTCGTCCCCGAACGATCAAAAGAGGAAAAACAATGGCGAAAAGGAGTACCTGAATCCGTAAACAGATGTGGGTATTTTTCTTGCATATCTGCCTCCTTCTCCCAAGTAGCTTCTTCAACCGGTCGATTCTTCCATTGAACCTTGATGGATGCAATCTCTCTCGACCTCAGCTTGCGAACTTCTCTATCTAATATAGCAATCGGTTCCTCTTCATAAGTCAAGTTCTCATCAAGCAAAACTGAATCCCAACGGATAATGTAGTTTCCATCTCCGTGGTATCTCTTCAACATGGACACATGAAACACCGGATGCACTCCGGACAGCCCTGGGGGCAAGGCTAATTCATAAGCCACCTCCCCTATCCTCTTAAGCACTTCAAATGGTCCAATATACCTTGGACTTAGCTTACCTCTTTTTCCAAACCGCATCACCCCTTTCATGGGCGAAACCTTCAACAAGACTTGTTCACCTTCCATGAACTCCAAGTCTCTAACCTTTCGGTCTGCATACTCCTTTTGTCTACTTTGAGCCGCTAAAAGCTTTTCTTGAATAGCTTTCACCTTCTCCATAGAATCTCTTAACAGATCAGTCCCCCAAGGTCTAACTTCAAAGGCGTCAAACCAACCAATGGGAGATCTACACCTCCTCCCATACAATGCTTCAAATGGAGCCATATCAATACTGGAGTGATAGCTATTATTGTATGAAAACTCTGCCAAGGGTAAGAAGCTATCCCAATGGCCACCAAACTCTATCACACACGCGCGAAGCATATCCTCTAACACTTGAATCGTTCGCTCAGACTGACCATCGGTCTGAGGATGAAATGCAGTACTAAGGTCCAATCTAGTACCTAATTCAGCATGTAAGGTTCTCCAAAACTTAGAAGTAAACTGCGTACCTCTATCAGATATGATTGAGAGTGGAACCCCATGCAATCGAACGATTTCTGAGATGTAGATTTTTGCTAATTTCTCTGCATTGTAAGTCACCTTGACAGGAATGAAGTGAGCAGACTTAGTTAACCTATCAACAATCACCCAAATAGAGTCATACTTACTCAATGTCTTGGGAAGACCAACCACGAAGTCCATCGCGATTCTCTCCCACTTCCATTCAGGAATGGGCATTCTCTGAAGTGTTCCTCCAGGTCTCTGGTGTTCATACTTTACTTGTTGACAATTTGGACATTTGGCAACAAACTCAACAATGTCTCGCTTCATTCTACTCCACCAGAAGTGTTGCTTTAGGTCGCGGTACATCTTGGTTGCACCAGGATGTATAGAATATCCGGAACTATGAGCTTCTGTAAGAATAGTGGTGATCAAATCATCGATGCGGGGTACACATACTCTTCCCTTAATCCTCAAAACACCTTCCCCATCGATTATTGCTTCCTTAGCCTCTCCTTGCAACACTTTATCTCGAATTCGCCTTAGTTTCTCATCATCAAACTGTTTCCCCTTAATCTGATCAAGAAAAGAGGATTTTGCCTCTACACAAGCTAACAATCCTCCCTTCTCGTTTATTTCTAACCTCATAAGGTCATTAGCCAAAATCTGCACTTCTCTAGCCAATGGGCGTCTAGAAGCTTGCAAATGAGCTAGACTTCCCATGCTTCCGGCCTTCCTACTCAAAGCATCTGCCACAACATTTGCTTTTCCCGGATGATACAAGATAGTGATGTCGTAGTCCTTCAGTAGTTCCATCCATCTCCTCTGTCTCAAGTTCAAGTCTTTCTGAGTGAATACATACTGTAGGCTACGATGGTCCGTATAGACCTCACACTTAACCCCATACAAGTAGTGTCTCCATTGTTTTAGTGCAAATACTACCGCGGCCAACTCCAAATCGTGGGTCGGATAGTTACGCTCATGCACCTTTAATTGCCTCGAAGCATAAGCAATCACATTCTTCTCTTGCATTAGCACTGCACCCAACCCAGAATAGGATGCATCACAATAAACAATAAAGTTCTTACCCTCTGTTGGCAAGGTAAGGATAGGTGCGGTAGTCAACAAAGTCTTAAGCTTCTGAAAGCTCTCCTCACACTCATCCGACCATACAAATGGGACGTTTTGCTTAGTCAAGTTCGTCAATTGGGAAGCAATGGAAGAGAATCCCTTGACGAATCGGCGGTAGTAGCTAGCTAACCCCACAAAACTCCTTATTTCTGACACGTTTGTAGGTCTTACCCAATTCTTCACTGTCTCAATCTTAGATGGATCCACCATCACTCCATCCTTAGAAACCACGTGCCCCAAGAAGGACACTGAATCTAGCCAAAACTCACACTTGGAGAATTTCGCATAAAGCTTTTTCTTCCTCAACAACTCTAACACCATTCTCAAATGCTCCTCATGTTCCTTCTTACTTTTGGAGTATATCAGTATATCATCAATGAACACAATCACAAAGAGGTCCAAGTATGGCTTGAAAATCCCGTTCATCAAGCTCATGAAGGCGGCGGGGGCATTCGTAAGACCAAAGGACATTACCACAAATTCATAATGCCCATACCTAGTTCGAAAAGCAGTCTTTGGCACGTCCGTTGCTCGTATTTTCAATTGGTGATAACCGGACCTCAAGTCGATTTTTGAGAAGACACAAGCACCTTGTAACTGATCGAACAAGTCATCAATGCGAGGAATGGGGTACTTGTTCTTAATAGTTACTTTGTTCAACTGTCGGTAATCTATGCACATTCGGAAACTCCCATCCTTCTTCTTCACAAACAAGACCGGAGCACCCCAAGGAGATGCACTTGGTCTAATGAAGCCTTTGCTCAACAACTCTTGAAGTTGTGCCTTTAACTCTCTTAATTCGGCGGGAGCCATTCTATACGGGGGTATAGAAATGGGGCGAGTACCGGGTTCCAAATCAATGCAGAAGTCTATATCCCTATCTGGTGGCATACCGGGAAGATCTGCAGGGAACACATCCAAAAACTCACAGACTACCGAAACTGACTCAATCGATGGTACTTGAGTAGTGTCATCCTTAAGATGTGCCAAGAAAGCTAGACAACCCTTACTAACCATCTTCTGAGCACGAATAAAGGAGATTATACGCACCGGATTGGAAGTGTAGTCACCCTCCCACACTAACGGATCTGCCCCAGGCTTGGCTAGCGTCACTGTTTTAGCATTACAATCCAAAATTGCAAAATTCGGAGAAAGCCAAGTCATACCCAGAATTACATCAAAGTCACCCATTTCTAGAATAACCAAGTCTACATAAGTGTTGCTCCCCACAAAATTCACCAAACAAGACCTATACACTTTTTCGACTATCACAGACTCACCCACCGGAGTAGAAACACGAATAGGCATGTCAAGTAATTCACAATGTAAATTTAGACCATTAGCAAATGAGGAAGATACATATGAAAACGTGGAGCCAGGGTCAAATAATACAGATGCCATGCAATCACAAACCAAGAGATTACCTGTGATAACAGCATCAGACGCCTCCGCTTCAGACCTCCCAGGGAAAGCATAACAATGGGCCCTATCATTCGTCTGTCCGTTGCCCCTACCATGTTGCGTAGTAGTGGCTCCGTTTTGCCCTTCACCTCTGCCGTTTTGGTGACCACCATTACCTCGGCCACCACGCCCTCCAGAATAACGACCTCTACCATTACCACCTCTTCCTCTAGCCATTGGGGCTCTGTAACTCTGTTTTGGACAATTCCTCCTAATATGTCCAATCTCCCCACATCCATAGCACTCTCTGGAGTCAGGCATGGGTCTCTCGGAGTAGTGTTGACCGTTCTGAGGTGGACCCCCAACTACAGTCTGTAGTGAAGACTGTATTGGTCGATTTGAGTGACCTCCGGAGTTCTGTCCTCTAGAATAAGAACCATTATACTCACCTCCCCTTCGAAACCTTTTTGATGTCGATGTCGTGGTGAAGTCATCTGGTTTCACTCCTTCCACCTCTATCACAAAATCTACCACCTCTTGGAAGGATGTTGCCGTTGCCGCTATCTGTAAGGCTGAAATCCGCAACTCTGATCTCAACCCCTTCACAAAACGGCGGATCCGTTCTTGTGGACTGAAACAAAGTTGGGTGGCATATCTGGATAGTGCGCGAAATTTAGCCTCATACGCGTTTACTGTCATCCTTCCCTGTTCAAGACTCAAGAACTCATCCCTCTTCCTATCTCTCAAAGTGCGGGGGATATACTTTTCCATGAACAAACTAGAGAATGATTCCCAAGTCATAGGTGGTGCCTCCGTTGGTTGACACTCAACATGTGAACGCCACCACATTTTGGCGTTCCCTTGGAACTGATAGCTCACGAACTCGACACCAAACCTCTCTACTATCCCCATCTTGTGTAGTAGCTCATGACAATCAACCAGAAAATCATAAGCATCCTCAGATTCTGCACCCTTGAAGACCGGGGGTTTCAATTTCAAGAACTTACTGAAAAGTTCGTGTTGATCGTTTGTCATAATAGGCCCAGTAGTCAGACGTGGAAATGTGCCTATTCCCAATGTTGCATCCATGCGGGGAGCCATAGTAGCCGCATGTCGTATCTCTGAAACCGGAGGTGTTGGTGCAGAAACCACTGGAGGTGCTTGACCCTGATCAGACAACCCGCTAAGATAAGCAAGTACTTGGTTGATCATCTCTGGGGTAGGTTGGGGTGACATTTCCTCATTCTGCCCTTGTTCGGTTTCCCCTTCCTCACCCTCTCTTACTGCATCCTCAGTCGGTGGAGGAGTCACCGCCCTAGTATCAGATGGGCTAGGGGCTCGTCCTCTTCCTCTAGAGGACGTCCTCCCACGACCTCTTCCACGGCCTCTTGCCGCTGTTCCTCCTCGAGCCACAGCCCCAGTGGCTGGCTCAGTAGTTTCATGTCTTTCCGTTGTCGCTGCTGGTGCGGTCGTTGCTCTAGTTCTAACCATCTGCGAAATAGAATGAAGATGGTCAGATACCAATTTGTATCACCTAGATACCAATTGGACTCAAGTAGTAGCACGAAAGAAAGAATGAAAGAATGGAATTTTCCTAAAGTCTTATAGCCTCTCAAGGAAAAGTAAAGGCGTCCCCCTACCGTTCCTTAAGACTCTACTAGACCTGTTCTTGTGTGATGAGACCAATGAACCTAATGCTCTGATACCAAGTCTGTCACGACCCAAATCGGGGACGCGACTGGCACCCACATTTACCCTCCTATGTGAGCGAACCAACCAATTTAACCCTTAACATTTTAATACAATATCAACGAAAGAAATGCGGAAGACTTAAACTCATTAATGTAACAATTCAAAACTATTATTAATATTCCCAAAATCTGGAAGTATCTCAAATTGCTAGACTAAGAATGTCTACGAACTAAAAATACATAAAAACTAGTCCATGCCGGAAGTTCAAGGCATCAAGACTTGAAGAAGAAGACCCAGTCCAAGCTAGACGCATTAGCTCACCCTGAATTTCCGATGAAGTGAAGACTGGCTAGATCTACTGTTGAGTCGAAGTTGACGGAACGTTTGCTGCATTGCACAAATAACAAGAAGAAAAACATAAAAGTAGGGGGTCAGTACAACCACACGTACTGAGTAGATATCATCGGTTAACTCAAAATAGGCGATAATACATATCAAGTAATATTATAAATCAACTATAAACTCAACATGTAGCAACAAGTAGTATAATCGTCAATAAATACCATCAAGTTCATCCATGAGGACTCAAGTCTCAATACCATACTCATTTGGGGATTAAGTTCATTATGTTGAGTATATTAACATCTTTCGAGATTCATTATCTTTCTTCCTCTTGTGTCGGTACGTGACACTCCGATCCCCTACCACTATGTGTCGGAACGTGACACTCCGATCCCCTATATGTGTCGGAACGTGACACTCCGATCCCCTATATGTGTCGGAACGTGACACTCCGATCCCCTATATGTGTCGGAACGTGACACTCCGATCCCCTATATGTGTCGGAACGTGACACTCCGATCCCCTATATGTGTCGGTACGTGACACTCTGATCCCCTATATCTACGTGTCGGTTCGTGACACCCGTCCCACTAATACTATGTGTCGGAACGTGACACTCCGATCCACTAATACTATGTGTCGGAACGTGACACTCCGATCCACTATTTCTATGTGTCGGAACGTGACACTCCGATCCACGAATCTCATTATATCCGTTCGTCAAGCCTTCTCTAAACCAAGGCATCATCAATCCCAATCACTTTAATTCATCAAGCCTTCTTTTATACCAAGGCATCATCATTAATATCATAGATTAAAGTTTCTTTCAAGATTTGGGATTCAATGGTTTTCATCATGCTTGTTTTATCAAAATCACATGATCATATTCATACAAGCATACAATTAAGCATATAGACAGGTTTACAATATCATCAACACATATTATTCACTACTAAGAGTTCACTACGAATATCGTAATATAAAACCATAACCTACCTCCACCGAAGAATTGAAATCGACAAGAAATCTCCCAAGCTTTGTTATTCTCCTCAGCCTCTCGATCGATCTCTCTATCCCTCTTTCTGTTCTTTCTCTTTTGTTTTCTTATGTTCAAACCCTCTTTCTTTTACCCTAATTAATCATATAATTAAGTGTGAAAAAGGACAATAAACCCCTCTAATTAACTTAAGGTTACCCCTTTTAACCCCTAAGTAATTAGACTTATTAATGTTACCCCTCAATCTTTATAATTAAGGAAAGAATAGTCAAAAACGACCCTTAAAACGTGTGGAGAAATCCTAAACTGCCTGGGATTGCGTGACCCGTGACGGGCCGTCGTGCCTGCGACGGTCCGTCACGGTGGTCGTCGCACCTCCCCAGGTTCCAGGTGGCTGTGACGGCCAGTCACAGCCGTGACGGTTCGTCCTGTTCCTCCGTCATGACGGTCAGAAACTCGTTTTCTTGCACCAAATTCTCAAAAGTTGAAGTGTTTTGCAACGGGACTCATGACGGTTCGTCGTGGATGTGACGGCACGTCCTGCAGGTCCGTCACAATTTACAGAGAGTCGATTTTTCAGTACCCAATTTCAAAATTCTAAGTGCCATGGGACGACACTCCCTCGACGGGCCGTCGTGACCACGACGGTCCGTCGTTCCATCCGTTGTCCCAGCCAGTTTTTTTTCCCCGTAATTCAATCTGCTGCTCAAACGACTAAACAGGTCGTTACAATTATATATACAAAGTCGAAAAATTTATTATTGCTAGTGTAACTCTTTTTTCGTAGCTTTCTTAGATCTCTTCTTCTCGTTGGGGTTTCACAAAATCTAGGTTTGAAACTTTCATATTGGAGAGGTCCCAAAGTTTGGAACTCCGAAACAAGGGTTTTGCCTTTTGCATTGAGTTCGTCGCACTGGATTTACAAAGCTACCTCTCCTGTGTGGTTTGTGAGCTGTTGGATAGTAATAGGGTTTTGACCTATACACGTCCAAAGGGAACCTGCGGATTTCTCTTGTTGTAAAAAAAGGCTACTGTTGTTTTAACTTATTTCATTTATATTTAAAAAAGAAAACACAATGGATAGTTTACTTCTATTTATTAGATATTTTTAAGAATTAGAGTATTATTAAAAAGAAGTAATTCCTTAGTTTAAGATATAATTAAAAGCAATTACTGTATTTTGTCTTGATGTTTAAAGCAAGTACTTATTTGAGCAAGTAATTAGTAAATAATAAACAAAATAAGAGTCATCAACCAGAAACTTCAAGGCTTTCCTTGAAAATTGGATGGAAAAAATTGAAAGGGGGATAAAAGAAAATGATAATGACTTTCTGATGTTCATGTTTGCATTAAAGATTGATTAAATTTAACAAAAACTTTAAGACTTTGTTTGAAAATTGGATGGAAAAAATTGGAAGGGGACAAAAAAGAAACTAATAATATGACTTTTTGGTGGTTGTGTTCGCACTAAAGTTTGATTAAATTTAAGAAAACTTCAACGCTTTGCTTGAAAATTGGATGGAAAAAATTGGTAGGGGAGATAAAAGAAACTAATAATATGACTCTCTGGTATTCATATTCGTACTAGAGTCTGATTAAATTTAAATTCGTGTCAAAAAGTCTCACGATTCCGTATCTAAGGGGGAACAAATGTGAAATGACTAATATTCTGTTTTCTAAATGTCTAGCTTGGAAAATAAAATGAACTGGCCAAGTTTGAACAAACTTACGTGAATTTTTTATGGAATATAATTTATAGTTATCAGTCAATGGTTGATAAAATACGCAAAACATGTGCGACCAGTTCATATGTTAGATAATTAATTAAAAATTAAAAAAAATGGAACAGCCTTACCTAATTCTTGGATTCTTTTAATTAGTCAATGTGACTAACTATTGACTAATTATCACGTTCATATTTAGGTTACCAAATGTCATAAACATTTCTTGGACTTTAGTACATAATATAGACATCTTAATTAATCTAATTTAGACCCTCTACTAATTAACTTCCTTTTAACCTAGTATTTAACTTATATCTATTGCCGCAAAAGTGGCGGAGCCATATGTAGTGAAGAGGTGTTGACTGATATCCCTTCGTCGGAAAATTACAATATGTAGCTAAAATAAAAATATTATTTATGTATATACATATTATATATTGACATTCTGGCTTTTATACGATTTTATTTCTTTTCCCCTTGGACAAAATTCTAGCTCCGCTATTGTGCCGAATTATTGGAATTTTTACACTATTAGTATATAATATCACTTGTTACTAATTTTTTCAATGAATTCACGGAAGTTTAGAAGTTTGAATCTCGAAACTCTAAGTATGACAAAGAAAGTAACAAATTAAAATACGAGTTCGTAAAAAAAATGGTAAAACACTTTGGCTTGGAGTATGTTATCTACTTAATTTTGATCTAGAAAATTCCACGACAAAATCATGAAATATTCATAAAGAGATCAAAATCTTGAATATCTTATAAACTCTTGGAATTTTGATAAAAAAATTAACTTAAATCGTCCTAGTTTGAGAAATACTCCACTTAATTAACGGCCTAAAATTATGGAGATCAAGTCCAAATCATCATAGTTCGAGAAATATACCACTAAAACCCTCGAATCATGGAGATCAAACTCAAATCATTTAAATTCGAGAAATACACCACTAATGACCCTCGAATAAAAGAAACCTTAAGGGAGAAGAATTAAGAGAAAAAACGGAAATTACTTTATGTGTGTCTACGTACAAGAAAGATATGGGAGAAAAATAAGAAATGAAAACACAAATAGAGTTTCGAATTTGAACTAATTAACATTGTATAATTCCATACCTAATTATTAATCATTGTCTTTCAATATCATTAATTACACCCTCTTCAACACCACAAAATTGAGCTTGTAATCTTCTTGATGATTTTTCCATGCTAATCATCTTCCTAAACGAGCTTAATCTCGAACTTGATCCATTAATTTTAGCATCTTGTGTCAATCCACAATCTTCCACATTTATCGAATCGCCACCTTCAATTGGTGGCGCTGAGGGCGTGGTAGGACCTACCACGCCCTCACATGGCCCCGGTTGTAACAACCGGGGCTCAGCCTCAGTCCGACAAATCGGGCACGTTGAGTGTGACCCAAACCACATGTCAATACACTCAGCATGAAACACATGTTTGCAATTAGGCAAATTTCTAACCCTTTCTCCATCTTCAAGAGCACTCAAACAAACCGTGCACTCAATTGTATTATTTTGATTAATATCATTTTGTTTGAGAATAAATACCGGTAGCGAGGCTATCACGGACGGGTCGAGCCCCGTCTTAGGGGGCTCGACCTGTAGGGCGGAGCTAGTGATGAAGCTGACGCGCTGAAGCTCCGCCCTACGTCTAGCCTGGCGTCTGAGGACGCACCTCGCGTAAATATGGAGGAGAGTAACGAAGAAAATAACTATAGATAATGAAATTATGGCTGTTATCATGATCTTGCTATTAAGATCATATTTGTTTTTTCTATGAAAAAATGGATGATCATCATCATCATCAAAACTCATTGTTGTCGTGATGTTGTGGAGTTTTGTGAGAGTAATATGTTTATTTATTGGGTAATATAAGAGGTATTTAAAGGTAAGGTTGTCTTGGTTTGGTATAATTATGTGAAAATGAAATAAAACAACTCATATACTAACTATTTTTTTTTGTTTTTGTTTTTCTTCGATCGTTTTTGCGGGATGAGAGATCTCAAATTATAATTCTGATATATTAACTATTTTTTGTTTTTTGTTTTCGATCGGTTTTGTGGGATGAAATATCTCGAATTATAGTTCTTATCATTATGAAAAAACTCTTATTATAAATAATTATTCACGAATAAATTTTATACTACGTAAATTCAAATGAACTGAACTCTAATGTGAATATCGGACAACAAACTTAGAATGGAAAATGAATAAGTATAAAATATTCTAGTGTAGAAATACGAATTTTCAAAGTGATTGACTTGTTGAATATTGACCTTTATTTTCAATAATAATTTTGAATGTCCTCCGTTTTTTACAATATTTTATGCAAAAAAAGTATATGTAATAATAGTGTACTATAGTACAAAACCTATTCTATTTAAATTTTTAAAAAAATGATTTCTTACTTCAACTTTAGATTTATCTTCCATAAGACGATATAAAGTAATTATATACAATAACATTATAATAATTTAACAAATTAAGTCAAGTTAAACTTAAATATAATTTTGACTTTTTTTTCTTTTTATAATTTTTTTCTTGTTAAATCCGTGATAGTTAATAGCCAAGATTTTAGAGTCATAGAGTGATGTAATGTCAATTTGCATTTAATATGTTGAAATAGACATGTAAGACCTTTCCTAATTTTGTTAAATGAGAAAAAAAATATTTTTTTTTCTATTTTAGGTGCCCATTATTCCCTAGTATAATTTATTTTTTCTTCTCGACCATAAATACTACAAATACATTTTTGCTATGTGTATTAGTTGAAACATGTGTTAAACTTAATATCACATGTTAAGTAGGAGATTAAAAAATACAAAATGAACATATTATTATTGTGATTTATAAGAAATTTTAATATAACTCAAATCGATCGACTAACTGATTTTTTACGTTATTGATAAAAGTACAATTTTACATAATTTTCTTCAATCTTTACACCGACCCTCCTATAGTAAGGTTAAATGCTTAACAGATACCGTTTATTTATTTTATTATTGGAGAAAAAGTCTAGTTGGTTGACTAAGCCAATATTTGCTATTAACTACTTTTTGATTTAAAATTATTGCATACATAAAGTAATTTAGCCATGAGAAATTTTTACGAGCTGAAAAGGATAGTTAATATAGGAAGGAGAAAATAATCTATTTGACCAAATTTTTGAAAGGTCAAAAATATGTATTTTTTTCTGGATGATATTTAATTTTAAAGTAAAGTATTAAATTAAGCTTATAGAAGAAAATAAGTAATTTTCCAAAATAGTAGTAGAAGTTAAAAGGTAATTTTTTTTGGAAAAATTGGTGAACTACACGACTTATATTTTTATTTTTTTAATTTTCAGTATTTCTTTATATTTCTAAAACCCTTTAAAATTTCTTATTTCTCTCCTAACGTATTTAATGTGTTCGAGCTACATATATAATCAATTCGCGCCAATTTTTAATGTATTCGATCTATATGTATCTGGATTTTTTTTTATAATTAAGCTAGTTTTTAATGTACCCGAGTTGTATATTATGTATCTGAGCTAGTATTTAATATATCCGAGCTACATATATATGATTTATGTTATAATGTATTCAAAATACTCTTAAATTAATTCGGAAGGTACAAATTTTAAGAAATTATTGTGATTAAAAAAAATGTAATTTACTCTTTACACTATGAAATTTATATAAAGGGATAATGCCCAAATAACCCCTCAACCTATGCCCGAAATCTCAAAGACACACTTATATTATACTAAGGTCCTATTACCCCCCTGAACTTATTTTATTAATAATTTTTTACCCCTTTTTAGCCTACGTGACACTATCTTGTGGGCCCAACGATGGTTGACTTTTTTTTTCAAACTAGTGCCACGTAAGCTAAAAAGGGGTAGAAAATTACTTATAAAATAAGTTCAGGGGGGTAATAGGACCTTAGTATAGTATAAGTGTGTCTCTGAAATTTCGGGCATAGATTGAAGGGATACTTGTGCATTTTCCCTTATATAAATTATAAGTACGATTTTCCCCCCAAAGTATGTATGAGTAAATCTTAGAATCACTTTTTTAATTCTTAGATAGAAAAGAAAATTAATTCCGTTATATTTTTAAAAATAACAAGTATTTGGACCTAATATTTAAAATTATATACCATAACAAGTACTAAATTAGATGACGTGATTATGAATTTACTCAATTATTGTCCATTTGCACATACTTTTAGTTATAAATATAATTCACATGTTACGTACCTAATCTAATTTCCCCTTTTAAAGGAAAAAAAAATCCACAATTATCAAGTTTGACCTAAAGGGTCAGATTTGATTTCTTGTAAGTAGGTGAGTAAATATATTATTAATGTTTGATATGTTTTACCATCCAAAAATGAGTATTTTCTTAATTATAATAGTTATTTTTTTTTAGTTTATAATATCGATATAATAGACAAAAGACAGATCAAAAATTTGAAGTTTATGAATTTCTATAAATTCCTTAAGTTTATTGATAGTAACTGTTTTTACTGTCAAATATTAGTAAATTCTTAATATGTATACAAAATCGGATAAAAAACTATTAAATTTACGTGAATTTGTTTATTATATTATGAATTCGCGTCCGTTGATTTTTTCTTGATTTCCATATAAACTTCCTTACTTTGCATAAAATGTCAAAATCACAAACAACTATCGTCTAAATTCAACTTTGCTTAAAATGACCAAAGTAAGAAAAAATTGTCTTACATGACGTATACTATAAGATATTTTCTCATGTTAACAAGAAGACCTAATTATTAGCAAAATATATAAATATGTAGTGTTATTTCAATATGTTAAATCGTTTTTTTAAGATAAAGGTTTTCAATTATAACAAGAATATATATATAGCGTAACAAATTGGCAATTTATTAAAGAAATTTCCCTATTTTGAAATCATTTCTCAATTTGACTATTAAAAACAAAATTATAAGAAAAGGTTTCTTCTTCACATTATGAACTTGTATTTCACGTTGGCAGCAATATTTGGTTGTTACTAATTGACTACAAAATCATAGCACTTGACTTTTCAACAAATATGAACCAAAATTTTCAATAACTTTATAATAAAATTTTCTTTATTTATCCCCCGTAAACTTCTAAAATTCGAGTAATATAAGACTCTGGGTAATAGTCGAACTTTAATGCATTCGGCAAATATTAAATATCATTGAAAAAAAAAAAAGCTCCCATAAACGTTTTTGGTGGGTACAAATTAAAATCATTTTTGTTTGAGAGCACTTTATTTTTACTATGAAGCTTTGTTATATTAGTCGGGTCCCAATATAGATATTGAATAATGTATGTTTGAATAATTTTACTGAAGCATGCATTTCAAGAATTTTTTTTTTGATTTTTGAATACAAATTAATTAGCTTTTGCTTATATATATTGTATATTATTTTTAAAAAATAATTAAATACTTAAAAATATATGTTTTAAACCATGCTATTAAATTTAGATTGTTGTAAAAGTACACATACTCTCAATTGAATTAAATTATATGCTTATGGAAAAAAGTTTGGACTTGTAGAATTAGCGAAAGATATGGAGTAATTAAGTAAATATAATTATATTTTTAACGAAAGAATTAGTTAGATTTTTATGTTGCTACAAAATATAAAGAATCTTTATTATAATTTGCATAATATATGTTAGTCCCAATATAAGCTTAAATGGAAAAACATGATCAGCGAGAATTTTAAAAAAACTATTATTATAATTTACATAGTACATGTTGTCCCAATATACACTTAAATAAAAAAACTATGATTAATAAAAATTTATATAACTAATTAATATCAATTTATTTAAGATGTAAACATGTAATAACTATTCTCTTTCTGTCCCTATTACTTGTTCATATTTTCTTTTATATCTATTCCTATTTACTTGTCCATTTTAACAAATCAATAAATGATAATAATTTTTTTCCTAATATGCCCTTATTAAATTCTAGAAAATTTCTACTACTACTAAGTTGTAATGCATGTTTTTTGGAACCAGAAAATACATTTTTTATAATTGGAAACTTGCATAATCTTTTAAATTAAGAATAAAAATGTAATTAAACTATGACGATATTAGTGCCTTAATATGTGTGTCATTTTTAAAGTGGACAACTAAATTAGAATCAGAGAAAGTATTATTTTACGTCAGGCCTTGATATAGGTACATAGAGTGATGAGTGATGTAATGATAGATTATCATTAAATACGATCACCTAAAAGCTATGATAGCTAATAAATACTTTATTTTTAAATAAAGAACTTGAATTACAATTCTAACAAAAATAATCTTCTTTGGTAGAAAATTTTAATTTTCAAATAAGACTTTTTGATGGTAACCAAATTTATTTGACCTTAAAAATAAGTATCTAACAATAGGATGACATAAGCGATATTTTCTTTTAAGAAAAATGAAAATGTTTAGTACAAAGTGACTATTCTCAACTAGACAGCTTATCTGTTAATGTTTTTGTTTTATTCAAAATTGTTATTGTTTGAAAATTTTTAATAGTTTAGTTGGTTAACTATCTGAGCTTCCATTTTGTTAGTGAGAGTTTGATTTTTCATATTAATGCCCTCCCTTTTTTGATTTTTTTTAAAAAAAGAAACTATTTTCAACCGAAAACTAGAAAATGAGTAAAAATATCCTTTAATGTATATCAACTGACTTAAAACACCCGCCTTCAACTTATTGAATAAAAAACGTTCTTAACGTATTAATTAGAAAGAGTGAAGTGACAAAAACAAATTTAAGCTATCTTATTTTTTGTGAGTTTTGTACATAAATTAATAAATGAAATTTTATGTATAAAACTCACACTCCTCGCTGTTTAGGTATATAACTCAAAAAAATAAATCAGTTTAAATGTATTTTTGATATTTTACTCAATTAGAAATGATTCGTAAAATCTCCTTTCACCGATGGGACAAAATTTGCAATAAGAAACCCATATATTAACTCACCTAATCAAGCATAATCCCCATTTTATACCTCTAATTACACTTCATGCTTGGCAACAAAGATCTTAGAAGTTTTTAGTTCTTTTACTTTTTAATGGGCTTTTGGGCCTATTTTTCTTCATGGACCTAATGGGCTCAACCAAATAAGTACCAATGGAAAATTCTGAAGTTTGATATTCTAGTCTCTTCATCCTTCAATTTGGATATAATTCGAAAAAAATATATATGTATACTTAGTGTATAATATGCATATATTAACTAACAACTATAAATATGTTTGAACAATCGGCTAAATGTGTAAGTTATGTGTCCTTTCCGTGGGCTTTACACTTATTTCAAGGCATAATACTTAAAATGGAAAATTAGTGAAATCTCAATAGTTTAAGAGTTGATTACTTAGTTGGCATTTGGCTATGCAATACCATATCACGATATGAGATGAAATTAATGTTTGGACATGCGATTTCACGCTGATTCCATCTCATGGTTTATAATCATGAGATGGAATACCATATTCTTCAAAAATCGTGATATGAAATTATATGAGAATTTCATATCATGCTTTGATATTTTTTAAACATAAAAATTAATTCACAAGTTTATATTTTGTTAAAATAACCCCACAAACTATTGGAGCTTGGAAAATAGATTCAAAATACTTAAAACAAGGCATGAATCGTTATGATATTGACACACAAGTGAAAATAGTCGTAGCTTGTGCAGTGTTACATGATTATTTACGAGAAGGAGTGATGAAATATTTAGGTCTATGAGCATGAAAATATAGTTGGGGATGATATTGACCAACAAATGGCTCAAAGCAACAATGTTAGTTCGTCATTCGATCAAATGATCGAGAAATGCAAGTTCAACGTGAGGAGATTGTCCATATTATGTGGGAGAATTACATTAAAGACTAGTTTATCACACTTTTTATTTTCAAACTATGTTATTGAATTAAAGTTTGATGAAACAATTACTTGAGTGAGGAACAAATAGTTTTATAATAATTTATTATGTGATTTTATAAGTTATTGTTTATTTGGTAAGATTGAATAAACAATTGTGGTTATCTTATGTTTATGAGAAAATATATAACACAAAAATTTCATATTGTATGTCCAAACAAAACTTCAATTTCATCTCTTGATTTCATATTATGATACCATATCTTGATTCCTTATCGCATGGTCAAACGAGTCTTTAGATACACTTTACTTTATATTATTATGAATCTTATTAGATTTTGGTGCGTCCAAACACGTGTATTTCATAACACATGTGGCCAAAATTTGGTATAATTTTCTTTGGAGAAAATACAGAATTAGACATACTTCACTATCATATATATTGTTATTAACTATAATTTAAAACTATTACATATCTTACCACTTATTAAGAGTTTTCTGCCATAGACTAAGGAAAATATTTTTCATGAATTTTTCTACCAGATACACTAAAATTGAGAGAGAGAATTGGATTTTTCTAGATACATTGTATCCAAGTGATTCTCATGTATCTAGGATACATAGACAAATCTCACTTGCACCCCTCCAATTTTGCTCGTCATTCTCATATTTTTCTAGTATCCTAGATACATGTGAACCACATCACATACATATAGGCGTATCTAATATGATTCGCAGGCATCTATGACACATGACCATCTCACTCTTCTCCCCCCTTATTCCGCTCGCCTGATCACTTTATTTTAGTGTATCCAATAGCAAAAATACATGAATATCTTTCTCAATATATATATAATAAAAAAAACTAATTAATAAGATACATAATTATTTAAATTAATAAAATTAATGTAATTATTGAAATAATAAAATTAATATATATATTACGTATATTTGTGTAATGACCCGGAAGGTTATTTTTAAAAATTTTAAATATTCATGGAACTAGAGTAAATTAAATGACGGTTAATTATATAATAACTAATTTTAGTTAATAATTATGGGTTAAATTTATATTAAAAAAAAAATAGTATCATATACTACTTAACCCTTATAGGAAAATAAATTATTAGGGTAGAGAGTATTTTTGTTCATAACTTAAGGGAAAGAAAAAGAAGAATTACCTGCGTATAGCGGCAACCGACATGAAAACCATCTTGTGCACTTCACAGGTAACTTTCATAAATTTATTAATTATGCAATTGAAAATCTGTATTGAGGTCAAATGTAGTTTCAATTATTTTATTATCATTATAATAATGAGTGAAAAAAAAAAAGTAAGAAGGTGGTAAATTGCAAACTTGATTAATCCTTTGTATATTTATGAGTTATAATAGATTAAAATTGAATTTCGTGCAATCCAGTGATCATCACGGCCAAATGCATTTATGCAATTATAATAATTGTTAGTATTACTTTAATGTGGGATAAGAAAAATTGGAAAATTGGTATATATGTATAAAGAAATTTCAAAATTGAGGAACGGTGATGATTGGCTAATGATAGTCAAATGGAGACTATACGAATAATGATTTAATGGTTATAGTTGATTCAGAAATTAGCGAACCAGTTTTGAAAATTTTCATATTTTTGTTTTTCCATAATTATCACATTATAAATTATATTTTTGACATATGAGATAGATAATTATAGGGGTATTGTATTTTGTGAGTATCCTTAGATTTATAATACATGAGAAATTGGGACTTAACCCTAGGCTTGAAATTTGGAGGAATGGAAAGAGTTTGATATGCTAATTGACATCTAGATTTAATAACATGATTACATATTTGGGATGAGTTTTGGATCTAGGTTATACTTATAGTAACATGGCTGTTGTTAGTTTTGAAAACTTATTGTGGTAATTTGTTTGGATAGATTGTATTGATTTGGAGCCAATGAAAGGGTATGACTCGAGTCCCACAGTGATTGTTCGGCTATTTGAGGCAAGTGGATTTCTAAATTCTTGTTAAGTGTATGAAATGCGTGTATGTCCTTGTGGTATATGTTTGGAAGTAACGGGATTGGTGATGGGTTGACTTGTCCACATTGACTAATTCTAATGATGAAAAGAATGGGGATAACAAAAGGCAATGTGATTAATTGTTTATGTGTGTTGTGTTGAGAAAGGGTTGAAGTCTTGTTGAATCATTGTTGATGTAACTTTATGTTTGTCTGGTTGTGAACTGTGCAATGTTATGAAAATGGTCATCTCCTCATTATTTGTGTGAACTTGTCATCTGCATTATTCTGAGGCATTGGTTGTGACAAGTGTTATGTGCATTGAGAAAGAATGGGTACTAAAGAGGATGTACCATTTCGAGGGACGTATCGCGCGCCGCGATGGATATTATATTTCGAGGGACGTATCGCGCGCCGCGATGGATACTATATTTCGAGGGACGTATCGCGCGCCGCGACGGTTACTATTATCGAGGGTCGTGTCGTGCGCCGCGACAGATGCATGGACAGATATGTCCCCCATGGGTCCCGGACTGAGAGACAGCGGGTGTGTATCACTAGGTCAGACATGCATCATTATACTTGACATTGCATTCCATTACATTGCACATACTTATCATTAGTGAACTTGATATTGTGTTTTGCTGATCTAGTGATTGCCTTTTTGCGGAACTTGTAATTGTTGAATACTGAGCTTGTTATTGAGGATATATAATTTGTTGAAGTGTTGTTGTTGAGGATATGTAATTTGTTGAAGTGTGTTGTTGAGGATATGTAAATTTTTGGAAGTGTTGCTATTGAGGATATCTAATTTGTTTTAAGTGTTGATGTTGAGGATATATAATTTGTTAAAGTGTTGTTGTGGAGGATATGTAATTTGTTAAAGTGTTGTTGTGGAGGATATGTAATTTGTCTAAATGTTTTGTTGAGTTACGTTCTATATAAACTGTGAGCCGTTAGGTTGGGCTGATGTTTATGCAGGTTGTAATTGTGGAGGTTCGGTTGGGGGTGGTAGGAGTACCCGTATTTCATCCCCTTAGCTTGTGTTTAGAGGTTTACTTGCTGAGTACCGTGTGGTTTGGTACTCACCCCTTGCTTCTACAAATTTTTGTAGGTTACTAGCCCGGACTTTTATGATATATTCTCTTCTTTTCCGAGGCTTCCTGGAGATTTTGTGAGGTAGTTGTTGGTCATCTCAGCATCCCTCCTTACTCTTGTTTATGATTTTGTTCTACTCTAGAAACAATATCATATGAGACTTATATTTTCTTTTGATCCGATTGTAATACTTTAGAGGCTTGTACACGTGACAACCAGGTTTTGGGGTATAATGTAAGTTGATAGTAAATTTTCCGCATTTTATTGTAATAGTTGAGTTTTAGGCTTACTTATCTTGGTGGGATAAGACGAGTGCCATCACGTCCATTTTTGGGTCGTGACAATTTGTCTAATAAAATAGTTTCCCATATATACTTGTATACTTCCCTCTAACTAGTCTTGTTTTCTCAGCTATACACTTTAACTTTATGGGATTTCTCTTACCTCGCCAGAATTGTCTGAAGTGAAATTATTGGCATTTCCTAGGATTGTATTATAAAATTAGGTTACATGTGGGGATCAAACCTTATATTCAAAGTACAATAAAATTTAAATTGAATCGCAATGGTTTTTTTTCTCTATAAGGACAATAGTTCGATATCTTAAATAATCTCGAAATTAATAGTTATTACTCTCTTATATTTATTCATGTTAATATCAATTTTCTTCAATTAAGTCATGAGTGATTTTATGATACGATATAATTTTCAACAAAGTAAGTTCAAATAACCAATTGAACCAAAGCAGAAGCGTATCGAGGATTGATAAAACATGACGCACCACTAAATAATGAAAAAGAAACCTAAATGAAGTATTCATGTGGGTATTGAACCACATTTCTCCGATAAATAACTCAAACATTTAACCAGGTGTGCTTCAACCTTTTGGAGCGTAATTTTATATATATATATATATATATATATATATATATATATATATATATATATATATATATCAAATTTTACAAATTATTCATAAATTTATGTGCATCATAAATTTAGTCAAATCCACCCGTGAACCTAAGTATATGAATATCTTGAAAAGGGGAGCACTTCAATGTTTAATTTTTATCTGTTATCTAAATGGTTGGAAATAAAACACTAAGAAAGTAATTAATAAAATACCTAATATTCTCCCTAGTTTGAGAACAATTAAAGATTATTTAAACATTATGCAAGTTAGGTTATAGCTAATTCAGCCTAACTTTTTTTAGTTGCTACAAAAAAAAGTTATATACAAATTATTACTGTATGTGTTAATATTCACAGAAAAAGCAAAAATAAAAAGGAAAATCATATAAAGTAGCAAATTATTAATTCAAATTAAATGTTATAATCATATTTTGGTTTAATTGTAATCTGTAGTAAATAATTATCATTCGGCTCTCTCCCTGAACGTTGCGCTCGCCACTCACTATTTCTCGTTGCTAGTCTCTCTCTCGCCTTCTCACTTTATGCAAACTCAAATGTATAAAATGTGTTTGTATTTGTATAAAGAGAAAGAAATTGTACATACAAATACGAGTACATATATTTTTGTCATTTACACTTATAATTATACAAATATAAATCTTTCGCTATCCAATTTTCTTGTCTTTCCCGCTTTATACAAACAATTGTATACAACTTCAAATTTTATGCAGATATTCAAACACATAAAATTGAATCGAGAGGTTGTCAGTGATTTATACACTTGAGAGGTTGCTAGCAATTTATACAAATAAGAGATTGCCAGTGATTTATACGAATCTAATGCTCCTTAGTAAATATAAAGTTTGCTGTTAAACACAATTATACAAACTATAGATATAACATACAAATATGATTTTTATATTTTGCTAAACCTAAAATTTACTTTCAAAAGAAAAAAAGTCTTTGTCCATTGTGAATGATGCCAAATTTAGCAAATCCATTTAATTACTAACCGTTTTTAATCCCCTTTTAAGTTAGGTTTTAGATTGGCCACAATTAGCAAAAATAGGAAGTACTAATAATTAAATCCAACTATTTACTTTGAAAAATAATATATTTGTAAAATCATTAGTAATAAATTTTACACATTCAATGATAAATTCAAATATAGGGTCATATATTGCAAAAGCAACAAACGTCCATTCATCTTTCCGTGGATGATCCGGAATCGACTCTCTTCAATATTTTCTGAATCGAACATATCGTATAAGGCTTGCCTAATACAATTTACTATAATTACGTGTGTGGTTTGCTAAGTGTATATCTTACTGAGTTTTCCTAATAATTTTGGAAGCTCTACTATGTACACCTAGTTGTTCTAAAAGTTTAGTCTAGGATGAATATTTGCACTACTTTTTTTGTTTTGAATCAATTAATTGTATAAAGTTAGGGAGCCTAACTAATTAATTACTTGATGTCAATGAGAGGTTAGACACTCTATCCCCCTATTATCTATGTTTTCTCATATAGGATTTTAATGTACAGTTTGGGGTCAACATATAATTATATTAAGCCCCATCTGAGATAATGACATTTATATAATTCAAAGAAAAAAATAAATCTTCAAAGGATTTTTGAGATAATTATTTAGTGACATAATATAATTATTGTTCTATTATATTTAGCAGTATTAATAAATATAAGTATTTATAACCAACAGTTTATATACATATTATTAAAGACTTTAGCGACTCTGAATGTAACGATATCAGTTTATATTGAAAAATTTACCAAATTAGAATAGGAGTCTTTATAACATGGTTTGAAAATTTTGAAAGGAAAGGAGTACTTGAAGTTGAAAATGAAAAAGGGTATTTCAAAGTTAATTATTATAGTATCAACTAGCATAATATTAACAATATATTCGTACGTGTAATTTCATAAATAGAATTTGAGAAGGACAACGTGTACGCATATTTTATCCAGTGCATAAAATTGTGAAGATACAAAAGAACTCAAGTATCCAATAATATTACTCAACCAATTCAAATAAAATAGGTGAAAGATGTGTCAAATTCAAACAAGGATTTAGCACCATAACATAATAGACAAAATCTTGAAATATTAAGATAAGAAATAAAATTACATCTTTGAAATTACTTTGACCATATTCCAGCTCTATCAAATAAAACACATTTGATCTTCAGAGATGACTACTTGATAAACCTGAAAAATCATAACAAACAAATGAACTCAAGAATATAAATTAAGATAGAAAATAATGAGACATAATTTAGTTATATATTTTAAAGTATAGTACTCTTTATGATAGTTCAAACTATTTTCTAGTTACGATTTGACACAATTCAACATGGTATTCATAAAGGCAAATACAACTATATAGTTCGAGACATGGTATTAACAACGGCAAATACAACTATATAGTTTCATATTTATCGAAACTCAAACTTGCGACGATGAAATATAAACTTAGGTATACGAATTTATTCAAATTTAATTCCAACAAATGACCAAGCAAATAATCTCATTCTTTTGCATAGGCCTGAACTCATAATCACAATTTAGAAAAATACAAATGACTCAATGCTCAAAAACTTAAAAGTTGAATTCAAATAGCTTAAATCCTAGATCGATAACTAGAAAACAAGATATTATTTTCGTATGTGATATGTATAATTAAGTAATTAAAGTTGTGTTTTCTCTGACAACTAAATTTTTAGATAAAATTATCATAGCACTGTTCTAAAAAATTTTAGTTAAGATTGGCACATGATTCAACATAGTATTAGCAAAAAGGGCTAATATAACTACTATATAGTTACTGGTTAATCTGAACTAATACTTACGATTTTGGAATATAAAGTACTTACATATAAAAAATTTATTCAAATTAAATTCCAATAAATAATTAAACAAAAACCTCATTCTTTTGCATAGCTAGACACAAACTCATGATTTAGAAAAATACAACGGATTCAATACTTAAAAAGCTGAATTTATAAAACTTAAATCCTGGATCGATAACTAAAAAGCAAGAAACTATTTCCATATATGATATAATTACACAATTAAAGTTATAAGTTCCGTAACAACTAAAATATTTAGATGAGATAATTACAGTACCGCATTCAACAAAATAAAATCACAACTAACCTTTTAATGATGAGCATTAGGAGAAGCAGAGTCATGATGTTCACCATGGATCCTAGCTGGCACTTGAAAATCAGTAGTAAAATGTCTGCTATTATTGCTAATTTCTACCTGATTAGGAATTAATCCATTCATTAATGGCCTTTCTTCCCAATTAGCATGATGATTAATCAAATGTGAAAAATTGGACTGAAGGGGTTCCCTTTGTGTAAATGCATTATTAGCATTTTGATTGAAAAATGTTTGTGGTAATAAATTCCAACTAGCCATTCTTGGATAATTTGCTTCAAAATTTTGGTTTGAGAAAAGGGTAGAATGGTCATCATCATGATGATGACTAGAAGTTGAAGCCCTATGAAAAGTTGTGTGAAGAGATAAGCCAAGATCTTCGTTTTGTAACGAAGATCTTGGCATTATCTCATGTGGGTAGTTTTGGAAATTCATAAGCGAAGTTCCCGAATTCATAGGGAAAAATGCTTTCATAGTATCACCTAATGATTGTTGTTGTACTTCTCCTCCTCCTCCACCACCACCGCTACCACCTTGCATCAAGTAGGAATTAGAAGAATTATTAACTTGACTTTGGTTATTTTCTTCTAATTCCCTCTGAAGCTGATACTCCGGTCGTTGCTCCAACACCAGAGCATCAGCTTCATTGGTACTCCCTGGAATCTGACTCGGATTCCAAGGAGGTAACTCATCTAACTTATCAATAGCATTTTTCGCCTTTTTGATGAGCCAATCCACCGCCTTACTAGGCCGGTCATAACCCAATCGGTCTTGAACATCGTAAAATTGAATCGCTGTATGAGCAGCTAACCGGACCCTCCGGTCTCTCAGTCCTTTCGCCGTATAAACTTTACTATGCCGGTCTTTTCTACCGGTAGACCGGAGAATATGACCTCCTTCAACTTGTACTATCTCTCCTCCTCCCGTTGCGCTCTTCATTATAAATCTTTCAACATACTCAGATTAATATTCAGATTCAGACAGAAAAAATAAAACAATTTTTTTTCTATCATAAATAACACAACAGACTTTATAATAAAATTAACTCTGCTAGTGCTGCAGCTGATGCAGATCCCGAGGAACACTGACAAGGTACGCTACAAATCCCATAGACCCAATGAAATTTGTTTGTCCCAAATCTCAAATATCAAAAAAAAAAAAAAACTAATTAAAGTTGAAAATTTTGGAATTGTTTTGGCAAAAATAGTAAGTAGTTTAGACTTTAGCTTTAAGCTAGGGTTAACAAGAAGAATTTATTTTTATTTTTATTTTTGAAGGAAAAGGAATTTTGTTAGAATGAAAATAAAATGAATGGAACAATGGAGTTATAGAGGAGGACTTATCTTTTTTGGCCTTTCATGGTCATTGGAGTAGTAGTACTGATTTAGACAGTTACAGCACGTCAACTTTATATTTTTTTAATTTTATAAAAATATTATTTTTTGCGTTATGTTTCCATCAGTATCATTCTAGTTCTTTCAAGTTGTGATTGTGTGAAAGAATAAAAAGAAAAAAAAAATCGTCTGATTTATCTAGTGTGGTTTAATTTTTTATGTAGTTTACAAATTATTATATAGTGATGAATTTATTTAGTGCTCACTCAAATAACAGATGTTGTGACAAAAGTTATAACAAGTGCGAATGGTTAAAAAAAATATAGATCTATTAATTTATTTGTAATATATAATTTAGACAAATAATAATATTAGAGATGGGGATTGAGAGTGGTGGCGGTGAGTGTTATGAGGGTGGGGTACGTTGGATAGTGGGGGGAGTAAATAATTGTAGAATGATATTTATGGAACTTGTTTTCTTTGATATCGAGCACGCTCTAAAGCGTGTATATATTTTTTAGAATATGGCAATCACCCGTACGTGTTAAAGGGAACAATTTGAATTAAGGTTAGTACTAGCTAGTATTGCGTTTGGTTAAGGGCGGAGCTATCGTATTAGATTTAGCTAAAATAATGGGTAAGATTTGTTCGCACTAAGTGTTTAGACTAATTCAATATATGTATGTCGTGTGTTTAAATTTATGGTTAATTTATTTTATTTAACTTTAATTAATTAACGTGTGTTTTACTTCATTAAATCACATAATAATAAAAATTGAATTAGTTTGTTGTAAACACCCGAAGCTGATAACTTTTTTTCCTAAAACAATCTATAGGCTTGATGCATAGAGAGGTGGAAGGGGTTTATTCAAATTATATAGTAAATGTTAAATTTATTTAACTTTTTTGGGGAAAAAGTATAAGTACTCTTAGATAATAATTGAAATTCCAGAGACACGTTTTAACTAAATAAAGGTCTTACTACCCTCCTGAATTCTTTTTTCTTCTGTAATTTTGTACACCTTTTGACTTACGTGACATCCAAATATCTCCCACGCACCTCAATTGCGTGGAGTCACCGGGTGTAGCACGTAAGACAAAAGATAACAAAATTACGAAAAAAGTTCAGGAGGTAATAGAACCTTCATTTAGTTAATTTGTGTTTTTAAAATTTTAATCATAGTCTAGAGGAATACTCGTACCTTATCATACTTATTTGTATGCTTACTTTTTATATTTTTGAAGGGAAAAGGGGCAAATTTACGCCTCAATTTTGGATTTAGATCGAATATATTCCTCAGCTTTAGGATTTTTTTTTAAGTTGGTAAAAATAAATATATTTATGAAAATATATGTGTAATTTATTAGACGACAAAAATATAAATACACAATTTATTTAAACCAAGCACATACTCACTTAAACAGCAAAATTGAAGTATATAGTTGCTCCTTTTTCTTACTTTAAATCCCATTATTTAACTTAGACATTAATTTAATGATAAATTCAAAATCATAAAATTTTGGCTTCTTTTTTACTACTTATGACCTTATCTAAATGAATAGTACTAGTTAATATAAATTAAAAAAAAAATAGATTACTATTCATCATGCATCTATTATATAGTGTTGGTGCTATATCTATAAAATTTTAATGCAGCCTGAAAATAGTATTCATAATTGATATACGATCAAAAATTTTACGATACATATATTGTATTTATGATTAGATTGATCTTTTTCTAAACCTATTCATATTAACTTTTTTTTTAAAAAAAATTATATTGGGAGTATTATAAACTTTAAAAGAGTGATGAGTAAATGCAACTCTTCATGGTCCCAATACAGCAATATATATAAATTTAGATCCACCCTCATTGAAACATGATAGTGATTTCTAACTGCTTTTTCCTATATAACTTTTTTTTAGGGTTTTTATCGTTATTTGATATCCAATAAAGTTTAAACTCGAAAACTCTGATAAAAAATAAGATTAACTACTACTAAAACAAGTCGAAAATCGACTGATGCCCATGATTATTTTTCCACTAAGACCGTGGATTTTATAACACCTCTAGACAACCGATACTCTTAGTTAAAATATTTTTGTTATTTTTATTTATACGCTTTTGCGTTTCAAATACCAACAAGTGTCCTCCGATTTTCATAAAAATAAAAGAAAATCATTTTTTGTAATTTGCTTACATCTTCACTCCGGAGAATGACAGATATACATCTATAATTTTCTTAAAGTCGTTTAATTTTCTTTATTAAATATTCGTTAAGAAAACATTAAAAATTCGATTATACTTATCATTTCATCACAATTCTTGTTGGTAAACTTTATATATATTATTTCGGATTATATATTAATAACTAATTATGATTAATTAATTTTAACTAACTAAATTTAAGGCATTTAGCTAATTGCCATCAATTTAATGTGATTGTTCTCTTTTAACAGTAAACATATATTGTTTCTATGTTTAATTTTATAGAGCTAACTCCCTTTTACATTATTTTATATTTTATTACTAGGTTTTATATTTATTGTTTCAACCTTTTTGTCTTGGACAAGGCGAAGACAGTTGAACTTTACGAAAACCTTAAAAGAAGGAAAAAGAATAAAAAAATTCAGTAATTTATTGCCTTATTTAATCGTTTCAAATGAAAAATCATGATTTGTACAGACTTAGCTTAAATAATTTGTAAGCTGTCATGTCATAATAATATCTAAAAGTGAATTTTATTGGATAGAAAATTTAAAAAATCATAATATTTTTTAATTTATAAATTATAAACTGATATTTTTCTATTTTTTAGTTAAAAGGTAATAAAGTCAAAAGAATAAAAACGTTTGAAAAGGTCCATAACATAAATAATATTCTGATCAAATTTACTGACTTCAAATAAATCATCACCGCATAATAACGTTGAATGATTTATCTCGTCTCGTATACATCTTTTTAACGAAGATAAAAAAAAAAGTATCACGTCATATGATGTTATAATTAAAAAAAAAAACATTCTACTTATTATAATAAACAAAAAATAATTTGATAATATAAGAAACATTTAAACTAATTATATTGTTACATAATTTACTTGGCTAGCAATTTAGTTCATTAATAGCAAAAGTGATTATCTTTTTCAAATTTCTATAAAAGGAAGTGGTATACATTCGTTCATCCACTAGTTGTAAAAAATTAAAGAAGAGAAAAAAGAAAAAGAAAATGAGAAAGGTAAAATTAGAAAATGTATGGTCTATATTTATTTATAAAATATAAAAATCAAAATTATTATAAAAAATAGAAAAGGGATACTATAAAATCAAGAAGAAAAAATGTAAACCTTAACTCGTGGAAAAGATCTAGTATTAAAAAGATATTCTTAAAATGATTTTTTTCTTTTTTCTTGATATGCTGAAGTGATAAGTAAAAAATAAAAATATTCAATATACTGAACAAGTAAAATTAAAACACAAATCACATGTAGTAAACATATTCATCTAAAAGTTTAACCTTATTTTATCAAATTAAACAGTAATATACTAATTTAACTTATTAAATTCGATTTAACCTGTCCATTTGACGCTATTTTTTTTTCTTTCAAAAATTCAAATGTTGAAGGAATACAAATGGAAAAAGCATTTGTCAATTGGACCTCCCAATAAAGATGATCAACTCTCATGCTCCCTTTATTCCAATTTGATAAAGACTTGCTTTCATTTTCTTTGAATTATTTTGTATTACATTTCACACCTATATTTAACTTTTTTACAATCATAGTCACACATGACCATCATCCTTCAATTCCTCTTTATACAAATCAAATTAATAATTTATATGTAACACAAGTCAATCGCTCTCTATCTTCGATCTTAAATTTTTAACTTCAAATTCTGAAATAGCGAAAATGCGAGTGTTTCTAAGCTTAAGAAAATGTGAAGTAACATTTTGTCTTTGATGTTTATATAATATAATATAATAATTCTACTTATGGAAATTGGGATACTTTAATTTGTCTTTCATTATGGATAGATGAGTGATACTCAAAAAGGATAAGAATATATTTATTGATGATATATATGGATAGGAACAATACATGGGATAGATGGTCATAATTAAAATGTGTTCAAGATGCAACAAGGCTAGGCAAACATTTGTTGATATACATATACACAATAAAATAATCCATATCAATCATTTCATTGGTGTTTTCTTAGATATGTATTTTTAGATTTGAAAGTAAATTTTACTAATATAAAGTGTCACTCATCTACCAAAGTAGATAAATATAGTAGAATTGAGTTTTTAATATCATTTATTATAAAAGGAAAATTATCACGTGCTTGATTCATAAAAAAAGAGAATCAAATTTGCTCATAAAAAGACGTGTTAAGAATATAATTAATTAAATAATAAAAATATAATTTCTCTAAGAAATTAAACTATTAGATTGAATAATCACAAATTCCCAACCTATTACACACCTATCTCAATCTTCCAATACCCCCCATTCAATTAAATAACAAAAATATAATTTTTCTAACAACTTAAACTGTTAAATTGAATAATCGCCAAAACTTCTAACCTATCACACACCTATCTCAACCTTCCAATACCCTCATCATATACCACCAATTTCACAAGTGTGTTTACATTATATATGATTGCTTTTTTTATAAATTTGTATTCGAAAATAATGAATTATCGACCGACAATATTTTATAGCTAAACAACAAAAAATATCTCATTTAGTTACAGATTGGCAACAAATTATAAAAAGAATCAACTATAGATAACCGATAAATTTCATAACTAATCTCATATCATTTAGAAACAATTTTTTCCTACTTAAACTACCAATTGCCAATAACGTAATAAGAAAATCACTTATTTTTCACGAAAACATTATCCTTAATTAAATTACTACTAATATATATACATAGGAATAAGACATAGGAGAAATAATGTGAAAGCAATCCTATAGTGAAAGCAACATAACAATGAAATGGAAGTGTCAGTATGGTGTGTGATCCAAGAATTAGAAAACAAAGTCCATATTATAGGTAGGTACTGCATGCTTCCTTCTGATAATAATAAAATCAAATAAATGTCTTCACTGATCAGCATATATATATATATATATATATTCTGAAAGACAAATGAAAGAGACAACACAACATACATATAGCCATAGGATCAGCATCACATATGCCTTAATTGCTTACAAATTTATGACTACTCCTACCCAACAAAATGACAATATGTCACTTTCTCTTATTTCAGACAACTTGCAACCATTCATATGCATATACTCTTTAAATAGTTTGATTCGAAAAGAAGTTTATTAAAAAAGGTATGGTTCAAAATGAATGATAGAAATTTGTGTGACTGTAAATCATTTCTTTAGGTGATTCTTCTAATATGTTCTAGTCTTGGTGGATAGAGACACATAGTTAGTTACCTGGTATCTATTGTTGGTGAGGACTGACAAAATCACGTTAAAAATTGGCCCAAATACTACTGTCATAAAAATAAATGGAGTTTGTTGGTTGTCTAGATCCATCTAATTTGTCGTTTAAAAAGTTTTTAACTAATTGAAATTTCTTATAATCCGTCACTCATCATTAATCCATAGTTAAATAATGGAATTCTATAGATTTTTTGTGGTTCAATTACGAAATATATCGATAGTTATTTTCTTGTTTTCTAATGATGATATAATGCCAATTTTCATATGTTTTCGATCGACATGTATTAATTATGGTGTGTTTTTTGGGATGTGTAATTTGTTGGATGCACATGTCAAAATAAGTCCTCAACTTGAAGGGAGGGTGTCCACTTACGTATCGAGTAGGAAATTATACCGAATAATTTTGGAAATGAGTGATCTTAAATTATTCAACTTCGATTACCTTCATGCAAAGTAAAAATTCATTTTATTTTTTTTATATGTCTTTAGGGCAAGGATAATCAAAAGTCTATAGATTACTAATCGATAAGATCAGTTCATATAAGCGATTCATGATCTAAAGTCAATATCCAACAGATCTCATTATCAATGTTGGGACTCAACACATTTGAGTCATACGATACATTATAGCCATATATTTAGTATATATATATAAATTAATATTGTATATACGATGAAATTCGAATGAACCCTTATGTACGTATCTAAAAAGTTTCAAATGAGGAAATACCACAAATACTTCTCACATGTCCAAACTAGTTTTATATTTCTATTTGGACCACAAATTCAAAGCCCAACTTCCTGGCAATTGGAATTGTATAAAGACAGTTTTAGTAGTTGGGCCTGGAGATATATTTGAAAAAATAGGAATGTTTTTGGGTGAAAATTTCTTCAGAAACTTTTACACAAATAGCCGGACATATTCATTGATTACTTATCTGAGCTGATATACATATATTATATACTGATTATACACTTTTATTTGGATAATGTTGTTACACAATGTTGTATGTCTTGACGCGTAGAGTTCCTTATACTTGTGTCTAGTGAAATATAACTAATAAAAGGACAGTTCAATATATAAAGTATCTCGTATTAGATTGGTTCGGAGAAGGGTTACATTCCGAGTGATTTGATATGGACAACCTATTTAGAAGTATTAGTGGTAATTTTTTTAAAAAAATTGCTAATGATAAGAGTAAATTAGACCGAATAGTTTAACCGTAAGGATAAATAAAGTTGGATACTATAACCAGAAGGATAAATTTAGCCGTATATTATAACAATAGTAAATATATACAATTTTCACATTAAAAAACGTAGCTTAAATAATAAAAAGGAAAATTACTCTTTTTATTCATTTATATTTGTCTGCTTGAAATTTACACGTCTTAGAAAGTAGTGATCAAATACAAATATAATTTATCACAATATCAATACTAATTGTTGTATAATTTTAATTAGATCTTCAGAAAAATGATTTAGGAAAAAAGTAATTAATGTTGAGGTATAGTATAAAAAAAAATTATATTTTTTTTATTAAGTTAAAAGTGACGAGTAAAAGTGAGCGGAAGAAATATTTATGAAATTGAAAATTTATAAAGTTGAAAAATGAAAATTATAAAAAATGAAATATGTTAACAGCAGGGGTGAGCGTTCAATATTTGGTTTGAGATCATCAAACTTCATGTTTGGTAATTCGATAAATGATAGTTAAAAGTAGATATCAAGTACCAAAATTTTAAACTTTGATTTGGTGATTGATAATCAGTAAATTAAATTTCAATTTGGTTATGGTATTCTAATACCGTATTAAAGTTTTAGTCAATTGTATTAAAAAGTTAATAAATATTTCTCCAATCATTTATATTTTTAATGCGGAGGCACAATATAATAAAAGATCAATCAATAAGAAGACATCAAGAAAAAAAACAAATTGATACAACTAAAAAACATGTATTTGGGTTGTTTATGTTTATTCATTAACTTTTTTTATTTGATCTGTACTAATGAGTAATGAACATTATGATATATCACCTTCACTAAGTAGATAATTCGATATTCGAAAAATATCAAATATCAAATATTTTCTCCGTTTTTTTTAAAAAAAAGATCTAATTTGACTTGGAATGAAGTTTAAGAAAAGAAAGAAGACTTTTTAATTTTGTGGTTCTAAATTAATGTTACGTCAAATGTACCAAAACGTCTTTTAATCTTGTGGTTTTAAACATGTTACGTCGAAAGTTGAAGTTAAACTTTTGTAAAAAAAGAAAAATGTCATTTTTTTAAACAAACTAAAAAGGAAATAAAATTATTCTTTTTTAAACAGAGAAAATATCAAATGTTAACTAATATCTCATATCAAACCAAAATTCAAACACCGTACTTCTAAAACTTTACTTCCAATACTATACCAAATATGAAATAACAAAAATATTTAATCTAATTGAGTAATTCAATTTTCGATATTTCACGTCCGGTCATATTTCAAAGCATCAAATTTAAATTCCCTCTCATTTGACAGACAAATATTTCTTTTTTGGCTTAAAACTTTAGTGGGTCCCATCTACATTTCTACAAAATTTCAAAATCTCCCTCGTTGTTCATAGATTCTCTACCAAAAATAATCATTAAAAATTCAAAAAAAAGTAATATTCCAATTCTCCCTCCTATGGCCGAAAAAATTAAACACCCACCTGAAAATTTACAAACAAAAAATTAATTTCAAATCCTTCCCTCCAAACATTTTCAGTACTTACACCTATAAATATTCATTACATCTATCCATTAATTTCACATAAATTTGATTTTTCAAATGGAGGTTTCAGATATTTCTTTAAACGAAAATGAATCGAATAAAGAGAATATCGCGCCATGTGAAAAATTGTCCATTGATTGTTCGAAGGTGAGACGAAGCACGAAAAAATATAAGAGAAATTTCAAAAGGGCGCCATTGAGGGATATTACTCACCTATTCGATTCGCCGCTTCAATTTCAGCAATCTGTTTCGAGTAATGTCATTGTTTGTGGAAAAAGGAAAATGGTTGATGAAGATGTTGATTTGTTGCAGAAGAATAAATCGAAGTCACTTAGAAGAGATTTCAGATAGTTTAGTTGTGTTTTCGACTTTTCGCTCAGTATTGAGATATTACTAATTTGTATTTGTGCAATATAGAATCAATTTCTAAAAGTTAACGCTCCCAACAGTTTTTTCTAGTGCGGATACTAATAAGACTAGAATTGATTTGATTGAAGAAACAATTCTACTCTCTTTGAACTTTTTTTTATAAACACTGTTTTTGTTTTAATTTATTTATTTTATTTTTCTTATTAATCTGTTTTAAAAGAAATGTTTCTTCCTTTTCTAATAACTTTTTTGATTTGAGTTTTCTAATCACATGTTTAAGATTAAAAATTAGAGTGCATTTTGGAAATTATAGGTTATTCATCTTCAGTGTTATTCTTTTTCTTAATTAATACTTATTCACTTTATGAAATTAATGGTTAATTTTACACTTAGAAGTTGTGACAAGTTATTGCAAAATAAGTCATCCACCTACCATGTGATAACTTATCTCATCATTATTATTTTTAACTCTCATACCAAACGATACCCCTCAGTTCCTAGTTTATCCTAATAATTGATTATAGTCATTATCGATTATATTTTTAAGATATTATTTTTATTATATTCAAAAGGTGATATTTTTATTTATAATTTTTTAATAAATGTGCAAAAAAATATTAAATAAGTATTGTTAGATAGGGAGTACTATTTATATAATAACACACCCTATTCATTACTAATTATATTCGAATATACGCATTCATTAAATACAACAGACCAAACATCAACAAATAATAATATTTACATTGCTAATTCCGCATTATTAACACATCTTATTAAGTTTTATTTTTGTTTCAATTTGTATGATTTACGTTTTTTTAGTCGGTTTTTATATGAAGTAATTATTTAATTTTAAATTTCAATTTTATTTAATAAAATAATTTATAGTTAACTAACTCCTATCATTTATTTAGACAACAAATTTCAAGAAATTCTTTCTCATATAAAATGAGTCGAAGATAATACTATTTTTTCCGCGTGGACATCATAAATATTGCATTATTATAAATAATAATATGTCCACGTGGACATATATATACCTTTAAAATACAATATTAAATAGTGCAAGAGAGTAAAATATCTTCTATAAAGTTTGATATCGTAACAATAATTTTGATCAAAATTAAAATATTTTTTTAATTCTTTTTCCTGTAGATATATAGTTCAAACTTCTCTCATAACACACACATTTTAAATATTTTTCACTTCTATTCTTACTGGACCCCGTTCTACTTTAATTTATAGTACGTTTCACTTTTAGGAATTTCTGTTCAATTGATGTAATTTATGAAAATAAACATATAAGATAACTATTTAATTAACTCTTTCCTTGCTCTAAAGTTTATAGGGCAAAAACTTCTCATTTTTAACTTAGTTGTGTCTTTCACATTAGACTATTTAATGACTAATCTCAACAAGTGGTAAAAAAAGGGTCCTATCATATTCGAATTAATTATCTCTTGATCTGCAGTCAAATACTTTATCATTAAGCTAAGGATCCTTGATATATAATATGAGTAATTTTTAATTTCTTTCGATATAATAATTTACTATCTCTTAATAATTAAAGGCCTAAATAGTCCAGTATTTCGATTTTAAGGTCATAATGATCCAATTACTTTCACATGAGTAATCCTTAATGATTAATAAAATAATGTATATTTAGATCGAGACCTAATCGATCAATTGTATCATTTTCATTGTTTTATATTGCAATAACTAATCATCATACTACTATTACAAACTCAAGATAAATTATCACGATAATTCTGATAAAAACAAGATGGTGAAACTATGATTTTAATTTAACAAAGTTTTTGTTAATTTAGGCTCACTTTTTTAAAAATTTCAAATCCCCCCACATTCTTGTTTCTATTTCACATCTTTAGATTCTCTACCCAAAAATAAAAATAAAAAAAAAAGTTCCAAAAAGTAAATTTAAAAAACACTCTTCCCTCCCTTGTTTAAAAAATTAAGCACCCACCTGAAATTTTACAGATTATAAAAAAATAAACAAATTTCAAATCCTTCCCTCCAAAATTTTATTCCTTCTTCAAAATCCCATCATATCTATAAATTACTTCTTCAAACACTCTGTTTTTTTTTCATCTGAAAAAAATGGAGGCCTTTGATAATAAGGAGAATATCTCACCTTTCTCTGTACAAAAATTGATACCAAATTCTTCGAAGTCGAAATTTCGCAAGAGAAAATTCAGGAGGGCTTTGAAAGATATCACAAATTCAGTTGCATTTGAGAGATTTCATAGATCTGATTCCGTTTCTTCTCAAGAGATTGTTTGTCGAAAGCGAAAAGAAATTGATGAGAATGTTGATTCATTGCAGAGGAAGAAGCATTGTTTGAAGATGCTTAGAGGAGATTTCAGATAGTTTGATTTTTTTCAAATAAATATATTAATACAATTATGAAGTAGAAATTGAAAAAAAAAAATAGTTTTTCTTTTTTTTGGAGAATTTAGAAGAAACTATGTTAACTCTTTTGCCCTATGTTTTCTGTCAATTGCAGCAACTAAATAAATTCCCTATGGAAAAAGATATACTAGTTTGTTCATTTTTATTTATCACGTTGTTTTCCAAAAGTTATTTGATTAATTTTTTATATTAAATTAGATTATATTAATTTAATATTTTGAATAAAAAATTTAGATATTTAAAAACGATATGAAAAGTATTATAAATTGTTTATTTTTATACGATGAAAAAATATATTATAAAAAAAAATATAACATTTAAAAATGAACGAAGGTAGTATTTGATTTGAGATGTGCGAAGGCAGGGGCGAACCCACTTTCCCACGTTGAGTGAATGGAGCAACTCCTCTTTTTAGAATTGTTGAAGGAACTACTAACTCTAACTATCTAATTACACTGATCGGGGTCGATCTCACTGACTCCTTGCTTTACTTCGCCCAAACCATAGGCTAAGAAGAACAGAATAAGGTAAAGATAGATATCGCTCATCCAAAGCTTGGTTAAGTGTCCAAGACTCTATGCCACGGTTATCTAATCTCTTTCTTTTTCCTACCCACTATGTTGGGAAGTACAAAGGTAGTTGCTTCGAAGTTGAAGAAGCTTGTCCATTCACTATATATCTGTAATTTAATATATAAAGAGGAAGATTAAAAACTCAACGGCACTCCTTCCTCGAAAAATTTTAATAAGTATATATTTATCGATTGATTTTGTTGTTTGAGGTTGGGGTTCAAATCCAATTAAAAAACATAAAATTAATCTAAACCAACGAGTCAAGGATATAATCTACTTATAATTATGATAATTAAACTTTTGTGTTTCCTTCTATGAATATCGATAGTGCTTCCTAAATATTTTGTGTATATTAGTAAGCAAATAAATTTCAATCATTTAACCAATTTTATTTAGCATGAAAAGGGACCCACTTAGCTTTTGCTTCTTCATTGACTTCATATTAATTGTTACATTTACCTATATATTTCGAAGTTAGTGCTAGTGAGTAGTGCATTTTTGACATGCCATTAACCTAATTAATAAGCCCAAAACAATAAATAAACCAAAACAAGAGCAATATACAATCTCTCTTGGCCAGTAAACGAGATCATGCACCTATATTTTGTAAATTGTGTTTGCAACTTTTCACTATGACTTTATCGAAAGTGTTTAATGAGTTTTTGTATTTGATTAAAAATAAGTAATTAACTGGATACGTGAATCTTGTTTTGACACATGTATATGACCTAGCTTCGAAAAGTATATTGTCTTTAGTGGAGCGTGACTAAAATAATATAAATTATGAGAATGAAAAATAAAAAAGAGAATATTTTTTTGGTTGGATATTCGAACAAGTGTCAAATCACACTATATTAAAAGTATTTTTTAATTGACTTAGTCGAATAATTGCTTTTTAGAGTCAGATTCAACTAGACAGTTATGAAAATGGTGAAGTGATAGTATGAGATTTGGTTTACTATATACCTTTAGAGTAGCTTGAAGATGGTTGCGCACACACAAGAAGAAGCTAGCTAGCTCTGAGTTTCGACGGAGCCTAAAATGCTCGGTCATGTAGGTGAAATACAACAATCTCGGATTAAATATGTGGATTAGGTGATGAGTCATGTTAAACTTACTGTGAGAAGGAGATTATTGGGTGATGCAAATAAAGTTTTATGTTGATAGTTAAAAAAATAAGAAAACTACATGTGAGTAATTGTTTGGGTACCCCTAATTGTATGAAAGTGAGCCTTTTTTAAGGAAATCATAGAGGGAGCCGGAGTAAACAATATCACACTATATCAAGAATATCTAAAGACTGAATTTGTTAGTATTATCTTATTATATACTCGTATACAAGAATAGAATGAGCAAGGCTAGTAGGTTTACCCTTCACTTTATCTCTTTCATTTTGGTATTATAGCATACAAAACTCTTGAGATTAAATCTCACCTGTTAGACATATGAAAATGAATTTTTACGTATTTGGCCCAAAAAAAAAAACAGAATTGTCACTAACCAAAAAAAGTAGAATTTGACAAATCAATTGATTTTAACATACCACTTGCAAAACTAAATATATACAACTTTTATGAACTATAAAAATAACTTTATGTTAGGACAAATAGAAGTTGACTCTTCGATGCCTCACAAAGGAATGTTAAGACAACAAATTAAAAGTCATACTTCAATCTTTTCCAAACAACAAACACTGAACAAGTGGCCAAATATTAATATAAAAGAAAGCCAATTTTTCTCTATATATATGTACGTTGAAAACTAGGTTACATCTATGTTTTAAGTATTTATCATCAATTAGGACACAATGTATCTAGGAAATTTTTATGTATTTCTAATAGTTGTGCATATTATGGTGCAATATTCAAATATTGTTTGTTCTACGGAGCAGAAAAAGAGTTTAACTGAATCATTTCTCATATATTTCGAGAGAAAAAAAAATCTCGAGATACATTATTACGACAGATATAAAAGCAAACTACAAAGTAGATACAAGCCAACGCGACGAAGTCCAGGAGGACCTGACCCCAAACATCATTAATCCATAAATGAATTGTTGTCATTGAAGGGAAAATAAGAACTTTGATATCATATGGTTCTAATACTTGCATTTTCACTTGTTTTCTTCATAAGTAGTACTAATATTAATATATCAAGAATTAAAAGACCATAGTATGATATTTTCAATAATGCATATGTATTCGTATTCCAAAAATTTTAGATTCGCCTTTGTATGTTATATATATATATAGTCCTCAAAAGAATGTTCTGTGTTTTTAATAGCTTTAGCGTGATTATAATCTTTGTCTTTTATTTAAATCAATGATATTCGTTATTTTCAAATACAAAATTCGTAAACTTGATAAATATAATAGATTCTTGTGATTCGTTCCTTTCTCGAATCAAAGTGTATGAGGAACACTACTTCACTGTCAAGAATTTCAAAGTTCTCTAAATATTTCTCTAATAATGGTGATAATATCAAGCACCAAAGGCTCATTCAGTTACTTCAAGAACCAAATAGGATTCAATCTCTGGATGAAACTAAGGCTCTTCATGCACTCACAATCACAATGGGGCAAGACCCAACTCAACCCTTTTTGGCGAATAACACTATCATGTTCAAGTATTCAATATTCGGTGATATCTGCATTGCACGCAAGGTGTTTGATAATATGTCGAAAAGAAATGTTGCGTCATATAATACAATGATTAGTGGTTATAGTCGAAACGGAAGTTTATTAGAGGCTTGGAAGTTGTTTTCTGAGATGAGGGGTTGTGGATTTGTGCCGACTCAGTTTAGTTTTGGTGGGGTTTTGGGTTGTGAGTGTTTGGACGTTATTCAAGGATTTCAGTTGCAAGCGTTGGCTGAAAAATTGGGGCTTTTTCTCGTTGATGCTGTAACAGGGACTGCGTTATTGGGTTTATTTGGAAGGAAAGGATGGTTAGATGAAGCTATGCAGGTTTTCGACGAAATGCCTAATAGGAATTTGGTGACTTTGAATTGTATGATATCGTTGTTTGGGCTGTATGAATGTGTTGAGGAGTCAATGATGGTGTTAAGGAGGTTGTTAAGGAGTGGAATGGCTCCTTCTGAGAGTACTTTCGTGGGCATATTAGTTGGTTTTGTTGGGGAACTTGGTTTAATATTAGGGGAACTAGTACATGGGTTGGTAGTGAAAGATGGACTGGATTTTTCTGTTTCAGTGAATAATTCATTGATTAACATGTATGCGAAATGCTCTGACATTCATAAGGCGGAGAAAATGTTTGAGGATGCTCCTGTTAAGGATGTTGTGTCCTGGAATACAATGGTTGGTGCAATGGCGAAGATTGGAAGAGCGGATAGGGCATTGGTTGTTTTTAGGAAGATGTCTGTAAGTGGCGTATTGCCTAATGATACGAGTTATGTGAGTGCACTAAGTTGCTGCACTAGCCAGCAGTTTCGATTGCTTGGGGAGTCCATCCATGCGAAAGTGATGCAGAAAAAGTTTGAATCTGATGTATATGTTGGTAGTGCGTTACTTGACTTTTATGTTAAATGTGATAGATTAGATGATGCTCATGTTTGCTTTGATGAAATATCGGAGAAAAATGTGGTTTCTTGGAATACATTGATGCTGGGTTACTCGAGTAAAGGTTCTTCTTATGCTATTTCGCTGCTTCAACAAATGATCCACTCGGGTTGTCTTCCAACTGAGTTTTCTTTTTCTATTGCTGTGAAATCTTCAGGACTATCGGAGGTACTTCAGCTACATTCCTTATCCAAAAAAATGGGTTACATTGATAATGATTATGTCTCTAGCAGTTTCATTTCTTCATATGCAAAATCTAGTTCAGTTGATAATGCCCTAAGGTTTGTCACTACCAATGAAATGCCACTTCCTGCTGTTGCTTCCAATATGATCGCACTTATTTATAACAGAAATGGTCAATTCGACAAGACTCAAGAGTTGTTTTCTGACCTTGAAAATCCAGATACTGTATCTTGGAATATTTTGATTGCAGCCTGTTCTCGAAATGGTGATTACACAGAAGTTTTTGAACTTCTTGGACACATGCGGATGGCTAGATTATCTCCTGATAGATACACATATGTTAGCCTGTTTAGTGTGTGCACCAAGCTTTGTAACCTTGGTCTAGGTAGCTCACTTCATGGCCTCATTATAAAGACGGATTTTAAGCGTTGTGACACATTTGTCTGCAATATCATGATTGACATGTATGGCAAATGTGGGAGTCTTGCAAGTTCGATCAAGATTTTCAATGAAATGACAGATAAAAATGTCATCACATGGACAACCATTGTTTCAGCCCTTGGATTACACGGTTATGCACACGAGGCATTAGAGAAATTCAAGGAGATGGATATGACCGGGATTAAACCTGATAAGGTTTCTTTCATAGCTGTGCTTTCAGCATGTAGGCACGTTGGATTAGTGAAAGAGGGGATGGAATTGTTTGAACAGATGAAAGGAAAGTATGGAGTAGAACCAGAGATGGATCACTATCTTATTGCAGTAGACTTGTTGGCTAGGTATGGCTATCTGACAGAAGCCGAGCAGTTAATCACTGGGATGCCTTTCCCTCCAAATGCTCTAATATGGCGCATTTTTTTGGAAGGCTGCAAGAAAAAGAGAAGCATAGACAATACTGTCGCTCTTGCTTCGTAAAATATATGGGTGATCCATACTACGACTGAATTCTAAGTAATGATCATGTTGCTTGATGGAGCTGATTTATTGTTTTCTCCCAACAACATATGAACAAACAGGAAACTGGTGTCTCGGTAGCATGATGTTGCCTCAACAGGTTACAAGGTCGATTGATTATCAAGGTATGAGTTAGTTCCTCGATTATTACTGATGCAGAATTCAACATCAAATCGATGTTCTTAAGTAGAATATTGGAAGATCTTTTCATGTACTTACCTTTATACAAATCTGATTTTAGTTTTTTCCTACTGAAGGTTGAATAGCTTACAGAGACCGACTTCTCCGAGCAGGAATGACTAAGAAATCATCAAGTACAAATTGGTCTAAACTAATCACAAACAAAAACAGAGGAAACAGGTGAGATCTAAAGAAGTCTACCATAAGTGAACAATGGATTCCTGGGCTTTTGACCATTAAGGAATGTGGTGCAATGGATGAGTCTGCTCCCCTTAACCAGAGATCTCCGGTCCGAGCCTTGGATATAGAAAAATCCTTGGTAGGGAGCACTTCCCTCTCAAATGGGGCCCTACGCAGCGTGAATCAAATTAGTCAGGCTCCAATGCGAGGACAAAGGAGTCATGGTCTTTTGTAAATAGCAAAAGTCCTCTTAATTCACCCCACTAGTTCTTTTGTTGACTAATTAAATATCTTTAGCAAGATAGTTGACTAGTATTACCATCATTAGGATCGAAGGTTAGGTTTATGTCTCTTGCTTTATGTTTTTTGTTAGTTAAAGATATTAGCATGTTGATTAGTAGCCAATGCGAAACCTTCCACTACCATGGAAGATAAAAGCCTGACTCAATAATTTTAACATACAATAAATTTTCTTTTCTACAATGTATTGCAAAAGAAATAAACAAGAAAATAGGAACAGAAGGAATATTATCATAATATGGGATTTGATCCCCCGTTTGCATCCATGCTTTATCAATGTACACTATAACAAAAATGAATATTAGCGACATTTAATTCTTAATTGTCGCTGAATATATTTTTTTAGCGGCAATTGTCAAACCTTTAGCGACATTGGTTCTAATGACACTTAACTAATGCCGATAAAGACTTTAGCACTCTTTATTAATGTCAATATTTAGTGCCGCTAATGTTGTGGGTGCTTACTAGCTCTTTATATCCATTTTCTTAATATTTATGTATACCCGTATATACAATTTACATTCGGATCATCAATGAGCGTTCGAGCATTCACAACCTAATATGTAGGTCTGCTTGTGTTCTCCTGAAAGTCTTTAATTAAAAATTACACTATATA
The DNA here is from genome assembly GCA_027705065.1 of Solanum peruvianum. Lineage (NCBI taxonomy): Eukaryota > Viridiplantae > Streptophyta > Magnoliopsida > Solanales > Solanaceae > Solanum > Solanum peruvianum. The sequence goes on from JAKWJD010001761.1 coordinate 63,844,739, forward strand.
TGAGGTAAATTATTTTCTTAGATATAATTGAATCTCTTAAATACATTCGATGAAAATTTTGAATCCGCCGCGATCAATAACCCTTGGTACTAATGAGAGGTCATTATTTCAATATTAATAAACAAAGAACTCAATCTAGTCATCATTTGTGTTTTGTTATAATGTCATATGTTGGTCGGTGTTAAACTATAGTATAAAGAGACAGACGTTATCATTTCTGACATGTTATATTATTCCTTTGATTAGTCAAACAGAAAATAACGACACCTGCATTTAATTATTACTATTAAAACACTAATTAATTAACTAACATTAGGGTTAGCAGACAAAACACACTTTAGTATCTTCGATTTATCCATTAATTTCCCACGTAGAAATCGCACTTTATGACATTGGGGATATTCATGTGGGCCTCATTTTTATTTCCTCTTTTTGTTTCATGGAATATTAATATTTAGAAACTTTAACATTTGAGAAAACAAAAAACAATACTTTTCGAAAGACAAAATCACATTAACTTCGATCAATATTTAAAGATATAATTCTCACTGAATATCTAAAATAAGAAAAATTATAACTTATAACATTGTTAGTATAGCTTTTAAGTATTTAAAAAATTGTAGTTTTAAATAAAAATAACACAAGACGATTAATAATATAAGAATGAAGAAATAAAAAACGTTATAAAAAAATTATAAGTTGATACACGAAATATTTTATATTCAGCTCTAAAAAATAATTGCCTCAAGGGTTAAATGATGTAGGTAGGCATTGTCTAACGGAGGCATCTGTAATTCCACAATTCAAATACATGACTTATCGATCATACAAATTAAAAGGAAAAGTCAAAAGATGGAACATAATTCAATATTTTATATGACAAGGTTGGATATATATATATATATTTGACGTTTGTTTTTTCCAAAAAAATAAGCATCAATATGTTTGAACCTTTAAATAGTGGAGAACCTAAAAAGAAAACATGCAGAAAATTGAAGTTGAAAAGAAAAATAATTTTAAAAATTGGAAGAGACTATACAGATATTATAGTATTTGGTTAGTGCCACCAACTACATAAGCTCTGAACATATACGATGTAATACGGAGATGGTTTAGGCATGTTTGTATATGTATAATTTACAAGAATATATAAATAATATGTATAATATGTAATTATCTAATCGATATACATATAGAATTCACCTCTCTCTCACTCTCTGTCCTCTCTTGCCCGCCTCTCTCCTCCCTCTTCCAATCTCGCTCGCTTCACTCCTTTCTCTCCCAATCTCGCTCGCTTCACTCCTTTCTCTCCCAATCTCGCTTGACATATATAAATATATATATAGAATTCACCTTTCTTTCGCTCTTTTCTTCTCTCGCTCTCCTCTCTCCTCTCTCTCCCAGTTTGATTCGCCTTTCTCTTTTCTATAACATGTAACTATTAATTGTAATTATATCAAATTATAGTTATGAAAATAATTAAGCTATTTTTAATTGGATTATGTGAAAGTTCCTCGAAGATAAAAACATATTTGAGGCAAATATTGGACAACAAAAATGTGAGTTTTGTCATAATAGAAAGCTAATTTGCTCAATTTCTTTTAGTACGAGGAGTCTAGGACATGATTGCATATTTTCCATTTTTAATACTATCTCCATCTCTAATTATTTATCCACTTTTCTTTTTATAGTTGTCCTTAATTACTTGTCTATTTTGACAAATCTAGAAAGGATAATCTTTTTTACCTATTATACTCACAATTAAATGACTAATTACTTTGAAAAATGTTGTAGAACTTTTTATCTACTTCATAATTAATAAAGATAAAATGATAAACTCGTTACGTCATTAAATATTTTCTTAGGTGTGCAAATTCAAAAGTGGACAAGTAAAAAAAGGACAGAGGGAGTAGTGTATTTTACACAAATTTCATAGCATTGAATTAATTACATCCTATCTCTATTCTTTTTCAAATAATAAAAATCTCTTAAATTTAATAGAATTCAAATACATCCTAAAACATCTCGATGATTACGTCATTGTTTTGAATACATACCTCAACATTTTGGATATATATATATATATATATATATATATATATATATATATATATATATATATATATATATATATATATATATTATATATATATATATATCACTCAATGTCTCGATATATCGCATAACATAAATTATACGATCAATAGATCTCATATATATATATATATATATATATCACTCAATGTCTCGATATATCGCATAACATAAATTATACGATCAATAGATCTCATAAAGTAATATACCTAATCGATACATTGTAAATTAATGTATCCGATTAATACGTCATTTAAAGTAAGAAATCTTTTTTAGTATGTATGTTACATTCTTTTAATTTGAAGGGGCAAAAAGGACACTACCATCAATATTTTATTTTCAAACATTGACTCTTCAAGCCGCTATTCTTCAAACGGAACAAATTAAAGAGGCAACTTTGTGTGATACGAATCGACGCAAGAATAGGATATTTATTTATTTATTTAATCACTCAAACATTTTAAATTTCTTGTCTCGTTTTATTTTTCAAAAGTTAATTGAAATATTAAAAAATTTATATGAAAAAAATATTATAAATTATATTAATTTTATGATTAAAACATACATATTCAAATATATTATCATTCAATATTTATATAATTTAGACTCTCAAAAATAAATACGAAAAATATATTTTTGAGACTAAGAAAGTAGTATATAATATAAACTATAAGTGAGAATGAAATTTATGATCTATGACACCCTTGATGATGTTATCAAAGTCATCCCCAGCTCAGCACCAACAAATTGAAGTTAATTAATTGCTTTAAACCCTAATCTAACTAGGGGCTTATCACATGATTATCTTTTTTAAGTCTATTTTTTTAAAAATAATTTTTTTATTGATAAATTTTTTATTTTAATTTTTCATATGACATATTTAAGGTCATAAAATTTGTTTTGGTATATTTAATATAATTTTAATTTAGGATGATAAAATTAAAAAATCTTCTTTATATATTAAATTTCATGTCAAGTCAAACTAAGTTTTTCTTTTTGAAATAGAAGAAATACTAGTCATAATTTTCTAATAGTTTCTTTTAGCCGGTATAAGAATAATATCATTTTTCTATGATTAGAAATAATTTCGCTTTGAAATTCTTTTAATGAAATTATATGTATCCATATAACGTCTAATGTTATTTTAATAATATATATTTTAAAATCTTAATCAAATTTAAATAGTATTACATAAATTGAGAACATACAAGATATTCAAAAGTTGGAAAAGACTTTTTACTAATATATCGATATTCAAAATCATTTCATTCAGGATTTTTTTATGTCTCAAAATGTTGCATTTCTAAATTTTTGCAAGGCTCTCCTAGAATTCCTTCGAGAGCATGTTGAATAATCATTAAGAATTCTGTCATTTTACCGATTCACACTAAATAACGAGCAAATGAATCCCCTTCTTGTTGTCATTGAACCAGCCAATCAAATTTGTCGTAACACTCATCCCATTTTATTTTGAAAACTCGTAGCATTGATCCGATAAAACCCAATTTAATGTCTCGTCTCTCCCAATAATGCCTACGCCTTCAACTCGTTCTAAAAAAATAAGATTCCGCGTAATGAGATTTTTATAAGTATGTATGTATGTATGTATGTTGTGAACAGTAGTATACGATTTGTGTTATTGTTTGAAATATTAATCAAATAGTAATGAATACGTTTACGAGTAATAATAGGCATTAAATGACTATTTCAAGGAAAATATTTTATTTTAATAAATATTCTTATTCATAATACATGACCTAATCTTTATTTATTTATTTTTCTTTATCTAGTATGAGATATTCATTTTAGAATTTAATTAATTTAAATTTATATTAATTAGGAGGTTCATTTTATGCATAAACTCGTTCTCTATTAGAGATTAGAAACGATTCTATATTTAAAATTAAAATTTAAAAATTCTCATTAAAAATAAAAAACTACTTAATCACTTCATCACAATCTTTCGAGACAAATGAAATGACTTAATCACTTCACCAAAATACATAAGAATGAAATAAATATTGAATATAAAGAAATTGGTACAACTAACCTTTGAACAAAATTCACATGAAATTGACATGTGAAAGTCGGCGCTCTCATGTTCTACTATCTTTTTTCTTGCTAATATATTATCCCATGAGCTTCATTAATCTGCGATCTTCTTCGGCCGAAAAATTATATTATTTATACGTAATTAAAATAATTTTATATGTAAATATAATAATTTTAATTTCTTTTGATTACTTTATGTATCTGTTTCTACAAATTTTAAACCCTCTTATTAAAAATTCTAACTTCGCCTCTATCATTAACATTGAAATATATATTTTCACGTTAATCTTTAAATTTCAATCTCAAATCTATCTGATTATATTATATTTATTACCGTTAAAAATAATTATGAATCCAATCTATTGATAACCGAAAGATGCCAACATGTCATGTGAAAGTCACTATCAATAAATCTAAAAGAAGTATCGAGGACGTGGCGCCACGCCTATTTCATTAAAAATAAATAATTTTTTTTGTTGCACAAATAAAGTTCTAAAATATAAATAAAAATACTAAAAATAAATATATTTTGGCTAATTGAATGATGGTTGAACTTAAAAATAATAAATAATGGCGCCGCCAAGGCATGATAAAATGTCTGTCTTATCATATATTTAGTGTATATAATATAAATTAATTAGCATTTTTCAAGACCATGTGTACAAACTACAAGCAATGTTGGTGCCCATTATGTTTATATTTTTTTTTTAAAAAAAGTTCCTTTTTTATTTTAAAATTCTATTTTAGGATAATGCAAGAATGAAGGACAAATAATTAATGTATAAAAAATTAATATAAACTTTAGGAGCAATAGACGGTTAAATTGTCTATTTGCAACTGTTTGTCAAATGAATGTTGGCTAAGCCAACTGCCAATATATACTAAGGGGCCGTCCAACCAATAAAAGATTCTTTTATAGGTAATTCTGATCGGATACCTGATTAGATACGTTATCAGATAAACGAATTCAACTGAGTTTAGGTTTGAATTGATCAAAACGAGTAAAAATTAATAAACCCATAAATGTTGCTTAGATTAAAATGAGCTAAGTACTTTAGAATGGTTGGTAGTTCAACTTGTCCAATAATTAAGATTGTTTTGTATATGTCATATCAAACAAACAAAAAAAAAGGTTATTTTTTAGAAATATTTTGACCTGATGTCTTATGGATTAATTTGAGCTAGATACTTAGATTGGCCCAAATTAGCCCTTTTATTAGGGTTTGAAATCGATTGTTAAAATAACTCTGCATAATTAAAATAAATAATCAAAAGAAATATTTTAAAAATTTCAATGAGATGATTACAAATTCTGTAACATTATTACTGATTTGAAAGATTTAAACACTATCCACCATGGAATTGGATAGAGATGATTATGATTACTATGAGATGAGGTTAAATAAAAGTAACATGATCATGTGAGAATTTATTTAGTCAAAAGATATAATTGTATTTTCTCAAGAAAAATTTCATATTTTGTTGAGAGGCATAGGAGCTAACTAGAATATAGTAGGGTATTTTTGTAGGGCAAACAAGTTGATATAACTTTAATAAAAAGTCATTATACATAACAATAAATTTGTTCCTTTAACTATATTATAAAAATTATATATAACTTTAATCCAAGGCAAAAGAGGCTGACTTTGAATTAAAAATTCACAATATCAAACCTTTACGGCTAACATTTGGTTTGTTTTAATTTTAGCCTCTATTTATTCCTCTTTAATTAGCAGCAAAAGAAGAAAATGACTCATTTTGTGGTGTCCTAATATTCTTAGAGGGGGAGAATCTTATCTTGATGCTTCAAATGACTCATGCTAAAAAGCAAACAAATCGCTTCGTCTGTTTTAATTTATGTGATATCTTTTAGTTTGTTTTGAAAATAAACGAAAAAGTGTATCGATTGTATTCTTCTCATTTAACTGTTGAGTAGTGATTTGTCTAACCATATATAACAATATTATGGTACGTTTGAAGCAACAAATTTCAAAATGTTTATCATTACACCAGTACAAATATATTTTAGATCACAAATTTTAAAAGTCTTCATTTCTCTTCAAACTTCACGCGGATTCATAATATATCAAATATTAAATTAGAATGGAGAAAAATATTTAGTGTTGGTATAAATTTCCCAAATCTTATAAATATTTGTTACATGGTGTACCATATAGCATTGGCTTAGCTACATCGATTTGAACACTCGTCGTCCAAAAATTGTTTCTCGCGTAAAGAAAATAATATTATAGGTCAAAAACAACTTATATATACAGTATATACTATAGTTTTGCACATCCTGAACAAAATTTTTAACTTCGCCATTACAATACTTTTTATTGAAGTAACTCTTTGTTTAGTCAAGACATCGTTTTCATTTCTTATGGTACATTTTCAACTCCTTAATTTGACTTGATAAATTTTATTGCATCTAAAAGAAGAATCATAGTAGTTATAATAATCACACAATTACATTGGTTCTACTAAATTGACAAAGCTTCCATCTATGATCTATCCTAGGTTATGTTTTTTTTTTCCCTTTCATTTGGTGGATAAGAAGTGGAATTCTACCATTTGAATATATTAGAAAAAATAAAATCATTATAAAGATTTCAATTAAAAAATCTAGTAAAGATTAAAATCTTTTAGATGATATTGGAGAATCCATGCTGGAGGTGTTTGTCTGTTTTAGTCCACTTAACTACAAAATTAATTTTGATCATGCATGTTATCTCCATTATCAATATCATCATATAAAATATCCCTTTTTCTTCCTTATAAATAGAATTATCCATCATAATCTCCATGCAACAAACAACACTTATACACCTTCTTACAACTCAATTAGCCAAAAACCCTTCATTGATTTTTCTTTGCTTAATTAATTAATCTTCACTTATGGCTAATTCATCATCAAAAATGTTACTAATCCTCTTCATGATTATTTTCCTTTTTTGTCACTTTATTTCTTTGGAGGGTCGTATTCTTGATGATCTTCAAGTTGTTCAAAACAAATATGATAGTCATTTTGTTCTTACTAAAGCTGGATTTACCCCAAGGGAGATTGAGGAGTATACGAGGCGATCTTTAAAAGGCGGTTCAGATAGAGTTGCACCTGGTGGACCTGACCCTCAACATCACTCTTCGCCTCCAACTAACTAGTGTGCCCAATATATGTTGCTCGGATCCTCTAAAAATATTTCTATCATATCTGTGTCAAATCTTTCAAAAATGTACTCATAATTTTTATTGGGCCCTGCATGATATTTTCGAAGGATCCGAGCATAGTTTACATAGCACATGAGAGAAGAAGGTGGGAGTCATTTATTGCTTTTACAAATTTCGTTTTCTCTAGTTTCTTTTAAAGCATCCCTTTTTCTTTTTCTTTTTTAATCTAAAAATATCTCTGTCATATCTTATCGACGCATTTTTGCAAGATCTCATGAAATAATATGAGAAAAAAGCATCATGCATGTATCCATTGTGTAACTTATAAGATGAGAGATGATTTTTAATGAGAATTGTCCTTAATTTGTGAAATGAGCCTTTGTTTCTGATCGTAGTGTTAAGAATATAATTAACTAATAGAAATGTGTTTTCTCTAATAGCTTAAGCTTTTAGATACGGTGATTATACACTTTAACATGATATCAGAGTAGTCAAAGGTCCTAGATCACCCATATCAAAAAACAAAATCCTACTTGCTTGATATGAAAAAGAATCAACACTTGTAGATGTTCTTTCTAACATCTTAAACTTTTAGATGAGATGATCACACACTTCAGCTTCTATACACTCTTGATATATATTAGTTAAATTCTTATAAAATAAATATTTTTGGTGGATTCTAAACTATTGATTTTAGTGTTCTCACTATTTAGATAACAATTTTACTACATCTTCCTTGGTAATTACCTACGTTACAATTCTTAACTAAATAGTACTAACATTATCCAAACCATGCATATAGTACTTAGCTAGCTTCACTTCTTTATTTTTTATTTAAAAAAATATATCTATTAATTAGCAATCATATGCTTGTTATTTAATAGCAATCATATGCTTCTTATGGATGCATTGTTAATTATATTTTAATTTATTAGTTTCCCAAATAGATATATATTAAAAAAAATTAACTACCATTAACATATATAGCACATTGTACGATAAACTTAATTTGTGCATAAAATAAAGAATGGATACAAAGATCCTATGATAGTGACACCAAATGAAATTATCATATTATTAGATTTCATTTAATACGATGCCCTAGTCAATGATAGATTAAAATAATGTATTGTTAACAATAATTAAATATTAGGCACCAAAAACCCTAAAAATTATTCCATAATCCTACCTAAAACCCGTGCTAAAAGTATACATTGTCACAGGATTAAAGCAATATTATTTATTTTTCAACTACTTTAATTGTTTTGTCCTTTAGTAACTGCCAGACAAAATGACTAATAATGATTACGTGTTAATATCGTGCTTAGTACATGATTTGTCTCTCTATAAATAATAATTAAAAAACCCCTAAATTATTACTTCTTCCGGATTTAAAAAAGTAAATATTTAATTGTAAAAGTTTCATATATTTTAAATTTTTTGAATTGTCAAATGTTGTAAGTACTTTTTATGCCGTTTATAAATACAATAATTTCATTTAAAAAATTTGAAAACTCTATTTATAATTTTTCGATCATACTTAAATTGTTTGACTCTTCAAAAACGAAATGAGAAGGCATAAAAGAATTCAGCAAACTCAAGCAGTCAGAGATAAGTAATACTCCACGGTTTTAATTTATTTTTCTTTTTAGTATATACTTTTTTACATTATTTTTTATCTAGTTTTGACAATTCTATAATTTCAACATCTCATATGATCTAATTAAGACCAAAACTTATAATTTAAAATCACAAAAAATTAATGTGTGTTTGTATATGAACTCAATTATAACTTATGATTTATAAGAATAACTTATTTAATATTATTTTTGGTTAATGTTACTTTTATTTTATAAAATTACTTCAAAAATTATTTAATCCTAAATTACTAATACACTATGTTCAACACACAAATTACTATTTACATTTTTTCCTGTGCGTTCCCTCTGTATTGATATGTTGATAAATTATTTCTAATTTAATTCTCTAATTAGTAAAAATCTTCACAAATCTATTTACAATTGGAGTTATTAATAGTTATAATTAGTTATCGAAATGTGCACTTCATCTAATTTTACTTCTGCGTTCTTTTTTATATATATAAACCACTCCATAAAAAAATTATATATTTTTGAAAAAGAATTAGAAATAGCAAATATCTTATAAGTTTATTTGCTATGAAGACTGCTCGTTCGTATATTCCACTAACTAATATACCAATAGAATATATAAATTATATATTTCGATATCTAAAAATTTAAATTATATATTTTTATATTTTAGAATATTTATGTATTTCATTTGTCTTGTCAAATATACAAGATAAAAGGTATATAAATAGTTAGAATAAACATATATAAAATTCTAAATTTATATCATCAGAAATTTTTTACACAAATTCTAAATTAATACAAATAAAACAAATAACAAAAAATTGAAAAATTGTGAAGATAAATTACAATTTTCTTAACTTAAAAGATTAAATGATTATTATTTTGCATAATTTTCCCTACATTTAGTCTTCACATTTAAGTTCAAGACCACATAACATATGAAAGAACAATGAATACCGTATCAGTATTACCTAAAACCAAATTAAATTAGAATTCTACGGTCATTAGTGACTAACAAAGGACTTCATAAAAATGAATGAAGCATACGAATAGTTTAATTTAATACTTCTCTATTTACTGTATATATCCATTTTAAAAAATTAAGAAAGAATAATAATTCTTTTTCTAATAGTTATTCATAAAAATGGATGAAGCATACCAATAGTTTAATTTAATACTTCTCTATTTACTCGTATATATCCATTTAAAAATCAAGAAAGAATAATAATTCTTTTTTTAATATATTCTTATTTAATTTTAAAAAAATTATAATACTATTAAATTATAACGCATGCTTTTTAAAATTAAAAAAATACATTTATTATATTTAAAAATTTTGATCTTTTAAATTAAAGAATAAAATCATAACAAATCAATGATAATAATTAATTAAAAAATACATTTATTATATTTAAAAATTTTAATCTTTTAAATTAAAAAATAAAATCAATGATAATAATTAATGTCTTGATATGTATGTTACTTTTAAAATGTACAACAGAATAGAAATTAGAAAATATAATCATAGAGAAGAAACGATACGTGGTCAAGGCTTTAATGTGACGCACCAAAAGTACAAGTCACTATTATTAACACAAAAACATTAGTTTCTACACGTTTGCGCTAATTATTATTCAATAGTCCATAGAACCAAAAGCTAGAAAACCGAAAATCAAACCAAAACGAAAGGATCGTATTTCCATCTCAAGTTTTCTTCATTGTGGTAGTAGTAGACTCTTCCTCGATTCCCTCAACTGGTTCATCTCGAGGGCGACCTGCAACAAGTTCAGTAGTCGTTTTCCCAATCTCAACTATAGTTTCGCCAATGGCTTGCAACACCACCGCTGCACCTTCCACCGGCTTGCTGCTTTCTTTTCCCCCTCCTCCGTGTTCCTCGAAGTAGGATTCTTCGGTTTCCTCTTTGGATTTGAATCCACGCTCTTTTTTTTCATCAATCTTCGATCCTCCTCTGTTTTCTCCCTGGTCAAAATACATTATAAGATTGATGAATCATTGATCAAAATGTAACCATTAGACAACACTAATTACTTAAAAAAGGGAAAAAAAAATCCAATTACCGTTTGTTTACCTTGGTGTCTTCTTGTAATTTCTTAGCTTCTAATTCTCTCTCTGCTTCTGCTTTTTTCCTAGCTGCATACTCCGCTGCACTTTCTTCAGCTGAAACTACAAAATCCTTGGCAGCAGCCAACGTATCCTCTGCAAATCCCACTGTTTTCTTTCCAGCATCAACCACCAAATCCTTTGCGGCCACTGTCGTTCCTCCGGCGTACCCTGCGACAGTAGAAGTAACACCAGCTATAGCTTTAGTTGCATCTGCAGCTTTTTCAGCAGTGAAATGTGCAACTCCCCATCCAGCTACAACCGTTTTGTCCTTCACTGTTTCAGCTACTTTTCCTGCGTATCCTACCGCGCCTTTTCCTGTTTCTAATGTAACATCTTTAACTTGTGCTGCCTTTTCGCCTACATAACTCGCTGCACCTTTGCTCTGTTCTTTAATTTCCCCTGTTTTTTCAGCAACATAATCTTTCGCCTCCCCTGTTTTTTGCATTGTGTAATCTTTAGTATCCCCTGTTTTTTGCATAGTGTAATCTTTAGCCTGTTGCGCTGATTCAGCTGCAGTTTGTCCGGCACCCGAAAGGGTCTCTTTAGCTTCCCCTGTTTTTTGTATTGTGTAATCTTTAGTATCTCCTGTTTTTTGCATAGTGTAATCTTTAGCTCGTTGAGCTGATTCAGCTGCAGTTTGTCCGGCACCCGAAAGGGTGTCCTTAGTTGCAGCATAAGCTTGTTGGCCTTTTTCGACCGCGACGTCTTTAGCAGCTCCAGTTTTTTCAGCAATATACTGAGTTCCCTTTTGAAGGCCCTGAGTAATGGTGTCTTTAGCTTGTGCACCCTTTTCTGCTGCGTAAGTACCCGCAGCACCAATTCCATGAGTTGTAGATTCTTTAACATTCTGCAATGTCGAACCACCCATTCCCTTCGCCTTTTCATATCGCTCTTCAGCACCCCTTATCGCGTTCATCGATTTCTGCTGTGCCGTTGCTCTGTACTGAGAAATTTCCTCCAACGACGGACCACTTTTCGTCTCTTCAGCACCGCCTTCGCTCTGTTTTCCTCTGTTTATAACGGAACCTTCGTGTTCTTGGCCATGAACTCCAAATTTAACACCTTCTGGTTTCTCTTGGAAGACCTGTTGCTTACTCCCTTGAGTTTTATCGATTACATCAGATGATCGTTGTTTCTCCGATGGATGATGTTCTTGGTAAGGAACAGTACCAGTAACAGTGGTCTTGACGTGAACAACATCAGGAGGAGAAGTTGATGTATCCTCCTCATGAACTTTATCAGCTAGAGACTCAAAATGACTAGCAATTTTATGAACTTTATCTTTCTCAAGCTGGAGTTTCCTTTCATCAGTAACATTCTCTCTTCTCGCTTGCTCTGAAGCCATTGTCGTTGATAACAACACAAAAATTACAATAAATTTCTATATAATTGATGAGTTTGATTTTAAGAAACAAAATGAGTATTTTATATTTATACTAGAGAAAATTTGGAGTAGCATTGTGATAAGTATCTGGTGAGAATTGACAAGTGGTTGAATGTTAGCAATTTTGTGATAGCAACGTGGTGAAAAACGATAGCTGATTTGAGAAACTTCATGACTCAGCAGCTACATGCTAACGTGTTGCCTTTTGCCGTCGTGTGTATCACTTCTATTTTTATGATGAAGTGTAAATAGCTTTGTCCAAAGGTTATCCTAAGTGGAGTATAACTGTTTCCATGACACTGTTTGATTTGATACGAAAAGTTTTTTAGCCCTTAATTTGGCATAAACAAATAATAATATTTTTCAATTTTGAATGTGCACAAATAAGTATTTGAATAGTTATATAATTAAATAAGTAGATATAATTATTTTATCTAGCATAATATATGTAAAATGCTAAGTAAGATTTAAAATTGTCATGTGTGGTTCCACGTATTACAAATGTCTTTATTTGCTCAATTTTATATAAATTTAAGTGTATACTTATGCATATTTAAAATAAAATATCATAGTTATCAATTAACGCTAAATTATAAATGATATTATATATTATGCTTATAATTTTGAAATATCCTTGGTTATACACGGAGATAATATTTCACATGATAACTTAACCTTGAATAGATTATTTAGAAAATCAAACTCTAAAGTCTCTTAATTGTATCTTTCTTTTTATATGTGATAATTTGACTCGTTATGAAATTTTAAAAAAGAAAAGAAAAATTTTAAAATTCATAATTTAAAATGATTAATAGAAAGTTATATAATCGTAAGTTATTTTATTAAAAATAAAACAAATATTTATAATGAATTATTACACAATATAGAATATGTCTTTTCTTAGACCGACCAGAAAGGAAATGGGAGGAATGCTATTTTACTTAAAAAGTCTCGATTATTGATATTTTAATAAATAGTTACCCAACTAATTTAAATAATGTTTTAATTAAAAATTTTATTGAGATAGAATTACTGTTTAAACTTCTTTTTTTTTTTTAAAAAAGTAAGTTGCTCATTTTAATTATTTTATTAAATTTCGTTGATATGCATTTTTTGCTATGAACTATTTTATTTTTTTAAATTAAAATAAAAAGTTACCTATTGCTCGATTTCAACCTTTTTTTTATAAACTAAATAATAATCATATTTCGGCATATATAGTTTCAACAATTGCTAAAAAGGGAATTCTTTTTGTCATTTGCTACTATGAGTTCTTTTTAAAAAATGTGTAATTAACAGTGAGAGCAGTATAGATAAGATAATTAAAATAGATATTATAATATATTTTAAAAATATAATTTAAAGATAAGATTTAATAAAATTTAATGAAAAAAATTATTCAAATTAATTGGGTGATTTTCTAGTGAAAAATCAATAGTTAAATGATTTTTAAGTTATTGTTTCTCGTGAAATATTAATAGTTAAATGATTTTTGAGTTATTAAACAAAGATGAATGACTTAGAAGTGAAAAAGTCCAAGTGAAGTGACTTTTTAAGTGAGTTATTCAAATTTAATTGACTATCTTAGTTAATTATATTAATATTTGTGTACTTTTATTAAAGATAAAAAGTGATCTTATAAGTTAGTTATTTATAATTACAATATAGTAACTTTCTTTTCAAGTCAGACTAAAAAAGGTATCAAATAAAATATGAAATAATTATTACATTAATAATTTAAATTTATTTTTGAATTTTAAATATAAAGAAAAATATTACAAGTAAAAGATAATAAAACTCACAATCCTACCAATTTTTTTTTTGATTATTTTAAAATAGATTTACTACTATAACCAAATCGGGGACGCGACTGGCACCCACATTTACCCTCCTATGTGAGCGAACCAACCAATCTAACCTTTAACATTTTGAACATAATGAACAAAATACAATGCGGAAGACTTAAACTCATTAATAAAAACAATTCAAAAACTATTATTATTATCATCCCCAAAATCTGGAAGTCATCATCACAAGAACATCTATCCTCAATTTACTAAACTAAAAACGTCTAAGAAGCTAAACAATAAAAGCTAGTCCATGCCGGAAGTTCAAGGCATTAAGACTTGAAGAAGAAGACCCAGTCCAAGCTAGACGCATTAGCTCACCCTAAATTTCCGAAAGTAGTGAAGACTGGCTAGATCTACTGTTGAGTTGAAGTTGACGGAACGTTTGCTGCATTACACAAATAACAAAGAAGAAGACATAAAAGTAGGGAGTCAGTACAACCACAAGTACTGAGTAGATATCATCGGCCAACTCAAAATAGTAGATAATATATATCAAGTAATATTATAAATCAACTATAAACTCAACATGTAGCAACAACAAGTACTATTGATCGATTTCAACCTTTTTTTTATAAACTAAATAATAATCATATTTCAGCATATATAGTTTCAACAATTGCTAAAAAGGGAATTCTTTTTGTCATTTGCTACTATGAGTTCTTTTAAAAAAATATGTATTAACAGTGAGAGCAGTATAGATAAGATAATTAAAATAGATATTATACTATGTTTTGAAAATATAATTTAAAGATAAGATTTCAATAAAATTTAATGAAAAAAATTACTCAAATTAATTGGGTGATTTTTTAGTGAAAAATCAATAATTAAATGATTTTTAAGTTATTGTTTCTAGTGAAATATCAATAGTTAAATGATTTTTGAGTTATTAAACAAAGATGAATGACTTAGAAGTGAAAAAGTCCAAGTGAAGTGACTTTTCAAGTGAGTTATTCAAATTTAATTGACTATCTTAGTTAATTATATTAATAATTATGTACATTTATTAAGGATAAAAAGTGATCTTATAAGTTAAGTTATTTATAATTACAATATAGTAACATTCTTTTCAAGTCAGACTAAAAAAAGGTGCTAATAAAATATGAAATAATTATTACATTAATGGTTTAAATTTATTTTTAAATTTTAAATATAAAAAAAATACTATAAGTAAAAGATAATGATGTGATTTAAACTCACAATTCTACCATTTTTTTTTTGATTATTTTTAAATAGATTTACTACTATAATATAATGTCAACTATTCTTTTAATACTTATCTTTAAGAAAAAGAATTTCAAAACAAATTGACTACTAGTAATTTGTGACTTCACATCTAAAAAAAATTAAAAAAAATTTAAGTTTTAAAAAAAACAAATTGACTTTAGGCCTCTCTATCTTATTAAGTTGCTCTACTTTTGCTCAACTTATAATTATAATCAGCAAAAGAAACTCATTAACTTGAAAATATGTCCTATTAATTAGAAAAGTTATCCCATTTATTGTTCGACATAGTATCGGTAGTTGCATAAACTTTTTGATCATTTCTTTAAGAAATGTTCAAGAAGTTTATGCAATTATTGATAGCGTCAAACAATAAAAAGGAAAGTTCTAAAAATTATTCGAGTAAATTCTAAAAATTATTTGAGCGATTATTAAAATATTTTTTTAATTTATATATATAACTTATAGTTATTCAATGTAAAAAGATAATTATATTTTATTATATATAATAAGAAAGATTCCTTCAACTTAATAAAATGATAGTCATTTGTTCCAATACATTACATTGGTTCCTCTTCTTGAAAATCTTATTGATAAATAATAATCTTTTAGTAGTTTAATTTAAAGTTTTAAAATATCAAACTAAATTACTACGTAGAATTAAAAATTTAAATTTTGCAATGTTATGACTTTATAATTATATAAAGAACTTTTCTAAATATTAATTATACTTCATATATAATGATATTTTTCTGGTGGTTATAAGAAAACTTTTGCTAAAAACAAACTACAATTATTTTCTAGTAATTATAAGCAGATTTTTGATGAAAAAATTAAAATTAATCGTAAATTAATATTGAAATTTAAAACAAAATGATCAGGAAAATTTAATGCATTTTTATATATTTCAATATACAAGAAAGTTACACAAAAATTATATTAAAAAGAGTAGGAATGAAATTTGATGCTATAAAATTAACCTTTACTATAATTTTAATTATCATTACCAAAAGATTATTTTTTTAGATTTTAATCTGATTTGTTCGATTAAGTGAGTAAACTAAATTATCACCTTTAAGCTTTCTTCATTTGTTTGAAATGTCCCTTTATTTCCATGCATTGAAACACACTTATCACCTTTCATTTCTCTATTCTTTAGAACATAATCAATAAAAAAAAATCATTACTTCATAGCTCTGTATGAATAGTACTATTCATGAATCGATATTTCATCTTTACAATGTAAGAGAATTACAATTAGTTGTCTATTACAATCTATCGTTAGCGTTAGTTGGTTGGGTTGAGTTTAACTCGTAAAAATTTTAATTTGTCCTGCCCCACACTGCATAACCTTTTTTTTCATTTTCAAATCGCCCGCCTCGCATAAACTTCAATATGAACCCGCTCTGCATAAGTTTTCAAATATAATTTTTTTCTAGTTAAGTTTGATATTAAAAATAAAATTTATATGAATATATTCATTTTTTCATGAAGTTGTATTAATTTAATAGGATAGTGACTTAAAATTTTATTTTTTTAAGAGGTCAATTGAGAAACATGTAGAAGTTAAATTACTTTTTATTAAATCATTTTTTTTATTGAAACATTTTCATTTACTATCTTGAATATTTTAGTAAAAGAAATCATTTCAATAAATTAATGATCTATCACTCTTAAATCATGTAAAAAATTATAATTAAGTTTAACCCCACATAAAATCACATATTTCCGCAACCCGCTCCGCATGACTTTAAATTTGCCCCGTCCCACATCCCCCCGCCCCATTACACTATAATAAAAATAACTTTTAGCGGCATTAAATATTGACATTAACAAAGAGTGCTAAAGCCTTTACCGGCATTAGATAAGTGTCATTAGAACCACTGTCGCTAAAGGCTTTAGGGACATATAGAAAGAGTGACAATTGCCGCTAAAAATACATATTTAGTGATAATTAATTCTTAATTGCTGCTAATGATCATGTTTGTCGTAGTGTTATTATCTCTATCTATCATATCCATGGTTCTTAAAGAAAGTTCATGCAATATTTATACAATCCAAAACCCGCCCTTGCTCTCCATGTAACGGCCCACCTTTTAAGTGATATTGTACGTTTTAAGCTTGGGGCTTACGATTTTTAAAATGTATCACTAGTTGATAAGATTTCCACTCAATTTGTTTGGCTTTACTGGCATTTGCCTAATTAAACCCAGTTGAACTCTAGCCTGCATCATAAGGTTGACATAGAAGCGATTCTAATACCATTTAAAATGGTCCAGCCTATTAGTGATATTGTTCATCCTGGGCCTAAGTCCACACGACTTTAAAATATTTCACTAGTTTGTAAAGTCTATTTACTTATATATCCAATATCTCTCATTTATTTGGCGATATAAACTTCTTATCTTAAAATAGAATATTGCACCTATCTTGTTATACGCACGATCCAACTTCTTATTTGTTTGCTTACATATCCAAGTAAAATTTGCTTTAAAAAAATCAAGTCAATTTACAATATCCTAAATGATGACGTTCAGCGATACATAAATAGAATAACACTCTGAGAACAAATTAATAGCATCTACGATGGCATACTTTCATAAATTTAGAAATTAAAATACTTTATTTGTACATAAGTCTACGAATTATAACAAGAAATAAACTAACTTTTAGACGTATTTATTAGTAATTCATATTTAAGAGAGGTAAAATTGAAGCCACGTTAAGTCCAAAAAGGCTAAAAAAAAAAGAGCTTAAAATTTAGACTCAAAGGAGATGTAATTCTTAATAACGCTCAGGTTAATTGTATTGGGGTGTGATTTTTGGAGCAAAACAATTTTTTTTTCAAAAAGGATTATTTTTTGATCTATTATTTTGATGGTCTAAATTACTTTTCACTCATTTTCTCGTAAGATTTTCTATAAAATTCTATCTCTTTTTTATAACTACAAAAAAGAATTACAATACAAAAGTAAAAAAGTTTAGTTTTATTTATTTCATAACTGTTTTCTTTTTATTTCTCATATTTTAACACTAAAAAGGAAAGAAAAAAACTTTTAAATTTAATATTTTCACTTCTCTTAATTAAAAGAAGTTTTAAATTTAATTTAAAAAGTTCTTAAAATTTTAGGTTAGTTTTAATATGCTCTTTTCCCATTTATTGTTTTATCCTATATAGAACCACTTAATACCCTCTTGTCACAGGCTTAGAGTATTCGCTAAGAACTCCGTGCGACCCTCGACGACTTAATCATTAATCTTTCAAGATCTTGTAAGTTTAAGGAAGTCTTTAAGACTTAGATAGCTAAAAGAAAACTTGAAAAAGAACTCCGAAAGAATAAAAGAGAACTTTGAAAGAAGACTTTGTATTATGCTTGGAAAATACTTCCAACTTGCTTGATGCATTTGCAAATGAGGGCACCTCTATTTATACTATTTCCTAGGAATTAAAGTTTAATTAATATTTACTTTATAAGTTCCTAAAATATTTACACTTTGATCCCCTTTCTAAAGAATTCTACACTACTTTAGACCTTCCCTAGCCTTCTTGAGTTTTCCAAAAGGTTTTAGAGTTCTCCACACAACTATTGAACGTTCTGCCCCTATCGAGAACGAAATCAGGATGAATGTGATAGAAGCTTTCTAACATATCATTTCACAGACATTAATTCTCTCCAAAAGCAAATTCTAAATGTCTTGACTAACCATTAAAAATGACTAAAACTAAAGTTTCACAGTATAAAGTAATTCGTCTCAGATTTTATATTGATGGATGTACAACAAAAAAGGTATTTTCTTAATTCTTGATGAGCAAAAACCTAATTAACTTGAAGGCATGTTACGTAAAGTTAAAAATTTACTTCAATTTCGTTCGACATTGTATCAAATAATCCAAAAATTATTTCATCCTTTTAGAGTTAATTAGCTATCTAGTCATAATAATTAACAGACAAAACAACAATACTTGAAAATATTTATTTAAAATGTCAGAATGACAATATTTTTAAAAATAATTTGTATCCACGTTTTATTATTATACTAACCAATAACCTATTAAAAATAAAAATCTTACACGTTTCTCAGTTAAAAAATTTATGTTTTCCACCTTTTACATTTCCAGTAAACTCTTTCTTCATGTTTTTTTTTGCTCACTTAGAAACACAAATTATTCAAACTTGTGATAGATTCTTGGGAAAATACCCAAGTACCCCCTCAACCTATGGCCGAAATCCCAGAGACACACTTATACTAAAGTCCTATTACCCCCCTGAACTTATTTTATATGTAATTTTCTACCCTTTTTTAGCCTACGTGGCACTAGTTTGAAAAAAAAAGTCAACCATCATTGGGCCCACAAGATAGTGCCACGTAAGCTAAAAAGGGGTAAAAAATTATTAATAAAATAAGTTAAGGAGGGTAATAAGACCTTTGTATAGTATAAGTGTGTCTCTGAGATTCGGGCATAGGTTGAGGGGGTACTTGGGCATTATCCCTAGATTCTTCAACAAAGTAGTTGGGGTCTTTGTGACTTATTTCTTCATCATTCATCTCTGTATGTTTTAAGCATAGCCTGCTGTGTGTTTTATAGTCATTGTGGCAACCTTATTGTAGTAAAGGAAAAGACATTTGGCCTGAGGAATTGTGGTTGGGTTTCAAAAGTTATATGAAGTTTTGATTTTATTACTGTAAATACTATTGAACATTTTTTTCCATAATATTAATGTTTTGTATTTTATTTTACGTATGACATTTTGGATACTAACTGTTATTGAAATATATCATGATTTTTCGGAATATAAACTTGTCCAGAGAAATAGTAACTATAATTTTAAAGTCAAATAATAATAATACAAAAAGTGTTGGGAATAAATCCGTAACAGAAATAATATTTGCGGTAATAAAGGCAACAAATGCGGAACACAACAATGCGGTTAAACAACGAGAATAAGAGAGAAATAATGACACCAAGATTTTACGTGGAAACCCTTCTAAATAAGGGAAAAACCACGACCCGAGAGGAGCAACGAATATCACTATAGTAAGGATTTTACACTTGTATGTCTGAGTAAAACTCCAAAGACTACTACACATTCAAAAGAAATAACACTCTTTTGATTTTTCCACCTCACTACAATATAGCTCACACTCTCTATTTTTCCTCACAGATTATTTTCCTCTGTGATGCCTCACTCTTATTTTCTCTCCTTTGTAATTCTTTTTGGTGTACTTAGAATGAAGAATTCTCCTCCCTTTTATAGGAAACAAATACACTACCCTCCAAATGTGCTATAGAAGAAAAACAACTTTTTCTTCTTCATAGCTCACCTACTCTACCAAACTTTGAAATTGGCACAAAACTTGTTTTTCTTCTTTGTAGCTTACCAACTCTACCAAACTTTGAAATTGGCACAAAACAAGTTTTTCTTCTTTATAGATTACCAACTCTACCAAACTTTGAAATTGGCACAAAGTTATTCAAAGTTTGGCACATGGGGATGGACCTCACAAAAAGAATGTATATTGAGATATAAATATAATTTAGTTTGAATGTACCTTATTATATGTGTTGTGTTTTCAACAACTGTATACAAATGATATTGAAATACATCCTGATGCTTCGGATACTAACTGTTAATGAAATACATCCTAAAATTTTGAAATATAAACTTGTCCAGAGAAATAGTATCTACAATTTTAAAGTCAAATAATAATAATACAAACAAGAACGGATATTGAAATATAAAACAATTTAGTTTGAATACAACTTATTATATCTGTTATGTTTTCACCAAAAATGCATACACATGATATTGAAATACATCTTGAATTTTTGGAATATAAACTTATCCAAAGAAATAGTAACTATAATTTTAAAATCAAATAATAATATAATAAGATTGAATATTGAAATATAAATACAATTTAGTTTGAATACAACTTATTATATGTGTTATGTTTTTACAAAAAATGTATACAAATGATATTGAAATACTTCCTGATGTTTGGGATACTAACTGATATTGAAATACATCTTAAATTTTTGGAATATAATCTTATCTAGAGAAATAGTAACTATAGTTTTAAAATCAAATAATAATAATAATATAATAAGAGTGGATATTAAAATATAAATATAATTTACTTTGAGTGTCACGACCCAAATCGGGGACGCGACTGGCACTCACATTTACCCTCCTATGTGAGCGAACCAACCCATATAGACCTTAACATTTTAATACAATATCAACAGAAAATAATGCGGAAGACTTAAACTCATAAATAAAACAATTCAAAACTATTATTATTATTATCCCCAAAATCTGGAAGTCATCATCACAAGAACATCTATCTCAAATTACTAAGCTAGGAATGTCTAAGAACAAAAATAACTAAAAAGCTAGTCCATGCCAGAAGTTCAAGGCATCAAGACTTGAAGAAGAAGACCCAGTCCAAGCTAGAAGCATTAGCTCACCCTGAAGATCCGGTATGACGAAAACTGGCTCGAGTTACTGTTGTGTTGAAGTTGACGGAACGTTTCCTGCATTTTATAAATAACAAAGAAGAAAACATAAAAGTAGGGGGTCAGTACAACCACAAGTACTGAGTAGATATCATCGGCCAACTCAAAATAGAAGATAATATATATCAAGTAATATTATAAATCAACTATAAACTCAACATGTAGCAACAACAAGTATTATAATCGTCAATAAATACCATCAAGTTCATCCATGAGGGCTCAAGCCTCAATACCATACTCATTTGGGAATTAAGTTCATTATGTTGAGTATATTATCATCTTTCAAGATTCATTATCTTTCTTCCTCTTGTGTCGGTACGTGACACTCCGATCCCCTAATTCTACGTGTCGGTTCGTGACACCCGATCCCCTATATGTGTCGGTACGTGACACTCCGATCCCCTATATCTACGTGTCGGTTCGTGACACCCGTCCCACTAATACTATGTGTCGGAACGTGACACTCCGATCCACTATTACTATGTGTCGGAACGTGACACTCCGATCCACTATTACTATGTGTCGGAACGTGACACTCCGATCCACTAAATTCATTCTATCCGTTCATCAAGCCTTCTCTATACCAAGGCATCATCAATCCCATTACTTTAATTCATCGAGCCTTCTTTTATACCAAGGCATCATCATTAATATCGTAGATTAAAGTTTCGTTCAAGATTTGGGATTCAATGGTTTTCATCATGCTTGTTTTATCAAAATCACATAATCATATTCATGCAAGCATACAATTAAGCATATAGACAGGTTTACAATACCACTAATACATATCATACTCTATTAAGAGTTCTCTACGAATATCGTAAAATAACCATAACCTACCTCCACCGAAGAATTGAATTCAAACAAGCAAATTCCTCAAGCTTTGATATTCCTCTTCGTTTCTCCTCTCACGTTCAATCTCTCTTTCCCTTGTTCTTTCTGTTTGTTTTATTCAAACCCTCTTTCCTTTATCCTAATTATCATATAATTAAGTGTAAAAGAGGACAATAAAACCCACTAATTAACTTAAGGTTACCTCTTTTAACCCCCAAGTAATTAGACTTATTAATATTAACCCTCTAACTTTATAATTAAGGAAAGAATAGTCCAATGCGTCCCTTAAAACGTGTAAAGAAATCCTATTCTGCCTGGGATTTGCGCAACCTGTGACGGGCCGTCGTGCCTGCGACGGTCCGTCACGCAGGTCGTCGCAACAGCCTAGAATCCCACTTTTTTACTAAGTGCACTGTGACGGTCCGTCACACCTGTGACGGTCCGTCCTGCACTTCCGTCATGACGGTCAGAGACTCGTTTCTTGTACCAAATTCTCAAAAGTTGAAGTGTTTTGCAACGGGAGCTCACGACGGTTCGTCGTGGATGTGACGGCACGTCCTGCAGGTCCGTCACAAATTACAGAGAGTCGATTTTCAGTACTAATTTCAGAATTTCCAAGTATGCTGAAACGATACACCCTCGACGGGCCGTCGTGCCTATGACGGTCCGTCGTAGTGTTCGTAGTCTTGGCCAGTTTTTCCAGAAATAAAATCTGCTGCTCAAAACGACTAAACAGGTCGTTACATTGAGTACGACTTATTATATGTGTTATGTTTTAACCAAAAATGTATACAAGTGATATTGAAATACATACTAATATTTGGAATACTAACTGACATTAAAATACATTCTCTAATTTTGGAATATAAATTTATCCAGAGAAATAGTAAGTACAATTTTAAGATAAAATAATAATAATATAACAAGACCGAATATTGAAATATAAATATAATTTAGTTTGAATATAACTTATTATATGTTTTATGTTTTCATCAAAAATGTATTTTATTTTACTACTAATACATCATCAAGATTTCATCTTTACTTGAAACAGAGCTTAACTCATTTGAAAGAAATTAAAACTAAATATATGTTGTTCTTTCCACAAAATCAATTTTTGTAGATTTCAATCTTGATATTTCGAATTTCGACGTGTCTGATAAAGTTATTTTCACATATTCAGTTACGAGTGAAAATAATAAAAGATCCTCGTGATCCTATTCTTTCTTGAACCTCACAATTATAGTAAGCTTATTGCACACCTTTCTCTTATCCAACATATCAGAATTATTTTCTTCACATATGTTCAGAATTTATTTTTTTATTAAAGATTTCATAATTCCATAATGCTTTCCATGACTATATTAACAAATATATATTTGATAATTACATATTTGCAGTATTCTAAAACATAAAGATTGTATCCAATAATCAATTGCTTCCTTTTGCGCTCAAACATCAATACCTCTAAAATGATAAAATATAGAACACACACTTAATACATAATGATATGTATTTAGTATTATGACTAGGTAGCTATTTTTCTCTAAATTAAATTCAACATTTAATTGTATTCAAAATTTACTACAAGGCAACAAATAGTGGAATACAATTCTTACTTTCTTTATAAATTTTAATCACTTGTCGAACGTTGTTCCCTACATTTTAGAAATTTTATGGCTCTATCACTATATTATCACTATTTACATAAACTTGCTAGAATATAAAATAAGGTCTTCATTTAAAAAAACAATAACTTTCAAACTAAATAAAACATCAATTTCACCGCATTAAAATTAAAAGAGAACAACTATGAAACTAAAAAGAATCAAACACTTTTCAAACCTTCTGCATCATAGATTGGTTATAAAACATCCAAATAATATCAAACCATACAAAAATTTCATTCAAAATAATCAACATAATTAACATAAATAAAAATACTAGATGTTGAAATTTCTTTAAATTAACGAATTTTAATTGTCAATTTAAAAATATCTGTTTGAAGAATATGTCAAACTCAATTAGAAGAAACTATGAATATTATTAATTGAATGATTCGGAAGACAAAACTTTTTTTGGCAATTTTTTTTCCCTAGAATTCTCAATAACAGAGTAAAAAAAAATCTCGAAAGAAAAAATGGCATGATCTGTTCTTTCAAGATGTAACTGATTTATATTCAAAATCGTTGTCCTTTTATTAACATTTTTTTGTTCCAAAATTTTTTCTATTTCGTTTTTAGTTATTTGTATTCTTTCAAATTAATAAAAATGAAATAAATACATAACTCATCTTTTAATAAATTAAAATATTATCATTATTAATAAATAGTAAAACTATTGTCGAAAAGTCCCACTAAAAGCAACAATATTGTTATTTTGAGAATTTTCTAGTTTTAAGAAGGTAATGGTCGACTCTTGGGCCCAAAAACATTGTTTATACATATAACTACTATTATTTGCGTATATAGTTTAGAAAAAATAACTTAAATACACGACTATAAGTTTTATATTCTCTAATTTTCCCTTTCTTTTTTAAATATTACATAATTCCCTTTTTTTTTTAAATTTTAGTATAAGTTTATAGATACATAACATTCTCTCCCCTATAATACACAATTATCCATTTTAATGCCTATTTTTTCTCCATTAAAACACTCAACCTTTTAAATCAGTTTTTGGATTTTGAATTTTCTCCATCAAAACACTCAACCTTTTAAATCAGTTTTTGAATTTTGAATTATTAATTTTAATTAATTTTAATTAAAACACCCAATTTTGAAATTTTGAAATTTTGAATTTCAAAATTCAAAATATTTGAAATTTCAAAAATTTGGACAATTTCTCTCCCGTTCAGTTCTTATGCCATCACGTTTTCAGTTCTTCTTTCTCCATAATCGCCTTTCTTCTTCTTAACCCAGCATATTTTATTGGTTTCTTCTTTTTCTTCTTAATCCATCATCGTCTTTTTCTTCTTAATCCATCATCGTTTTAACCAGTATCTTTTTCTTCTTAATCCATCATCAGGTCTTCTTTTCTTCCCTTTTTTGTTTTTGTTAATTGTTCTATTACATCATAGTAATGGATCCGTTAATTAATAGAAGGATATATGATTCCGACGATAAAAATTGGAAAGAAAATAGAAAAAAAGTCTTTGCATGATCCTATAAATCTTCAGAAGGATTCAAACAAAGACTCTGGCGAAACATCAAAATCAAAGGTTGTCAAAATACAACAAAAAAAGAAAAAAGAAGCAGCAAACATTGTTGTTAGGCCTACGTTGTCTCGGGTTAGTATTTTGGTACTTAAAATTGTTGTTGAAATTAGTAAAAATTTTAAGGAATCCAATATGTATCAAAAAATCATGAAAATTATTATCATGTATCATGAAGTTCTGAAAATTTGTTATAATGTATCATTCACTAAGTTTAATAACTGAGTTATCAACTGTGCTTGATGATACATATAGAATCAGTGTGTATAGTGTTTAGTCGATGTACTGATACATGTATTAGATATGTACCAAATGTTATAATGTTTAGTCAATGCACTGATACATGTAGTATATATGTATCACATGTTTTTCATGTAGTATGAATTTTCTGAAAACTGATATCATGTATCAGTAAGGTATTAGTTGTTTAGTTGATGTACTGATACATGTTTTGAAAATTGTTATAATGTATCATTTACTAAGTTTAATAACTGCGTCATCAACTGTGTTTGATGATACATATAGAATCTCCAACAACGATTCCGTCGATTTTGTAACTTTCATACTGCAATTCGTTCACCCAAATTCCGGAATGTCTCATCAAAATTGAAGTATTCATCTTGAAAAATCCACAGTAACAACAATAAAATTACTGTAGTTCGAAATTTAATAGATTGTTCATAAAAAATTTATTCAAACTAGATGATATGATCTTTGATTTTCAAAATTTGAAATTAATATCCAATTACGTGCTGAATTTATGCTGATTAATGATCTGTTACCGTAAAATAAGCTGTTTTAGTAACAACATTAAATTTACCGTTTTTCCCCATTTTTTTCTCAATTGTTTAAACTTACCATGTATCATTTACCATGTATCACTAGAGTCTAAAGTATCACGGCACAACAAATTTAAGGAATTTTTTGTAAATACTAAATTTGTCGGGACAGAGTGTAATTATTGAATTACACTATGGGATTCCTTAAATTTTTACTTTTGTTTATAGTTTTTTAAAAAATTTATTATATAATGAGAGAGATTCTTTCAAATTAATAAAATAATAGTCATTTGTTGTAATATAACACATTGGTTTTGTTCTAAAAACAGTATTGATGGATAATAAGACGTAGATAGTTTAATTGAAAGTTCTAAAATATCAAATAAAATTTTAATATCATATAATTAAATGCTTAAAAAATTGAATAAAAAATTCATTTCATCCTAATGCTATGACTTTATAAGTGAGTAATGAAATTTCTAAATATTAATTGTACTAGTTATTACCAATATTTAGAAATGAGAGTTGGGCGTACTAATAGGGGTACTTTTTGAAATTATCGTATTTTTCATTGGCATTTCAGTATTTCTATATGTATTTTATACATGTATAAGGTTGAAATTGCAAGGATTATTCAAAATTTAGATTATAAAATAAGTTACTACTCATAATTTTAAAAAATACAATACATTGTAATTAACTTAATTTTAGTGTTGCTTAAATCTTGTACAATTTGATTAAATATGTATTATTAAATGCTCTATTTTACATAGAGTATTCTTCCTTCGTTTTTGTATAAATCATTACCTACTTGGTAATTTAATGTAAAAGAAGTCTTATATTTAGCCAAATTATATAATATAGAGGTCATAATTTTGTTAAAGAACCAAAATTATTGAGAAAGAAAATGATGATAATGCCAAATAAATAGAGAAGTTGATACATTAATAAACTACTAAGCAATACATAAAAAATTATAAATTTCACTTTAAATTATCACAATGAAATATAATCTTATAACATTAATTGAATCAACATAAATTAAGTACAAATTCGAAGGCAATATGCCTCATCAATTTCAACTAATTAAGGCATCCTCTCATGCCTAAAAATCACATTTTTTTTTCTATATTACACTTCAAACACTCACTAACCAATCTTATTTTGTTGACTATTATCAAATGACAATTTAAAGTCAAACAAATTCCTAAACACAAAATCACCTTACAATTAAAAATCATTCGCCACAATCAAACCTCTCTATAACAACATCATCTGTTCAGATATGTTTTGACTGTTACAACGAGATGTTGTTATAGAAGATATTATATCTGATCGTATTTTCGTCTTCAACTAATGAGTGATGTATAGAGAAGAAGGTTCCAAGTATCAGGCAATCCAGGGAGACACCAATGACTACAATCTAAAGTATTGTGATCACTATAAGAAGTTGGATGTGCATCTTTTCTATATTGAGAAAGTGTTGTAATGTCCAATAAATGAACTGATTTTTTAATTCTACTTAGTACTTTGTTAACCACAATGGCTGCTTGAGTTGTCCCTCCTGGATACCTTATGCCTAAAAATGGTTGTTTCTCATTCTTGCATGATTTTGTTGGATCATTCCAATCTTTTCCCCTAATAATTTCACAATAATAAGTGCATGTTAAAAAAAAAAAAAAACTTATGTAATCATATAACTCATTTAAGTGTAGACAGACATTTAACCTACTCAATTCAAGAAATCTAAAATCTCGATTAATCTAAAGTATACATATAGTTTTTGTTCGATATCTTACCATGATAAAGCAAAAATGAAATGAAATAATAGGTAAAAGAAAATAAATAGGTAAGAGTTTGATGAAGTGGTTTATATCCCATTATTTAGCTAATCTTGACCTAAATCCATCTCCACCTAATTAATATTTGTGTAGTTAATGGCATAGTCTAATATTTTTTCAAACTTATTTTAATTTGTTCAAATTTTCATCTCAATATGCAAATTTGACATCCACTAAATGTAATCATTGCTATTTAGAGAAGGTGGAAAATGTTTAGAATAAATCACAAATTGAAATGATTTGAAGATTAAGTAATTACTTACTCGTAATGAGTTGGTGAAATCCCTTGAAAAAAGACTTTGGTTTTAGATGAGTCAATATTTCTATCGATCCATTTTGCCCAAGTGTACATCCCTTTGTAATAAGCTATCAAACGGTTCATATCTTTGAATACTTTATTACCTTCTTGCATATAATCCCACCTGCAATAATAAAACAAATTATTTTATTTTACTTTACATCTTAAAATATCTTGAGTCGAACTTTCTTATCGATATTAAAAAATTAGATAAGCTAAATTGATTAACATGTCGTCAACTGGTTTCGGCCTCTTAGGCCGGATCTAATTGATGGATTAGGCTTGTGGAACTAGCTCAAGTCATTTGAGTCGAGTCATAAATTATAAACACATTCAAATATATATTTATTTAATTAAAAAAACGCGAATAAAATAAGAGAAGATCGTACGGTTGAGAACTTTTGGTGTGGGTCCACCAATGCCAGCTGTTGAAAATCAAGACGTCCATTCCTCTCCAAGCATTTCCACTAATTATAGAGTCCAACTTTAGAATAGTTCCAACATTTTCTCTCACCATGTCTACCAAGTAAGGAGTCCGGTACAATAATAATCTTACTTCATAGTCCTATATTACATATCAGAGTTCGATTAATATTTAACGATGAGTGAAGATACAACAAAAATAACATATTTATACAGTTTCATGAAGTGAATAGAGGAAAAATAAACAAAATTGATTTATAGATCAATTTTTTTGGATCGATAGACTATCGACTCAGGGTAAAAGTAGTCAGTAATGGAAATCAAAGAAACAATAGGTAATAGCAGATCAATACTACAAAAAAACAATCTTGTAATCAGACTACACAAAATAACATACAAAAGCAAAAATTGAAGAACAAGAAACAAGAGTAATACTACGAACTAGAATGGACAACACTATTTACTATCGTTCTATGTTAATTTATGTTCTTCACACTTTTTTATTTAAAATTACATCTTCGATAAGCTATAATTATGTCATGTCCTCGTTGAGCGGACGTGCTAATGATAAATTTAAAGGATCAAAACTACAAAAGGGACATTGCACATGTGAATATCTTTTTCATAATGGAGAAAGTGTGATGTTTTTTCAAAGAAAAGCAAAGTTATTTCTTATAATTAAAAAAGAACAATGCAATTTAATTAAATACTTACCATAAGTAGTAAAGAAGTGGTCCAAGTATATGTTGTTGGTCATATAAAAACTTTAGACATTAGAGAAGATAAAAGTATGAAGTAAGTAATGAATGGGCTACCAAACTTACATGTTGTATTGGTCTCCTAATTACTTCTTTTTCTAAAACAACAACTCCATTGAAGTGTCTACCCACAAATATAACAAATAGGTATGCCTCATTAGCATAACTTTGATTCATATATATATATATACACACTCCATATTATTAATCAATTTTAACTTGTTATAGTATGAAATATTTGATTGCATGAGTATTTTTTCGGAATAGGTGTTTGACAAGACATGCAATTTAGAATCTAGATATTACAAAAGTGAATTTGTGTTTTACTTCTTTTTTAGTTCTTTTGAAACTGTGTTCTCGATATAATTTTATAACTTTCACTTATAAAACTTTAAAAGAAAGTTTGATATATTCTAATACTTTATATATCTTTTAACTTAAAACTGCATAATTGACAAGTTTTTTACTTTCTTAAACGTTGTATCAAATGATCCCAACTCATAAAACAAATTTCTAAAAATGTCTTCACTCATAAAAAAAAAAAAAAAACAAGTTTCACAATTAATATTTCACACTAATTGTCTTATATACTAGAATAAATCAATAATAATATTTTTCTTGTACCAAATCACCCTTAATTACGACGTGATCTCCGGCAAAATTGATGACAAATCTATATGCTTATAATATAATTTTTCAAAAAGAAAATTGTGTTCAAATTTAGCCATGATTGTCGTGTGTTCTTTTTCCAATATTTTTCAATTCTAACTTTAGAAATATTTGACGATTAAAAACATTCAAAGAAGTGTGGAAAACGCAAAAAAATAAATGTACAATTTAAATTCCAATAAAAAAAATCATTTCTCATTATTGTTCCGTTTTTTTAAAAACATTTTTTGCATTTTTTTAAACTTATTTACTACTAAATACTAAAAATATAAGTAAAATTTATTATTTTCCTCTCCTCTGTGTGAAAAATAAAAAGGGCAATAAATATATGGAGCGGCCTCCACATTGTTGTCTTTATTATGCCAAACAGCAAATAAAAGTGAAACTTGAAATTTAAAACACGCTGCACCCTTTATTTATTTTTTCACAATTATTATGATTATTGTAACCTCTTTAAAAGTTAGAAATTTTTGTTTTTAAAAAAAACATATTTCTAGTAATTCAATTTCAATGTTTAACACAGCAATTTATCAAAACCAAAAATTCCTAATTTAATAAAATAAAATTTAGCCGAAAAAACATATTTCCTAGTAATTAAAGCATGCATTATTATAACACCTATAGAAGACAGAAGTAATGACTATGGAGTGTATTTGGTATTAAAAAAAAATATTTTTAAACGTTTAATAAGTAATAAAAATATTATTTAAAAATATTTATATGTAATTTATGAAAATATTATTAAGTGAATGAGGTCAGGATAAAATAATCAAGAAGCAATGGTGATTTTGAAATGCCACATATTAATAAAAATAACTTATTTCCCTTATTTCAAAGAAGTTTTTTTTTTTTCTGATTCTTAAGTTAATGATTATTTTTTCAAAAAATTGATGGCTTGATCAAATCAAATATAATATTTCAGATATATTTTTTATATTTTTCTCCACACCTTATATATATATATACCTTCCATAAAAGCCTACATAAAGACAAGGACAAGACAAGCATGTCTTAAATAAAGCTACTCCAACATTTTCGCCAATCTTTTTTTTTTTTTGAAAAAAAAGAGCGGATATAAAAATTTAAATACGAAAGAAAGAACAAATCATATATTAAAGATCATCTATCTATACGATATAACTGGCCCTTATAATGAGACATGAACCAGTAATAACAACATGTTCAATATAATTTCATAATCAAAGTATAAAACAAAATAAATATAGTTAATTATTACTTTCATAACGGTTTTCGATAGATTCTCGATTAAGAAAAAGCTTATTTAAAATTAAGACTTACCAGAAATACAATTTCAGCAATTCCTTGTTTCCTTATAACAGCAGTTTTAGCATTTGGTACCCATGAATGAATCATACAAGCTAATGATTCCCACATATTCAAACTCAATGAATCACCCACAAACATTATATTCTTCCCCCTATATTTCTCCAAAAAAAACAACCCATTAAACCTGCAAAAATAAAATAAAATTAGTATTTCAACACCTAACAATAACTTAACTTGTTCCGACTCTTCAAAAATGCTATCGCACGTATTGTCAAATCCTCCAACAATGCACCAATAACATTTCTGAAGAGTCGAAGCGAGTAAAAACTGGAAAAAAAAAGATTCTCTTGTAACAAACCTTGGCAGGTTACAAGAAAAAGGCTGCCATCTGTATTTAAGGTACAAATTATCAGGTCTTTTGTACTTTTGACAGTTGAATTCATTGTCAATAAAAGGACAATTTGAAGAATTATAGAGTGGATATGAAGAATCATAAACCCATTTGCCTCTGTAAATATTACAACTACTTTTAATTCCATTTATGGAGTTACTGGTGCTGGTGATGGTGGTGGTGGTGGTGTTCGAAAAATAATACTCTGTGTTTGCTTTTGTTTTTACTGAGAAAAGCAAAAATAGTGAGAGAAATAGGAACACCATGTTTTCAATTTGGTGTTGAAACTTGAAATTCAAATGAAAGTGGAAATACAGTGTGTACATATATATATATATAAAGAGAGGGAGTGGGGTGGGTGGGGTTGGGTAGAAAAGGGGAAAGAAGAAACCAAGCACATGGTGAAAGCTAATATGTATTATTTCGACGTTTTAATTTGTTCGTATTACTTTTTTTTTTTTTTAAGTTTGTTAAAAAAGAATATTTCTTTATGTTATTTGTTATTTTTTTTTATTAACTTGATATAATACTTGAGAAAGTTTTTACAAAATCTATTTTATTAATGATGTTTTGAAATTTTGAATCTAACGCTATTTTATATAGTTATTTAATATTCGTTTCGTCTGGAATTGTTTGTCATGATTTTTATTTTTAGAGTCAAACTATAAAAAAAATTGATTAATATTTTAAGATGTAATTTTTTCATCATATTAATATGCAAAAAAATTGTAATTTATAGTACTTTTTATATAGTTTTAGAATATATAATTTTTTTGTTTAAAATATCAAATTAATGTGATCTAATTTACCTATGAAAATTAGTAAAATTAATTTTTGATATGCGCAATATGATAAACAATTCAGGACGGAGAGAGTAGTAAGTTAATATGAAGAAAAACAGAGTAAGAAAACAAAAATTATCTTGATTTTTAAATTGAACAAATAAATAAAATATTTATTTTTTGGTATAAAGGTTAAGTAAAATAAAATGGAAGGAATAAAACTTTTAGCATGTCATGTTTAAATCATATGATTAAAAAGTATTTTAGTATATTTATATTTTTGAAAAAATATAGTATTTTTTGAAATTATTGTATTGTGTCAAAATTAGACAAATG